>JAJJMC010015394.1:0-152270 GCA_023531435.1 Papaver californicum | reverse complement strand
TCAAATTTAAAATAGTTTTGGCGGGAATTCTCTATTCTCTCAAATTTACAAACTGTGAAGATTTGGGACGTGAATAGGAAAGATATTTACCTAAGACAAGATCATTTTTCCTTAATAGAGAATCAAAAATTAAACACCAAATCTTGACAGATATAGAGGCCAGAATCACAAAATCAAAAATCCAGAAAATTCTCGTGATGAAGAAAATGAAGATTATGTTGCGAAAGGGTTGAAGTTTCTGTGGCTAAAAGGTTGTAGATTCCGTTGCTAAAGCTTTTAAATTTGCAACGGTTATCTTCATTTGCAACATTCATCTTCGGTGAAACATTTTCCTTCTGTAACAGTGAGTCGGTAACGCTCATAAACGTTGCAAACTCGTTGTTTTCATTATTTTCACTCTTTTTCATCATTTGTAAACACTTTGAGCTATGTACAAATCTTTTGAGGGTGTTTTCAACATGAGGATCTAAACCCCTTTACTGAGGTGATGGAGGAAGCCATTGTTCCAAGAAAAGTGGTATATTTCTATTTTAATTGATTTTTGCAATTTCTTTTATGATTATTTGCTTTGATTAAAAATTGATTTAATGATTTTTATTAAACATTTGTAATTTCGTTAGATGGTACATGCTTAGCCTAGGTTTTAGATGTTCCATGCTTTTATTATACAATTGTTATTTTGAAAATCTACTTGTTGCAATATTTTAGAATCAAATTAAATGTAAGAATTGCATGAATATTGATTAGTTTGAATCACTTTAATTGGTTAATGGTGAAATCCGTAACCTTAGTATTTGTGATTATTATTTTCATATTTTGTGTATAGTTTCTAGTTTAAAAATTGTTTATTAAATCTAAAATCAACCTTCACAAGTTCGAGGGAACGATACTTTATTTACCACTATTTACAAAACCATCAATGAGGTAGAAGATGTCGGTGAATTGTATGCGTCGATTGGAAAAGAAGAACAACAGGATGAAATTAGTATCCCCATTGCATCTCAATCTTTAATTAAGTAATTTATGGATGTTCTTCCTAACGAGTTGTCGGACGAGCTACCACCTCTCCGGGATATACATCATCGTATTGATCTCGTTCCTGGATCAAGCTTGCCAAATAAAGCGCATTACAGAATGAGTCCTAAGGAGCATGAAGAAATTCATCGTCAAGTAGAACAGTTGTTAAAGAGAAGATAGATCCGACAGAGTCTAAGTCCTTGTGCAGTACCATCCTTGCTGATTCTAAAGAAAGATGGAACGTGGAGAATGTGTGTTGACAGTCGAGCCATCAACAAAATCACAGTCAAATACCGTTTTCCAATTCCCATATTAGATGACTTGTTAGATTAGTTGTGTGGAGCGAAGGTGTTTAGCAAACTCGACTTCAAAAGAGGGTACAATCATATCAGAATTCATAAAGGTGATTAATGAAAAACTGCTTTCAAAACTCATGAAGGATTATATGAGTGGCTAGTTATGCCATTGAGTTGACCAATGCGCCAAGTATATTCATGTGTATCATGAATCAAGTACTCAGACCTTTTATCGACAATTTTATGGTTTTTTATTTCGATGATATTCTTCTTTATAGTACTAACATGGACTTGCATGTTCAACAGCTTTGAGAAGTGCTCTCAGTTCTACGCAGGAAAAATTTATTTACGACAATCAAGAAGTGTTCATTTATGACAGATCGAGTTCTGTTTCTCGTTTATGTCGTAACCAAGGTAGATGATTCCAAGGTTGAAGTTGTGAAAAATTGGACTACACCTACTACATTACACGAGGTAAGGAGTTTCCATGGTTTTGCTTCTTTTTACCGTTGCTTTATTCCCCACTTCAGCACCATTATGGCACCCATTACTGAATGCATGAAAGGAAAAAAAAATTGAAGGTTTGAGGGCTGACGAAGCCTTTGAAGATGTCAAGAAAAGGCTGATAACTGCACCATTGTTGGTGTTTCCTGATTTCAGCAAGCCGTTTGAACTACACTGTGATTCATCGAATGTGGGAATTAAAGCTTTTTTGAGTCAGCAAGGACGACCTGTAAGGTATTTCAGTGAGAAGTTGAATGGTGCTAAGCTCAACTATAGTGCTTATGATATGAATTTTATGGTATAGTTCAAGACTTGAAGCATTGGCGTCACTATCTAATTCATAACGAGTTCACTATGTTTTATGATCATGATTCTCTAAAGCACATCAACAATCAAGATAATCTTTCTTCTAGAAATGGTAAGTGGGATGCTTATTTGCAAGAGTTCACTTTTGTACTGAAGCACAAAGCTGGTTCGCATAATCAAGTTGTTGATGCCTTAAGCCGAACGAGTATGATGCTCAACACCATGCGAACTGAGGTAATAGATTTTGATTCATATTTTGACCATATTCTAACTGATCCAAACTATGCGAAGATTGTGGATGATATCAGTTCAGGAAACCAAGTGATTACCTTATGCATGAAGGATTTCTCTTCAAAGGTAACCAATTGTGTATTCCTGATTCTAGTCTCCGATTGAAGATTATCAAGGAGTTACATGACGAGGGGCACATGGGAAGGGATAAGACTTTCCAACTTCGAAGTCATATTACTGGACAACAATGAGGCGTGAAGTTACTAAATTCGTGGATAGATGTCGAATCTGTCAAGTTTCAAAAGAAAAAGCAAATAATGTAGGGTTGTATATGCCGCTGAAATTTCCAAGTCAATCCTGGATAGATTTGAGCATGGATTTCGTATTGGGTTTACCTCGAACTCAGAGGGGACATGATTCAGTATTTATAGTTGTTGACCGTTTTTCGAAAATGTCCCATTTTATTGCTTGCAAGATGACTACTAATGCACTGAAGGTAGATGAATTGTTCTTCCGTGAAGTGTATCGCCTACGTGGATTGCCATGTTCAATTGTCAGTGATCGAGACACAAGATTCCTTGATTAATTCTAGAAAACTTTATGGAAATGAGCTAATACAAGGATTAACTTTACTAGTGCATATCATCCTCAAAGTGATGGCCAAACAAAAGTTGTGAATCGTTCGCTAGGTGACACACTACGGTGTATGGTTGGAGACAATCCGAAAAGTTGGGATCAGAAACTTTGCCAAGCTGAATTCACATTTAATCGTTTAGTAAACTGTAGTCTGGGTATGAGTCTGTTTGAGGTTGTTTATGGCTACAATCCACGAGCACCAGTAGATTTAGCACTTGTTCCTGATGTGAAGAGAATAGAAGTTCGTGATGAAGAACGTATCCAACAGTTACAATAGGTTCATAAGTTAGCTAAAGAACAGTTGCTTCGAGCTAATGAGAGGTATAAGGAGGCAGCAGATAAGAAACACAGAGTTGTAGATTTTAAAGTAGGAGATTTTGTGTGGGCAATGTTACAAAGGATCGTTTTCCAGTTGGCGAGTATAACAAATTGAAGGCGTGCAAGATTGATCCCTTGGAATTTATCGTGAGAATTAATCCTAATGCTTACAAGTTAAAGCTTCCAAGTCACTTCCGGACTTCTGATGTTTTTAATGTCAAACAGTTGGTGTCGTATAAATTCGAGGACAAATTTCTCTCAACCCCGGGAGAATGATGCAGTTGAGCAGGTCATAGCCTATTTGGAGGCAAAAGACCCTAGTGTCGTAATTTAGCTCAAGAAGGGTCCATTTCTATTGGAAACGGGCCAACGATCAAGACATGCTACATCATCGCATGGTCTTCATAATTTAGCTAAATTCCATCGTTTATGGCTTTAAACAGGTGTTTTTGTTATTTTAGAAAAGTTTTTGTTTTGTTAATAACTTTTTCGTTAGGAGCACGTTTGGGTCGCCGTTTACGGCAAATAGTTTTATTTTATGAGTACTTTCATTATTTTATGTCGACCAAAATTTGTTAAAAACGATAAATTAGGGTTTGAATCGGTTTAAGTTTTTTTTATTATTTTTCTCTTGACTAGCAAGTTAGGGTCTTTACCAAGTGTATAAAAAAGTCCTCCCTATATTGTTTTAAGCAGCTAAGTTTGATAATAAGATTTAGTTTTTTAAATTTATTTGAATTTAATTGATTATTATTTAAAATCAAAAAATTAAAATATAAATAATTATTGCTATTTGGAATATTTAAGTCTGATAAAAAAAAATTCTTTTTTTATAATCCGTTGTAACATGATCAGTTTTTAAGAAACCTAGGTAACCCTTTATTTTATTTGATCTGGTTGTCTTGAAGTTGGGTAACAAAATATATCTAAAATGGTTGACAACAATCACCGGGGAAGAAATTATTTATTAAGAAGTAAAATGAGAAATACAAAATGAAAATTTTCAATCATCACTAGGTTTAATACCAAGTGGGAAAGCATCACAAGAAACTGTATATCCACCATCAACAACAAGATCATGTCCACTCACACAACTAGATTCATCTGAAGCAAGAAACAGAGCACCCTCTGCTACATTCTTAGCTTGCAAATATGTTCCTTTCAAAAACCCAGTCCCTGATCTTTGCATATCAATAAATTTTGGATCCCAATTCTTGATTTCCCCACCAACGGCACGAGACATCGGAGTCACTACTCCAAACGGCGACACCGTATTAACCCGAATCCCATGAGCACCAAGTTCTCGAGAAGCCGAACGTACCACACCCAGAAGTGCATGTTTTGAAGCCGTATAAGCAACCGGTGAAACACCTCCCCTTGCAGCAGCGATACTAGCCGTACACACAATTGATCCACGGATTTTTCTTTCGACCATGACACGGCCGGCGTGTTTAATCATGGCAGCACCACCGCAAGCGTTGATTGATATAGTTTTCTTGAAAAAACCCAGATCTAAATCAAGAATACCAGGCAATGGACCAATGATTCCTGCATTACTGTACACAATATCTATTGTTCCATACCTTTCAACTGCGAATGCTACTAAATCTTCTACTTGTTTTTCATCGGTAACATCACAATGCTTATAACAAGCTTTGTCTTCACCAATTGAAACTACAACTTTAGTACCCAATTCATCTTGTACATCAGCAACCACAACAAACGCACCATTTTCCACAAATAATCTTGCTGCTGCTTCACCGATCCCACTCGCAGCTCCGGTGATTATAGCAACTTTTCCTTCCAACCTGTTGTATAATAGTACTACTAATTAATCGTGGGAATCAATAATTCAAAATGAAATAACATAAAATAAAGAGAAAGAAAGATGCAGATCAGTGAAATTTACCTTTGCTTAGACACTGTTAAAGACCCCATTGAAGTAACGATCGATTAGTTTTCTGTATAGAGCAAATGATGAAGATGTATGCCTGGTATGTTCGAACTTGCAAAACTACTACTTCTATATATATATATAATATATATATTGCTAGATAGATTTCTTCAAACTGATTACCTTATTATTTTATTAATTTCTTGAAAATTTGTGTTGTGATTATTAAAATATTACAACTGATTAAATTAATGCCACACGTTCCTTACAGTTGTTAATATATTGTGCAATAAACAGCGATGGGGCCATATTTATTGGAAATAACTAATAAAGCCGGTCTAGGCAATTTATTGTCAACAACTATACAATTGTATACCTCGGGTCAGATCTCGAATTTTAACGTATGTAAGAGTAATTCCAACGGACGACAAGACCAAAGACCAAATCATATATTTGGTCTTTGGTCGCCAAGTTTGAGGTATAATGGACGAGGTTGAATGGTAGTCTAAAAAATATACTGTTTGGGACTAAATTTGGTCCAAAACTAGACCAAATCTAAATACATTCGGACGTTGTTTTGGTATAGCGTTAACAATAAAATGTTATGTTAAGAAGACGTTCGAACCCAGACGTTCTCGTAAGACAGCGTTCTCAAACACGGACGCAGCAGTTGACCGACGTCTGATGAAATGGCCACACAAGAATGCGTCTGATGTAACGCTACACTAACACAACGCTCATTGGTTCAAACGTTCCACTGCAATAACGCATGTATATCAGGCGTCCTCTTAACAAGACGCCAGACAACACACGCTCCCTTAACAGAGCGCCGACGAAGCATACGTCTTTCTAAGACGACGCTTATAGTTTTACTAATGGCCCAAACGTTCAATTAAGAGGACGTTAGTTCAATTAGCTCCATACGTCTTGTTAAGATTTCAATTAGCTCCATACGTTCAATTAAAGGAACGTTAGTTCCATACGTTGTTTTAACATAGAACGAACGTTCATGTAAGAGAACGTTTAGGCAAATTTCAATAGACCAAATTTCAGGTTTTCTAACGTTCATGTAAGGGAACGTTTTATATATGGGTGTTCTTATAAGGGAGCGTTTGTGATTCTGGCGTTTGACTGGGATGACGTCTGTGAGTAAACGTCTACATAAGACAACGCTCAGTTTCCATACGTTCCTATATGACTACGCTTGGATAAGAGACGCTACTTTGTGTTGACGCTTAAACATACGTTTGGTTAAGACAGCGTATGAGTCTGCAACGTTCTAATAGAAGTGCGTCTGGTTCCAGGCGTTTCTTAGTGTAGCATCTAAAAGGAAGCGTTACCCAAATCCACGCCCAACACCAATGCGCTACACCAGCAAGACGTCCGTTCCATCTAACGTTCAACTAGAATTACGCCCAATAACAAACGTCTGGTTAGAAAAGCGTACGAGCATATTTTAATTGAAAACCGTTGTGTTACAGGTGGACCAAAGAGTAGCTCTTTGATATGCTCGTACCGTTGGAGCTTCTCTAAGTGGGTTCTTTTATTTCTTTGAGCGAGGAGTGCATGTGGAACTGTGGATGGTCTTCGGCTGAGAGTACTTTGTGCCTCCAAAGTTTTTCTTTCAAACTCTCTCTGACCGTAAAAGTGTTAAAATATTATCATAAATGGTAAATGGTTACTTATGATTCTGTGACAAGAATAAGTTTTAAGTAACTTTTAGTTTTAAAAATCAATAATCAATCTGTGATTATATATTTTATTTTCAAACTATGTTAATATATGCTCCATCCAGTCGAAATTTCCGGAAATAATGGATTAAAAACTAAAAATTTATTACAAGAAAAGGATACTCTAACCATGGCGTTTAAGATTGTGGATCTCATTAGTCATTATACAATATACCCCTTAGAGCTTTTCGAAATCATCCTTTAAGGATTATGATTTAAATTTTAGAATCTATTATTTTTTGTTTATTAGTATATATAACATTATTAGTTATTTGGTCATTTTTCACACCCTTATGTAGGTATTAGAAATAGTTTATTTGGTCATTTTTCACACCCTTATGTAGGTGGTGTTGAATCAGTTGATAGTTGTTTTATGGTAGTTGTGTTCAGTGTAGTACGCAGCGGTCGGTACGAGTGATATTTCACCGGTTCAATCGGTATCGGCTATCAACCGAAATAAAATACATCGTGCTGGTGATACAGTATTTAACCTAAAAAATTGATCGATATGTACCAATATCGGTTTTATCCGATATTTCTATTTATTTTTTATTCGTTAGATTAGAGATAAATGGTGATCCAACGATCCAGATTCGCTAGAGAAAAATAAAGTCTATCGATCCTTCTTCTCTCTTCGTTTCTCTGTTGTGCCTCTATCTCTTCATTTCTCTCTTCATTTCTTTTTTCAATCACTCTGAACCACCATGGTAGATAGACTCTGTTCTCCCATTACGTTTGAAACATAACCCCCCAACGCGTTCTTCAATCTCTGAAACATAGACTCTCTTCAATCTCTCCATCCAATCTCATTTAACCGGTTAATTAGGGTTTCTCATCTTTTTCTTCTTCCACCTCTTGTTATTCTCTTCCCACCAATTTAATAGGTATTCTTCTTCCAATTTGTTGCTTTTTGTTTTAGTATTAACATTTGATTAGATTTCTACTTAATTTTTATTCTCTTTAATTATTCACAATTTAGGGTTCCCTGTTTCAGTTTAAAACCCAATATATGATTCTGTTAAAAACCCAATATTTGGATAATGGTTTGGTTGTGTTTTCTGGTGTTTTCATTGATTCAACAGGTAGTTTAGTGTAAATGGCTTAATCTGTTTTGCTTACAATCTTGTTCTGGTATGCAGTTGGCTTAACTTAACTTGCTCTGTATTTGATGTGCAGATTGCAACTGCCCTTGTGAGTATGAGCTTTCAATTGTGCTCTGTGTTTGTAGATTTTTTATCTAATATCATTTCTTGTATGATCATTGTGTACACCTTTTATGTTTGCTTGTATGACTATGTATGCTTGTATGGTTGTTAATGATTATTGCATGCTACCTTATAATGGCTGATATTAATTACTGTCTGCTTAAAGATAATTCCTCTCTGAGTTTTAGCTTTTATGTGCTAGTTGTAGTTTGTCTGCCTAAGTCTTTCTGCTCCATGTGTATTATCTGATAAACCAGTTTGATCATGAACTTGTTTACAATTTCACTATCTGTGATTTATGAACTTGTTTACAATTGAAACTACTATAATTTTCTAATAAAATGATAACCTGATTTTCACTTACAAAAATCATGATTCAAAATATATGTATCCAAGAATTCATCATTCAGAAGCTTCATGCCTTGAGAAAGCCCAAAACGAATATCCAGATCCTCCAACAAAGTGTTCTTCTTAAATATAAGTAACTTTTTTCTCTTGAGTTCAAACTAACATTGAGATAAAGGGATGTAGGTTTCTTTTATACTTATCCTATGCTAAAATCCATATGAACTAGATCCTCCTTATAGTATCTGAGAAAACCACTGTTAATATATTAGATTGCTGAGTCCTCCTTACAGTATCTGTTTATTTAAGTATTTATTTTTCTTATTACCATCTTTTTATTTACGTTTCAATTGTTGGTGGAGTGATTCGAACATTCGTCCATTGATTTATACCAGAAATAAAAACAAGCAATTGAAAAGGAAAACTGTGAGGAAAAAGAAATACATAAGTTTAATTCTTGTATGATCTTAGCTAGTTTGATCATTTCCTGCCATATTTTAGTTCTTTACCTTGCTTATGGTTTGGTTTTTCTTGTAACCCGTAAAAGTACTTGTTAGTCTACTTAGAAACTGATGTAATTCAGAAATGTATAGTTGTTTTGTTGAATTAAATGTTCAGTTAATTAAAATGTTATATTAACTTGTTTTGTTTCAATTTTGTTACTTTAGGTTGTGAATCAGGTGATTATGGATTCTTCTAATGCATCCAATTCATGCACTACACCCTCTAAATGTGGCTTATTGTTGCCTTCATCTTCTACACAAACCAAAGATACACCAACGAAAGACACACCATCCAAAGATATAGCATGGGAATGGGGTGAACGCAAAAATCCAGATCATCCAACCTGGATTACTTGTTTATTATGTTTGAAAAAAATTTGTGGTGGTGAAATCACTAGGCTTAAACATCATATCTTACAGAGGTCAAGGAATGTTAAACCATGTGGTAGTGCAACAACTGATATAATAAACAAACTTAATCAGGAGGATTCTTTATAGAGGACCAGAAAAACTCATAGGGCTAATGTTGATTTATTGTATGAGCATACAAACTCAGATGAAGGATCTGATGTTGATATTGATGTTGATGAGAAAGAAAAAGAGGGCAGTGGTAGTGTTAGTCGACTAGTTGTACAAACTAAGAAGAGACAGCGAATAGGCCAAAGTAATAATAGAGGTCCAATAGATTTATTCATGAAGACAGATCACGCGATAACTCAGCAGGCCACTCTTGAAAGGAACAGTTTAGCGAAAGAGAAGTTACTAAAAACTGCATGGAAAAGCATTTCATCTTGGATGACTGAGAATTCAATATCTTTTAATACCGTTTGTTTCCCAAGTTTCAAAGAAATGATATATGCAATTGGCGAATATGGGAAACGTATACAGTTGGCTTAACTTAACTTGTATATAACTTAACTTGCTCTGTATTAGTTGTTAACTGGATCTGTTTTTTATGTTTTTCTTTTGATGTTAGTTATGCCTCCACCATCTTACCATCAGATTCGTACAAATCTTTTCAAGTAACAATTAGATGAAATGAAGACGTTTGTTGATACATATAGGGTACATTGGAAGAGGTTTGGATGTTCTATTATGTATGATGGTTGGACGGATGGGAAAAAGCGACATCTTATTAACTTTTTGGTGAATTGTCCGAAAGGGTCAGTTTTCTTGAAGTCTGTAGATGCGTCAAACAGAACCAATGATGTTGATTACATACGTGATCTTGTAACAGAGGCAATTAATGATGTTGGGAAAGATAATGTTGTTCAGTTCATTACAGATAATGGTTCCAACTTTAAAAAGTCAGGGAAAGACTTAATGATTAATTACCCAAATATGTTTTGGACTCCTTGTGCTGCTCATTGCGTTCAGTTGATGTTAGAGGAGCTTGGTTCCAAGCTGCCAAGAATCAAGAAATCCGTGGTATTAGTTTAAAATATGATTACGTTTGTGTTATATAACTTTGTATTTACTAACTACTTTGTATGTATTTATGAAGATGATTGGTGGGTTACATACGGAAAATCGATGTCCCATGCCTTCAAAATTTGCAATCAGGGTATTGAGTCTGACATGTTCTTCTTCCCCATGTGAGCGAAACTGGAGCACATTTGAGAATATAAGTATTCTCATCTTTGATGTCATCTGTTTTAGTTCTGTCTGTCTGTCATACTGTCTGTTTTAGTTCTGCTTACTGTATGTCTGTCTGTCTGCTAACTGTCTGTCTGTCTGTCTTAGTTTTATCTGTTTGTCTATCATACTGAAATGCACATATTTATTCTTTCATTTGCTTACTATCTAGTATGTCATCTGTTTTCGTATTTCAGTTGCACTCAAAGAAACGAAATCGCATAAAACAACAGAAATTCGAATACAAGTGTCTTTATCCAATATAACAAGAAATTGCAGCGTCGATACAAAGAAATCCAACAATATAACGATGATGGGAAAGCTCATGATCCTATCTTTCTGGATGAACATGATGAAAATGATGAATGGTTGGATCCACAAAATTTGGATGACTTGGATGTGGAAGGTGATAATGTAACTTTGGAAGATTTGCAGGAGAATGTTGGTGAAATAAGTGGGCCAGTTTGTAGTTCTCGAAGTAAGTCTAACTATCCAACTGACACTGACCTTGATACATATGATACTGATCAATTGATGTTGGACACTGACAGAGGACTACTTGGTGATGATTGTGATGGAGTTAATACATATTATGATATCTATAATGAATCTAATGATCTTAATTAGAATTGTAATATCCTTGTTTAATTAGCACTTTAGACGGTGAACTTTGAAGTTGTTCTTGTTTCTCTTGTGTTTCCAGTTTGAACTTTGTATGGAATCAATGGATCTATATATTTTGGATGAGTACTAGTTTTTCTTTCTAAACTTTGAGGAAAAACGTTTGTTATAACTTGTTAAAATATATTTATAGATATAAAATTTGAACTAATATTTTTTTATAAAATTATAGGTATAAAATATATGGACTGATATTTCGCCGATATTTGAAACCAAAATTTCCCCGATACAAATGTATACCAGTGTACCGCTCTCGACCGATACGAACCGAAATCCGATATGGACTACATTGGTTGCGTCTATTTAATGTAGTTGTGACCAATGTAATATAAAATCGGTTCTATTCTATTGCAATTTATTGATTTCATTTTACATGTGCTAGCTAATACTCATCTTTTTTTCCTACCTCAAAATATTTTTAAAAAATGTCGATCACTTACCAAATTTCAAGATTTCAGCGGAAAGTTTTATTCAATCCCAAGATTGGAGGGAGGCTATTTGCAAAATGTTTGATCTTCAATCTTGTTTCTTTTATTTCTTTAGTCTTTGTATGAAACTTGTACTTTTTGCGTTCTTATTATGTTTACTTTAAAGAAGAGAAAAAATTGATTCATTTTGTATTTTTTCAATAATTACATGCACATACCAGCCAGCCTTGACTAAAATAAATCAAACCCTTGATCCCTTCTAATCAATAAAATAGTCTGTGAAGGTAAAATGGTTCTTTCTTGTTACGTAGCCCAACAATCATCAAAAACTCAGCAAAAAGTGCTGTATCAACATTATGCTCAAAACCATTTTTAAAGGAAGGACAAATTAGATCAAAAAGAAGTCACAAAAAGTGAAGTACAAAGTTTACCAGAAAGAAAAACAAATTAGATACAGAGAGCTTAGTATTCACAGACCAATTATAGACTGTGGTATTTATATTCTTGCGGAAACAAACAAGGCTGCCTGGAACTTATTAAATTCCATAGGGATCCATCAATTCGGTAAATATAGTGTCGTGGATTGTTTTGCTTTATTGACAGGAGTGGAGCTAGAAACTCTATTCGGGGAAAGCAGAAATAGCTAACGAGTATAAGATAGAAAAAATGGGTTTAGGAGCCGAAAATCTCTGAAAAATTTAGACTTGGGAGTCAGTTTGGCAGGATGTGTAATTATACGCCCTTGCTTTAAACTGCCTTCACCCTTGTTTATGGGTCTTGTTAACTTGTATCCCCGTATACATGTTAAGATTCACTAAAACAACAATCATTTATATTAAAAATAGTTTATTTCATTAAAAATAATAATTCTTTGAATTAGAAACAAGGTTTTTTGTTTTTAATTTCTGAAAATCAATTTCCAGTAGAATATGTATTTTCTAATCTAGTAATAATTATGTTAATCACTTTTTAATATTTGACACTTTTTAAGGTACACACCATTTTCTATTAGTTGGGGAAAAGAAATGAAATCTTTTGTGATGTCTAAAACAACTACTATTTAAATATAAAAGTTTTTAAAATAATTTATATATTATATTATATTTTTTTCGTCCAAATTATATAAACACAGTTTTTATTTTTGGTTTTCCATCTAAATAGGTATAATTTTAATTTCTATATAGTTTTTCTATATATACCTTTATTAATGATATTAGTTTATACTAAAACGAAATTTAATATTTTTAGCTTTTATTAAAAATGAAGGAGTTATATAAAAAAAATGATAAATTTTTTAAAATTTATATTTTTTTTAATTTAACATAAACCTATTTTATACCTATATATTTGGACGGAAAAAATAAATATAAAAAATATAAAAAATTTGAAAAAGAAAAAATCGATGATTGCAGCATCGCATTTGGTGTTACATTATTGTATAATTTACGTGCATGGCGTTGGAATTTAGTAATGAAAATATCAGCATTTGTCTCTTTTCATTGGACGATGGTATACACATAAGTATTCTTTTTTAAAATAGCTTAATGAACCGTTTAATCAATTAACACAGAACTGCCTCTCGCATAATTTTTTCTATTAGGTCTTATGGGCCTATGGTATTTGGTTTGAGATCCACAGCTTTCTAACAAAATATTATATCATTTTCCTTTTGTAGGTATTTTGGAGTTTTAGTTGTTTTGATGTTGTTTTTGATCGGTAAAACCACTGTATTTTTTCACTAACGGGTATCAGCATTTGTTCTGAGCAAGGACACATATAGTATTTGTAAACAGGGAGGTCTTTCATACATCATGAGAAATAGAAGAAGTTTTAAATGTTTTTTACCTTCGAAATTTTCAGGAAAGGAATTGGTTGGCATCTTTTGAAGGCAAGTGAAACTGATACCTCAGATGCGTAATCCTTCAAGATAAGTAATATTAACAAGATAGATTACGCTAGATATGGTTCATCAATCTCGCACTTTTTTTTATTACTGTTTGGACGTGTCTAGAACAGATGGCAGAGTATTAGCGTAAGAATTTACCGACTGATGTTGTTGTGCGAGAGCAAAAGGTCTTTACTGTTAAATGCTTATGAAAGTTGTATTTCTCATTGCAATATGGATTGGTTTTTATATAGGAATAGATGGAGCAACAGACTCCTAGTCTATTGGTAAGTTACAGAGATTGTTCCTATACTTGTGGTTTGTTACTGACTTCTGACTATCTCTTGTGCAGGTAATCAGGGATGTTGTTACCTGCTGTGACCTCTTCTTCTGCAGGTAATAGTTCTGTTAGGTGTACCTTCTTACATGCCCCCTCAAGATGGACTGCGAGAGAGAAGTCCAATCTTGGTTTTGAGGTCTCTGAATCTTGAGCTTGACAGAGGTTTCGTGAGTGCATCAGCTAGCTGATCTGCAGATGATACATGAGCAACTCGCAGCATACCATTCTGTACTTGATCTCTGATGAAATAAAAATCAATGGCAATGTGTTTCATACGAGAATGAAACACCGGGTTGGAGCAAAGTTGAGTTGTTCCTACATTGTCACAATAAATGACTGGACAGCTTGTCAAGTGTGTTCCCAGATCAGTGAGTAGGTTAGTCAGCCAGTTTATTTCTGCTGCTGCATTAGCCACAGCTCTATATTCAGCTTCTGTTGACGATCTTGCTACTGATTTTTGCTTCTTTGAGCTCCAGGATATTGGGTTGCGGCCAAGATACACAATATAGGCACTGGTAGATGAGAAGACATCTTTGTTACCTCCCCAGTCAGCATCAGAGAATACACGCAACTCATTCTTGGAGTGAATGTGATCTGAGAAAGCATGTAGGTGTAATGGAGACTCCCTGTAGAGTTGAAGACCCTCATTGATTATGCCACGTAGAAGTCGTTTAACAAACTGCCAATGTAATGTTGTTGGTGAATGCATGTATTGAGATAACTTATTTACTGCATAGCTCATATCCGGTCTTGTAATTAGAAGATATTGCAAGCATCCTACAACATTCCTGTACTCTGTTGGATCTGGTAGCGGTGTACTTGAGTGTAATGTCAGATGTGGTGTTGTTGGAATTGGAGTGACTACCGGTTTTGCACCTAGCATTTTTGTTCTTGTCAAGATGTCCACAATGTAGCGTCTTTGGGACAACAGCATGCCATGTTTGTTTGGTATGGCTTCTACTCCCAGAAAGTATGACAATGTACCAAGATCTTTAATTGAGAACCGCTGTGCTAAATTGGCAATAAACAAATTGAAAGAGTTACTGTTATTCCCAGTAATTATCAAATCATCCACATACACCAAAATGTAGATTAGTGTACTAGAGGTTTTAAGCACAAACAATGATGTATCAGCATAGGAATTTTTGAAGCCAGACTGTAGTAGAAACGCGCGCAGTTCATGATACCAAGAACGGGGTGCTTGCTTGAGACCATAAATTTCTTTGCGCAATTTGCACACATATGATGGCCGGTCTTGATCCACAAAGCCCGGTGGTTGTTGCATGAAGACAGTGTCTGATAATTTACCTTGTAGAAATGTATTGTTCACATCAAGTTGTCGTAGAGTCCAGTTTTGGGAGATAGCAAGGCTTAGAACAACTCTGACTGTTGTTGGCTTTACAACCGGGTTGAATGTTTTCATGTAATCGACTCCTGAATTTGATGAAACCCTTTTGCGACCAATCTTGCCTTGTACCTGTCAATTGAACCATCAGATTTGTGTTTTGTACGAAATATCCACTTACATCCGACTACATTTTGATTTGGTTCTGGTGGTACTAGCTCCCAAGTACCATTTGTGACAAGTGCATCGAATTCATCTGACAAGGGCTTACGCCAATGTGGTAGTTGTAGGGCCTGAGCAACTGTGGTGGGTTCAGAAGATTCTTGGGACGACAGTTGAGCCACAAGATTCATTTTTTTGATTGTCTTATGGATCTGATTTTTGGCTCTTGTAGTCATGAAGTGAGTTATCTGTTGGAGTGGGCCTGATGGAGCTTCAGTTGTGTCTGTTGTAGTTTGGGTAGCCATAGTTGATGTTCCCTGTTGATTCCGCTGTTCCTGGGCTAGGTGAGTTGGTTCTGGGCTTGTACCTTCTGTTCCACTTGTTGTTGAAGCTTCACAATGGAGTTCTTGATCAAGGTCCACTGCCGATGATGGAATGAATGGCCGGTGCTGGATGGGTTGTTCAACATGAAGTGGTGGTGGTATCCATGTATCTATGAAGTTTATTGGAGCATGATTTGGTTGAGAGTTGGATAGTGCTGCATATGGAAATTGAGTTTCTACAAATTTGACATGCATGGATACAAATATTTTGTTTGTTGATGGGTCTAGACAAAGGTAGGCACTTTGGGTAAGAGAGTAACCGAGAAATATGCATTGGGTGGATCTGGGCTCTAATTTGTGGGATGTATAGGGCTTGAGCCACGGATAGCAGAGACATCCGAAAATCCTGAGTTTTGAATAGTTTGGTTTTGTTTGAAATATCTTCTGATAGGGATACAGTAGATGTAATATTGGTGTTGGTAATCTATTGATTAGATAGACAGCAGTGGATAGTGTATAAGGCCAGTATGTGAGTGGTAAGGAAGCATGGGTGAGAAGTGTTAACCCTGTTTCAACAATGTGTCGGTGCTTTCTTTCTGAAAGGCCATTATGTTCTGGGGTGTGTGGAGGGGTTGTTAAGTGTGATATTCCTGAGTTGGATAGAAATTCTCTTAGGCTTATGTACTCACCACCATTGTCTGAGTAAAGCATTTTTATTGTTGTGTTGAAGTAATTCTCAATGATTGCTTTGAAAGTAATGAATGTTTGTTTTACATCTGATTTGTGGTGTAAGGGATAGAACCATGTATACCTTGTAAAATGGTCAACAAATATGACATAATATTTGTAACCATTTTTAGATAGAACTGGTGAGGTCGAAACATCTGAGTAGATTATATCCAGTGGTTGTTTGGAGATAATGGATGAGGTTGAGAAAGATAATTTATGACTCTTCTTGCAATTGCAGGCATTACAAGAGAAATTTGTAGACTGTTTTGGAATTTGTCCCAAGTTATTAGTAGACACAATGTGGTTCAGAATAGTATAGGATGGGTGGCCAAGTCTGTGGTGCCAGCAGAAAGTGTTGAGCTTTGTGGTGGAGAATGCAAACTTTGGTGATGTGACTGGCCACTCATAAACACCATCTTTTTAGTTGGACCTGTCATCAAGGTTGCTCATGTGCATAGCTCCTTCACAAGAAAAGAACAAGGTAAGAATTCAATGGAGACATTATTAGTTTTGCAAAACTGAGAAATTGAAATGAGATTTATTTTTGCATTGCTGGCACACACAAAACATTGTCTAACTTAAGCAATTTCTTAGAAGTTGGTATAGAGGTGGAACCAGTGTGAGTGATTTGCAAATTAGTTCAATCTCCTAACATGATGTCATCTTGGCCCAAGTATGGTGAGTGCAGGGATAAGTTGTCAAGATCTGAGGTAACATGATGAGATGCACCACTGTTTAGGAGCCAGGCAGGATTGCAGGGTCTGTTAGATGTTGCATTTGCTTGTGGCTGCCAGGGTGTGGGCTGTTGACTTGTGCTGGCTTGTTCCAATGGTACCAGTCGAAAGGAGGGGCATTTCTTTGTGGTGTGTCCTTGGACCCTGCAAATCTGACACAGACCAAGATATGGTCTAACTGGTCTGGGTTGTGTGGCTGTAGACATACTGCCTGGAAAGGACCTGGAGGGTCTGTAGCGGCTTTGGTACTGCTGTGGGTGAGTAATGGTGTTGCGCCGATTTGGTTGGACTGTAGAAAGACGCCATGATGGAGTGTACCTTGTTGTTGCATTGACAGAAGCTGGGAAGTGATGGTGTTCAGTAGTTTTTGTTTGCAGGGATGCTTCAAAATTCAGCAACTTTTCATGTAGTTCATCAAATGGAATGTTGTTGTCTCTAGCTTGCACTGCTCTTACCAGTTCCTTGTAGTCCTCATTGAGGCCATCTAGAATTTTGTCAGTTATTTCTTCATCATCTAACTTTGCTCCCAGTAGTGCTAGATCATCTGCCTTGGCTCTAATAGTGTGTATGAACTCAGTGACAGTGAGAGAGCCCTTCTCAATGTTTTTAAGTTGATGTTTCAGTTGTTTAATCCTTCCTCTGGATGGTTTGGCATATGTATTTGCCAAGATTTTCCAGGCTTCTTGGGTTGTTTGTGCATTTGCAATGAAGGGTATGATGGTTGGTGATAGAGATGCTATAATTGCATTGAGGATAAGTTGATCCTGTCTATTCCATACAGTATAAGCTGGATTATTCACTGTTTGCTCATTAGCTATGATTGTTTTTGGTGGGCAGGATGTAGAGCCATCAACATATCCTAAGAGATCATACCCACTGAAAAGGGTTTTGAACTAAAGTTTCCAGGATATGTAGTTGGTGGTGTTTAATTTTAGAGGAGCTTGTGCAGCAACATTGATGCTGACAAGAGTTTGATTTTCTTGGTTTGTGTTGAGCATTTGGTTGGTGTTGGTTTCAGCCATTGATTAGGCGCAAGAGAAAAAAAAAGAAAATAAGAGGATGATGGATCAGTTCTCTGATACCATGTTAAATGCTTATGAAAGTTGTATTTCTCATTGCAATATGGATTGGTTTTTATACAGGAATAGATGGAGCAACAGACTCCTAGTCTATTGGTAAGTTACAGAGATTGTTCCTATACTTGTGGTTTGTTACTGACTTCTGACTTTCTCTTGTGCAGGTAATCAGGGATGCTGTTACCTGCTGTGACCTCCTCTTCTGCAGGTAATAGTTCTGTTAGGTGTACCTGCTTACATTTACACAGACAGGCAACAAAGGTTCTTGACTGTCTGTGATGAGTTAGATAGAGAGAGATCAAGTTCATAATTTTATGATGATGTCGAATTTGGGAGAAGACTGAAGAGGGATCTTTCTGAAATAACAATCGAGAAATTGAAGAATGAAAAACAAGATTAGTTAAGCATGCGATCTCTTAGTTCCATCAATTTCATTTGCAGCTCGATTCCAAAGATTTAGGCATTTTCCATCAACACATTAAGTTTCATTTGTACTGGTTTTTGTGGGTGAATGTCAAGATCAGTAGACTTCAACAACCAATTTCTCTCCAAATCACAGCTTTAAATGCCCTAATTTCCTTTTCTCCACCCTGTGTTTGCCCCCTCCTATCTTCTCCTCTATTCAACTGTAAACCCAATTTAATGATTAACTAACCTTTCTCCATCTGCTTTGTGTAATGCAGGATGAATCACACAGGTAACAACTGCTCCATGCTATTGTCAACAAGTATGAGTCTCCCTTCATTTGAAGCTATTACCCAACAGATTCTTCAGGTACACCTCTTCTTCAAACCCTCCTTAACTATTAACTGTACTTCCCTTAGCCCCCATCACATTAATTCCTGGATCAATTATCCGATCCCTGACACTGACCAGCCTGAGAGTAACCCAAACCCCTACCCTGATAGCTTCTCAAAGACACATCAAATCCAACTGACAAAAATTGCCCAAAGTCTTCCTAGAAGTAAACCATCCCATGCTGCCCATCCCCTCATATCCATTCAATATCTCCCTCTCTGCTTAAACAAAAGAAAAGAACTAAAATCACAAGTTCCCATATACCCTGCCTTTTGTAAGCTCCTTCACAGTAATAACTGGCAATTACACATCAACTGCCCTAGGAAGATCCTGAACCTCCTCATTACCAAAGGATCCATCCTCATCAACATGGGAGAATCTGGAAGAAATAACAATGGCATATTCATTCAGGGGAAGCATGGGTGGGAGGGTCTGCCTGTGAATGAAGTTCAAGCATTAAAGTTTCATAAAAAAGAAGTTATTGGGAGCTCTGTAAAAGAAAAAAATAATTTAGCCAGCTCCTCAGATGATGAAAATGAGAGGGTCATAATGAACCAAGACCTGTCTAGTGTTGAAATTGAAGAAGGAAATGAAATTGTCAATTGGAACTACTCAATAATAGGAGAAATCTATGCTAAAGAAAAGCTGGTACCTCTTGAAGTAAATGAAGAGATACAAAAAAGTGGAATGGGACTCATTTGAAGCAAGAATGGAAAGAAGATCCAAATATCTACTTCTGCGGAATTGGAGACATCTATTTGACTCAACCATTCTCCCAAATATCTACATCTGCAGAAAATATAGAAGAAGAGGGACTCATACTGGCAGGCAGTGAAGCTGCTACTTCTTTGATTCATCCAAGCATCCACATAGGGCAGGTAACCCCCCCATCCACTTACATTAAACTGTTTACAAAAATCATCTGTTACTGGTTTGTTGTTTCTTATGTTCCTGTCTTTGTTTTCGAGTCTCTATGTGCTAGCCATCATACCCACAAAATCTCCCTCATACATCATTTTCACTATAACCATGGTAGGATTAACAAGTCTGGGATTATTTCCTCAAAGATTATAGTTGCTTCCCTTATATTGAATTTTATCAAAAATGTAGACCTCGGGTCTAATTGGGGTTTTATCAGAAATAACCGCAATCAAGATGTCTCTCCGAGGCAATTCAGGCAATATTCAGACCGTCAAACCAGCCACTCTAGTCAGGAGAGATCGGGAGCTGTAAAGATCAAGTCCTCTACTAGCCCATTCCAAGAGCCAGAGCCATTTCACAAGCAGCAAGGAATCACCAACAGCAGCCAGAAGTGGGATCCCAATCCTCAGAAGTGCCCAGCAAGAGTCAGCCACTGCCACTATAGAATCCCAGAAAGTCTGTTGTTCACTATTAAGTCGGATTTCATCACCCAGGCACATATCATCCCCTCTCATTCCGACCACAAAAATCAGCCCACCACCTCATCCGAACCACATAACCTACCCCCCAAAAAAAGTATGCAGTCCACAAATTGGTAGCCAGTATCCAAAATCCCATCTTCAAAATCAGCTACAACCTCAACCCACCACACCCCGCCCTCACACCCATAGAAAGAGCTTCCCTAGCAAGAGCCCAACAAACCTAGTCTCTTCCCATAGACAGTGCAATAAACCTGGGCCTAATTCTAAGGCTTTACTTGAGCAATCCGTCACGTTTTTAAAAAAACTCCCCGTGCAAGTTAGCCCATTCTCCCAATTTAAGTGGGTAAAGTCTATAGGTGGTAAAAGAACAATAGGCACTAGTATCCCAAAGCTTTTCGTTAAGTACTGGGCTTCAAAGAAAACCCCTCAAAATAAGCATCTTAGAATCATTCATGTTAAAATTGATATCCAAATTCTAGATAGCCCAAGGCTAGTCACACAAATAAAAGAAGACCATCACTCGAACCAAAAGGCAAATCACATGAAAATCCTTTCATGGAACTGTCAAGGGCTAGGAGGAGTAAAAACAAAACAACATCTAAAAAACTCGATTAGGCAAGTAAATCCGGATATCATCTTTCTATCCGAAACCAAAACTAACGAGGAAAAAACTCTAAATCATCTAACGGCCTTTAGTTATCCCAATAATTGGGCTCAGTCCTCTCGAGGCCTCTCAGGGGGTCTTGCCCTTATGTGGAAAGATAACCTCGACATTATGATAACGTATAATATTAAAAACCTGGTAAATATTAAAATAAAAATTAGCCCAAATGAACAAGAAACCTACATTACTTGTTTGTATGGTGAACACAATTATGGGGCCAAAAATGCTCAATGGGAGCATATCCTGGAAATGAGTAGAGACATTGAATACCCCTGGATTATCCTGGGAGACCTCAATATCACTCTATCGCCGGAAGACGCGAGCAACCGATCGAAAGATTCGGATTGGTCGCATAACCACATTCCGGCCATAATCCAAGCGGCTGGTCTCTTTGAATTAAAACACACTGGTCCTAATTATACCTGGTCTAACAATAGGAAGGAAGATAACTTAATTCTCAAAAGATTAGACAGAGGTCTTGTTAACCAGGAATGGGAATCTCAATTCCCAACCTCCTTCATTCAGAGTCTGCCTTGCATAGGATCAGACCATAATCCCATAGTGCTAGATACCGAGGTTATCCAAAAGAAGTTAAAATCCTATTTTAAATATTATGAATGTTGGAAAAAATATGAGTCCTGTAAAACTACCATAGCTGAGAACTGGCACTCCACTAAACAAGGATCTGAGTCTTATATCCGGATCCAAAAGCAGAAAAACACTAAAAATGCCCTCCAACGATGGAAAAAAGCCTATTTTGGAAAAATTGAGGAAAAAATTGAAATCTTAGGGGAAAAACTTTTGCCTTTAAGAGACAGCACTAGAGAATGTGACATAGAAATTCAAAAAATCCTGGAAAAAGACCTGGAATACTGGTATGATATTCAAGAGAGCTTCTGGATCCAAAAATCTAGAGAATATTTTATCAAAGATGCCGATAGGAACATGATGTGGTTTAGAAAGTGGTAAAAAGAGGTTCGATTCTCGAACTTGTGAAGGTGATGATTTTAGAAAATAATGATTTAAACTAACTCTAGAAAATTCCAGGAGTAAGAAAAAGACTAAATAACCTAACTATGATTTTTAAATAATTTTAAACGTACCAGGAATCAGGAATCAGGTAATTCTAACAACCTATGTGATTAATCAGATAATTCTTTTTAATTTAATTGAAGCCCAAATAATTGCCAAAATTGGTTTTGTTATGCTAACAAACAGAGGTAAATCACAAGCATGGATTATCAAAATTAATTAACTAAGCATAATCCATCAAGCAAAAGCACAACTGTTGAAAGAAAACCGTTTTTACTATTCAAAACTATGCAATTTTAATGATAAAAGAATTATAAATAATTATTAGAAAATAATTAAATCACATAAAATTGAGAAAATTACCTTATCCATCATCCCAGTAAATAGACTTAGCTCATGGTGAAGAAAACTTGCTCAAAAGTTGATTTCATTGCTCAAAATATTGATTACAAGGTTGAATAACGCTGTAACAGCTGATTTGATACGCTTATAAGCGTTACAGAAGAGGGTTCAGCTGTTACAGAAAAGTTTAAGCAACAAATGGTTTGAAGCAATAGACGACAGGAAAATTCAAATCAGCAACACATATAAATGTTACTGAGTCTTCTTCTCCGGCAGTGATGGATGAAGAACACGCCGGCCGGTGCAGCAGTAGCTCGTCGGCGGTGACGGAATATTGACCGGAAATCTCTAAAATCTTCTCTAAGCTTTTTTCTTCGATTCTCTTGGCTTCTCTTGGTATTTATAGATAGTAGAAACCCTAGAGAGAGTTCTAAACCTAATAGAACTCTCTAGAACAGCCCACAAATCCCAATCCTAATCGAAATCAAATTCCGGCCAAATACATGATTTACACACTGATTTCACGGGATCTTTTGATGTTTCTCGATTGTTCTAACTTGTGTGGGTTATCTACTATCATTTGGAACAATCTGGAAGCAAAAGAAACCAAATTTTCACGTTGCTTTTGTGTTGCCAGTGAAACAGAC
Organism: Papaver californicum; assembly: GCA_023531435.1. NCBI lineage: Eukaryota > Viridiplantae > Streptophyta > Magnoliopsida > Ranunculales > Papaveraceae > Papaver > Papaver californicum. The sequence continues at coordinate 129,061 of JAJJMC010015394.1, read as the reverse complement.
GAGTCCGATGAGTTGACCCGGTGACGGCCCCGATCCAGCTCGCTGGGCTGACCCGCTGGGTTGACCCGATGGGTTGACCCGATCCAGGGGTGCCCCAATCCAAAGTGTGGGTGCTTTGATCCATTTTCCCGGGTGCCTTGAACACTTTTTGAGCCAATTTTTCCACAAATCTTTATTCTTCTAATGTACCTACAAAAGCAATAAAACACGTAATAGACACAAAATCGAATACTAACTCACTAGAAATTAAGGTGCAAATTAGACACTAAAATGTGTCTATCAGAACACAAAGCTTTTCCATGTGATTATAAACCATAGGAAAAAAACAAACAACATAATAAGTCTAAAAGACAAAAATGATCAGTGGATCAAAAAAAAGAAGATCTTGAATCTCTCCTTATCTCGCACTTTGAGGAGATCAGCTCAACCAGTCAGAACATAATAGATCCAAAGATTCTCCAACTTTTCAAACCGGTCATTACCTAAAAAGAAAATGACAATCTTACTGAGGTCCCCTCAGATGAGGAATCAAAAATGTGGTCAGTAGTATGAAGCCATGGAAAGCTCCTGGTCCGGATGGTTTCCAAGCTGATTTCTACCAACATAATTGAGAAATTGTAGGTGAGGATATTATTAAAGCTACCAAAGCCTTTTTCGACACTGGCTTCATTCTAAAAGAGCTCAATAATACTTATATCTCTCTAATTACCAAGACCAAAACCCCTCAAACCCCATCTGATTTCAGACCCATTAGCCTCTGCAACATCACCTACAAAATAATTTCAAAAATTCTAGCTAACAGACTAAAATCCATCCTTAACAGAATCATTTCGCCTGCTCAATCGGTTTTTATCCCTACCAGAAATATTCAGGACAATGTTATCATTGCCCAAGAAGTGGTGGAGGCAATGAAAAGGAAAAAAGGTTCTTCTGGTAGATTAGGGATAAAACTTGATATGAGCAAAGCCTTTGATAGGATAGAATGGTCTTTTATCTTAGCTATTATGAAGAAAATGGGATTTTCGGAAAGATGGTGTAACCTTATAAACCAATGCATATCTACATCCACCCACTCCATTATTCTCAATGGTATGCCATGCAATTTCTTCAAACCCACCAGAGGTCTAAGACAAGGGGATCTCTTATCCCCGTATCTTTTCATAATTTGTATGAAGGCTTTATCCAAAATGATCGACAGTGCTAATGATATGTGCTTCTTGAGTGGGACGAAAATCTCTATGTCGGGTCCCCCGATTTCTCATCTCCTCTTCGCTGATGATTGCCTAATTTTCATCAAGGCAAACCAAGAAGAAGTAACCAATATGCTATCCATCCTAGAGGAATTCAGTCAATCGAGTGGCCAATGCATAAATTTCAACAAATTGAGTATTTTTTGTAGCGAATATTGAAGAAGGTTTTCAAGAAGCGTTGGGCCTCTGGCTTGCAATGCCCAGAATGACGGATGAGGAAAAATATATGGGTTTTCTTCTCTTCCGCAAAAGAGATAGAACCTTATCTTTTGAATCCGTCCTGAAGAGTACGGAAAATAGACTCCAAGGTTGGCAGTCTAAAATACTCTCTCAAGCCGGAAGAGCCACTATGACCCAATCGGTCATAAATACCCTTCCCAATTATCAAATGGGCTGCCTAGACATACCAAAAAAGTCTATAAACTCCATAGACAAAATTCAAAGGAACTACTGGAACACCGGAAAGAGCAACGTTAGAGGTCATTCCATGGAGGCTTGGGAATCCCTTTGCTAACCAAATAGTATGAGAGGATTAGGATTTAAGAACCTGGCTTTTTTTAATGAAGCCATGCTAACAAAACTTGCTTGTAGGTTAATCCACAATGAAACTGAACTTTGGGTTAGGATCTTGAAAGCCCGTTACTTTCCCAACTCCAGCCCCTTGAGTGCCCGAAAACACTCAAAGGATACCTGGATTTGGAGAGGTATACAAAAAGGCATGAGTAACATCCGGGATAACCATTTTTGGTCTATCGGTGATGGTACCAAAGTTAGGATATGGGATTACAATTGGCTAACTAGCATGAAACTAAATGATGTTACTGACTGCCAAAGGAACTCCAGGTTGTCCTGGGTCTGTGAGATCATTGACCAAGACACCCAATCCTGGAACACCTCTATCATTAGAAACCTTATCACCAGAAACCAAATTGACGAGATCATGGCTATTCCGATCCCCGGAGGACGGGGATGAAATTGACTGGAGTCTATCTACCAATGGGTCCTTCTCTGTTGCTTCTACCTAAAAAAATTTAGTCCAAAATAATATTTCTTCCGCCTGATCCAGTCAAGTGGATCCGGGGGTATGGAATAACATTTGGCTAATCAAAACCCCATACAGAATAAATCTCTTCATCTGGAAAATGGTGAAACAAACTCCGAAAGTCAGAACGAAAATTTTCAAACATATGGATGAAACGGACCAAAGATGCCCAGTTTGTGATAACCATGCAGAAACTAGCACCCATCTTTTTATGCATTGTGACCTTGCTAAGAAAATTTGGCAGATCCTTTGGCCCAATTTGTACACCAACATGTTGTCTTACAACTGCACTGTCGAGTGGATAAAATCCTGGCATAGGCATAACATCTTTATCTCTTTCAAAGATGAGGCATCGACTGCTTATATAACCAACATCCTTTGGAGGACTTGGAGAGATAGGTATGATATTATTTTTGATAGAGTTAACCCCAACCCTACCACTGTCCTACAAATCATAGCCAAAACTTCTATAGCTCCCAACAATCAACCCACCAACATCATCCACACATCCCCCACCACTTCTATCCCTCAACCCAACCAAGATTACACCACACCCCAGTCCGCATCTCAGCCACATGGCATTCATAGTCACCTCTCGATAGGTAATGGCAATCGCCATGCTTCCACAGTCCCTGAACCGACAGACACAGTTATCGATCCCCTTACGGTCCCCAACCCTGTTTGGAAAACCCCTATCAATACCCCAACCCACCAAAACAGGCCCATACCCACAAGCACCAACACCGATCATACCCCTGCTACAAATATCATCGATCCATCCGTTCAAACCCAGACAAAACAAATGCAACACATTATGTAGGCTATTAGTTCTGAACAGGAACTTGTGTCAACTTGGGTATCCAGAAATATCGACTATGTCATAATAAATTTTGATGGTTCTTATTCCGTAACTGATTATGCAGCTGGTTATGAGCCGTTGCTCGCACTCCAAAGGGTTCGTTCTTAGCAGGTATCTCGGGAGTGGCTAGGGTTGGCTCTAGTCATCAGGCGGAAGCTACGGCCTTGAGAGAATCCATTCTTTGGGATAAAGAGCAAGGGTGGAGTCACATCTTGCTTCGGGGTGATACAAAGATGCTCATAGATGATGTTAATGACATCACGAACTCGAGCCCTTGGTCTTGCTATGCTTTAATAGTAGATTGTAAAAGACTTTTAAAGTTATTTCCCTTTTGTAATTTATCGTTTATTGGTAGACAGGAAAACAAGATAGCAGACTCCATAGCCAAACACGCACGCTCAGATGGTGTGCGGATGAAGTGGTGTGACCTTTTTCCTCTCCTTAACCAATTAGCGATAGACCTTTTTAGCCCGCTTTTCAAGTAATAAATTTCGTTCTTCCGTCAAAAAAAAAAGAAATAGAAGAAAAGTAGCCAACGTGAATGACTTTCTACAGTGTTTTGTTAGTACGTGTTTTTTGTTTTCTTTTTTGAGAATGGTATTGTGTTTTTCAACCATTTGAAATTTGAATATCGAAAATCTTCACTGTCTTCTGATTTTGAGAGCTTCGATGCAGATAGGGCGAGACAACTTTTCAGCAGCGTTTTTCAAGTTCAAAACCGTACCGGATATCATATTACACCTTCTGTGCAAGAAATATAAACATATTTTTTATTTTTTATCGTCTATCTTGATAGACATAGTTTTAAAATCTTTAGATAGTTTTTTCATATATATATCCTTATTAATGATTTTACACTAAAATTAGTTTAATTTTTCTAATTTTCATCAAAAAGAAAAAAAAATATAGGAAAATAGATAAATTTTTATATATAAGTCCCATATTTTTGATTAATCTAATACTCCCTACGTCCAAATTATTTAGGCGGAGAACATATTTTTACTTGTCCAACTAGATAGGCGGAATTCATATTTCAAGACTATTTTTGACATATATAACCTTATTAGTGTTGCATGGATATCACCACAATTAACTTAATGTTTCTAGCATTGGAAATATAACAAGGGGTAAAACAAAAAACGAGATAAATTTTTATAAAACCTAATTTTTTTTTTAATCTAAGATATTTAGATTTTCCTCCTATATAATTTGGATGGAGAGAATATAAACTTATTTTGTGTCTATTCATATATATGCTTATATATATTAAATATATAAATAACATACTTTTTATATATTAAATATATAAATAATATGTTTTTTATACAGTAAATATATAAATATTCTATGAAATAACATATAATATAAATTGACATATTGATTAACTATTTCAGTTTTGGTTATATGAGAACGACTTTTATCAAATCTTTCGGTCAATGATGAACTAGATCGAAAATGTAACTGAGTCATCAGTTTGACCAGCCGATTTGATCCGGTTCTCAAATCATCGATCCCTTATAAGTCCGGTTACAAAATGGAAAGCTAATTTAGAGATATAAAACTTTTTTCTTTCTATACTTTCTTTGTTTGGAGTACGATGGGTATGTATATTAATTAAAAGTGTTTTTTCTTTTTCTTCTTATTATTATTAATAATAATTTGGGTATCATCATACAGTAATACTTTCAAATACAATAATTTACTTTAAGAGAAAATAATCTTTCATTATTCATTAAATTTAGAAAAACCACTGAAATAAAAATTATAAAATAAATAATCTCATAAAATATTACCTTGAATATTAAGTTCAGAAAAACAAAAACTACTTAATTACTTAATTGCACCTTGTATATTCATCGTGAATAGGCCATTAATTTTTTTTTAAAGGTAATAATTTTATTTAAATAAAGGAATATCTTAGATGATTTAACACAATCAAACGGAACGAATAGGTCATTACTCGTTAGGTCTAGTTATTTAATTGATAAATATAAATTCCTATATTGGGTTGAAAATAAATATATGATAATTTTTAAAAATAATAAAACATGTATATGAATATAAAAAAAAATAAAAAGTGTATGAAAGTTGTCCTAAATATTTTCTACCATTTTCGTAAAGAAGTTATACTTTAAATAGAGTATTTAGTACATATCTCCAAATATCCGGACTCAACGCATCGTGGATAAGGATACATATCCCCAAATATCCAGACTAAGATTCTTTTGAAAACTCTAATACTTAGATGGAAGGTTATGAAGTTTTTTTTTTTTTTTTATCAATTTTGTTTGGAAGAAATAATGTAGCCACTTCGCATGAATTAAGTTGAGAATATAACGATTTAACCGAGAAAAAATCGTCACCTAAAGGTATCCACCGTCTTCTATCTATCTCATTGTTCACAGTCGGACGCTCGTCACATATGAGAGTTAAAAAAACCATATACTCCTCGACTTCGGCCTTTTTCAGACATCTTTTCAAAAAAAAAATAAAAAAAACTTAAAACATGTCCTGATGATTGTTTGTGCTAAAAATCTCTTCAACACAAAACAACCAAAAAATTATCAAAAATCAACCAAAAGAAGAGAAGAAATTGAACACATCATTTAACGTGGTTCAGCCCTTAATGGCCTACGTCCACGGGTAGTGAAATTGAAGGGTTTTTGTTGATCAATTGAAGGTTACAAATACAGTGAATTCCATTAGAGCTCTTAGTTGGATTCAGTCTTTTTTCTGTTGGAGAAGAAGCTTTCTTTTTCTTTTCTCCTTTTCTGTTCTTCTTCTTTCCCTTATAAACGAAAATCTTTCAGTTTGGGTCGATGAGTCATCCAAGTTGGATCGATGAGTCACCCAACTTGGATCGATGAGTCACCCAACTCTCAATACGTGGCACTCTCTAATCGTCCCATGTGTCGACCCAATCTCTTTCAGATACTTCCATGTGGCTTCTCCCTATCCGTCCACTTGTCGACCTAATCTTCTTATCCTACGGGACTGGTTCGATCCATGGTTCGATCCCTGGTACGATCCCTGGTTCGATCCCTGGTACGATCCCTGGTTCGATCTCTGGTTCGATCCCTGGATCGGGACATCTTGTGCTCCGCACTTTGCTGCCACGTGTCAAGCAACTTTTTGATACTCACAACTTGCCCCCTTTTTTCTTGAGAGTTATTTGAAGAAAAACTCTTAAGAAAATTACTTCAGTTACTTCTTGCTTGGCCTTGTCACGATAAGAGTATGAACCTGATCCATTCAAAAATAGAATTTTGCTGCAAAACTTATACATAAGCGCATATTAGCGTAATAATATCATTTCATGCGTTTTAACCAAAAAGGATAAATTGATTAATAAACTAACTTTCATCCAATTATTGAATCTTGTATTAAATGTATAAATCAATCAGGAATTCAAATTCAAAGTAACAATCGGAACGGGTCACATGTCAGGTTATTCATTGGGCGTAATTTTCTTTATACGCGCCAAAGCCTATTTGCGCCAGACATTTCGATAATTGTGGTGGGTGGCATTTTAGCATGTTCACCTTTCAATAAGAGTCCTTTTCATGACTTATACAAACAAGAAAAATTAAAGCAAGAGAAAATTTTAAGTCAAAGAAATAAATGATACTTATCGTTAGTTGTATCGTTAAAGCTTTTCTTTCCTTGTTCGGGAAGTGATGACATCGCTTAGGGACCGAACCATGATGTCGCTCTGAAGTGTCCTTAGTGCGATCCATGCTTCGGATTAACAATACTTCAAATTTGTGCAACGGTAGCACTTCAGACTTGTGTATTTTCATGGCTTCGTCATATTTTTGTCCCTACAAAGCAGAATTTCATATATATACTGATCGTTGGGTTAAACATTTTTTCATGAGTACAATGAATCGAGATCCCACACATACGAAACAAACCCGAGCCAGGAGTAAGATATAGGGTTGGTCCCGAAACGTACTCTGAAAAATGATAACCAGACTCTGAAAAATGAGTATTTTGTATCAAGACTTTTTCATAGGTTCTGCGACCTAATAGTCTTATCATGTCTCCAGCCACGCAGCTCGGTAGGAACACACGCTTAATCTATCTCGGGCATGGAGTAAATTAATGTGTCCCATAAATTTGCTCTAGCCACTGAGCATTGTAGTATCACACGCCTAATTTATCCCTGGCATGGAGTAAATTATGTGTGGTCCATCATTTTATTAAGACTCTTACATGGGTTCCCTCTTTGGGGATGCGCCCATTAGCCTTATTTCAAGACTTTTATATGAGTTCCCTCATTGGGGATGCACCCACCAGTCTTTTTTTGTCTCCTGAACGGAGAAATATCGGTAAGAAATTACCTGAAATGTAGATGAGATGTATACTTGAAAAATCATCCAGATATTTCTCATTTCTCATTTCTTATTTAAGACATATCCCATATTCTTCTATATACATGAGAAGCATATATAGAAATAAAATATGACATATATTTTTAAATAAGACATGAGAATTATCCAGATGAATATTCCGACGTAACTGCTGTTTGAGAAATCAGAAGTATACGAATGTAGAAGTATTCGCCTTCCAGAAATATTTGATGATAGGTTGAAAAAGACACCCATTTTTGAATGATAATTCCTGTGGGAGCGTTTTGACTGCCGCAAGAAGTATAAGAGGTATCAAATGAAAATTTATATCATGCGAAGTATATGAAGTATCGCCCTTCGAAGAAGTTCAAAATAAATTGAAGTATTTACTGAATATTCTTCGTGAAGTATGAGCCATTTGAAGTATCTATCAATTGTCGCCTTATGTTAAGAAGTACAAGGCATATGACTGGAAAATAATATTATTTATTTTGCATATAGTAATTATTGAAATGAAATACCTAATTGGTGCGCAGTATTTAGCTCATTTCATAGCTAAAAATTTGGCTTCTTTATAGCATGCCCCCCGGTGCATCATTGTTGGATGGCTGCCGTATCTCTGAAGTGTCCTTCATATGTATCTTCACACTTCATAAAAATGTCTTATACATTTCATAAAATTAAATGAATGCAAACTAAAAATGATCTTCATGCTTTTTTTTTATTATTTTTTTTTATTTTTTATAAAAACATGATATATCAAAACATTTGATTCATAAATGCTAATGTTAATGGATCTATACAGAGCTTGAATGGACATACATATACATACAACCTATAATTTGTTAACAGTAGAATGCATAATCCAGCAACTCAAATCAAAGAAATTGATTTTCAAAACATTAATTCAAGAAAACTTTAAGTATTATCCTTTCATCAACTAAAGAAGCAGTCAAGCATAATTCGATTGCAAACATGCGAGAATAAGTTTATGTTTTTCAGCAGTAAAGAAAGCTCATTATGAAATCATACATAGATGATTATTGAAAAGCAAAGATGAACTCATGCCTCTATTCACAATGTAAGATTAGGAATACTTATTTCCAGATGTTTGTCCATTAGCAGTAGCATATGCGCATCATCAGAAGGATCCCATTTGAAGCTTTGAAGTTATCAAGTCAAAGTTGTACAGCAACTATTCCCATGTCCACTACTAAGGTCATAAACGATTCCACTTCCGTGGCAATTCTCAATACAGTAACTCCCACCAGGCAGAACTAATGTAGATAATGAACTGGCCCTAGGTGATCGCCAAGTTGTTTTCTGTGAAGTTACTAGATAGGCAGATTACTGCCATGCTCAAGTTGATGCATCTTTGCAGGCTTCAGTAGTAGTTTGACATAGTAACTCCTGCTGATGCATTCTTCATTTATTGATTCTGTGAGATAGATTAGTACATGGCAAGGATTGTTCTAGTTGTAAACAATTTGATATGTTAGTTTTTTAAAAAGCTAATAAGAATATGATGAAATTCCAGAACGCTGAAACAGATCAAAACTAAAATGCAATATTTAAATTACTTAAAGTCTGAACATCTAATTATAGATTACTCAACTTAATATAAGGGTTAAAATCCACAACGTGAGCTAATATCAATGATTAAAGAAGTGTCAAAAGAGAAGTTAGATTTAGAAAATTTGGTGAACAGCTATCTTCTTGTGGCATCGATAAATCAACAGCATCATAGTGAAGCTTATTCACAATTAAGCTATGTGCAGGTAACCAATCATTCACTCATAAATTTATAAGATCTCATTCAATGATAGGGGTTATGCACCAAATATGAACTAAAACTGCCACACAAAGTATGCTATATAGATAGAATTTAAATAAAATCCATTTGCATAATTCATAGCTAAAGATTTAAATAAAATCCATTTTCAGAGGTGAATGGCTCAGTAAGTTCTGAAATTGAGACTCAACAGGTTGCATTCATGTACAAATATTAAAAGTTGATGTTAAGCAAAAATGCTGATATTCAATAACTGGTGATATCTAATATAAGCTTCAAATGTTGTAGATTAGGCCATTACTTACTATAACATGCATTAGGCACTTAGAAAGTTTGTTAGAGCAATTGAGAATAACAGACATCACTAGTCGGTTCTATTGCAAGATTTATTCAATTGGCTTTCAGCAATATCAATTAAGCTCTTAAGAAACTGCTAAAAATCAATCACAAAATATTATCCTTATGCTGTTAAAAATCTAAGATAACTCAAGTTGAGATTCGATATACTGTTTGAATAAGTTAGGACATTGAATTCATGTTAATCACCATAAAGCAGTTAAGCTGATAGGTGAAAGATTGAAAGCCTGAGATGTAATTTCATCAGCTCATGGATAAGAACTTGCAAACAGTAATTTTGTAAGCTTCAGTAATATGCTAATCTGCATTTTTAAGGTAAGATTGATAAGATTGGTGATACTTAGCTTTCTGGAAGTATGGCATCAGCTGCGGCACTTGGTTTTAGCCTTGACTTGCTTTAACTCTGCGTCTTTTTGTAGGTGAATCGGAATTTCATATTTAAAGTGTCTATCCTTTATTTTGCAGATAAAAGTTGCATACTAGGCTTCAGGCGTTGAGGCTTCATAGGTTCTAGTCATGTATAACATCATAATCTGGGTTGAAGTGGAAACCAAGAAACATATATCTTCTTGTGCCATATAAAAAGTAATAGCAATTGAGAGATACAAAATGATTGAGATATCAACATATTTCATACATGGGTGACTGTGTGAGTTAACTTTGACCTAAATATTTTAAATAAAATGTTGCAGAACAACTGTAAAAGCTACAGAACTGAATTAAGCTATGGGATTGCATTTTCCTGTTTAAGGTTAAACTGAAATCATGCTAATAGTTGTTATATAGCATAAAAAGCTCTTTTTTTATATATAAACATAATCTAATTGAAATGTAGAACAAATTAAAGAAGCTTTAAAAAGCTCTAAGAATAGACTTAACAGTTGACTAGATATTTATACTCATGAATTAAATTTCAATAGCTAGATGTAAGCATGAAATTTGAAGTATACTCGAGAAAACTAGAACTGGAATGCTACAGAACATGTCACAAGATGCATTCGACAGACTTTTAACTAGGATTATATGTATTTTAGATATTCAGGGTTACATTATGCAAATATATTAGAATCAGACTTGACCACTTTACCCTAGAGCATGAATTTTATGTACTAAGTTACAACTATACAACTTGACTTAAAAGCAATCATAAAACAATGTCTGATAGCTTGGGTATTTCTGCCATCCTTGGATTAGTCATTCTTAGGAAATTCATTCAGAGATAACGATACTTAGCTCTTTAAAGAGACTTGGCGTGAAAGTTGTAACATTCAACTGTGGGAAGAATTGTCTTCAAGCAAGTTATTGATTGGTATGAGCAAGAATAATCAGATGAGCCCCATCCCCAATTTTTCCTGTAAATAGAATTTAAAAGAAAAAACAATCGACATCTAGTAAAACTAGTTAGTGATAATTTATGAGTTATGCACTGAATTGATGTTGTAAGCTCCAAATTCTTGTGTGCGACAGAATTCAGGTGAGGGAGAATGGAAGCAAAACTTCTCTTTAAGCTCGGTGAGCGAGAAAAGAATCTGGGGGATGCATTCTCAGTATTTCTTTTGTGATTGCTTGAAAATATGGAGAATTGGGTAGGTCTGAATCCAAAACAAGCCTGGAAGCTTCTGTAATGTTATTGCAACAATGCTTGTAATCCTTCCCCCAAATTGTTTTGGTATGTCTTTGCAGAGAGCAATGGTGCTTGAGAAACTCTTGGTGAAGAACCGGCGATTCAGATAATCTGTCGAGTACTTAGTATGCATGACTGGATTTGTAAAGCATTGAACATCTTCTGTTAATTTCTAAAGCATTCAACATCCCCTTCCCTGCAACAATCATATCTAACACAAACCCATATTTGTAAAGGGTTTGATTTACATTTGAAGAGCTTTTGAATTACCATTAGAAGAGAACAAAACCCTTATTAGAGAAATAGGAAATTAGGAATTTTCTCAAAGGAAGAGATATGAAATCAAACATTTAACTCCATCCTCCAAATCTAGTTTAAAGTGTAGATTTTCAGACTAATAAAATAGTTAACTCAAAATTATAACGAGTCTAACACTTTTGTAAGCTTTGTTTTCTGGTTCAATTATAATCAGATGAACAATCATCAAATGAATCCATGAATTGAAAACTAACAAAAATCAAAACAAAACTATGGGTACAACCCTTATTATTGAAAACTAGCACCATTCCAAATCTAAAAACCGATTGTTAATTAGAGTTAAACATAAAGATATCTCTTGATTTCAGATCGAAAATCATTGAAAATTTTGTTGAAATTTTTCGGGATTTTTAGTCTCAAAAGGCTTGATTAAAATGAGATATTTATAGACCTAAATTAAAATCATAAATTGATCAAAATTTTTGAATGAAATCGATGATTTGGTTTTTTTGTTTTTTTGTTTTTTTTTTTTTTTTTAAAGAACCTGTAGAATCAGTTCAGAGAATTTTAAATTGGAGTTCAAATTAGCAGAGATTAAACTTATATTTGGATTGTTTGTTGTAGTTGAAGTCTGTTGCTACTTTTGATTTCTGATGAAGTTGAATCTGGTATTCCAGAGTTTGCTTCATCGTAGGTGTCACCAATAGTATCAGTTGAGGTTATGTAAGTTGGGGAAGAACAAGTACCCTATCTTTTAAATTCTTCATATTAGCTTCAAAATTTTAATTCAACCACCACTCATTTCTTCTTCACCCATCAGTAGCATCATACCATTACCAATTGTATGTTATCTTCAATTAGATTCCAAAATCCCTAATTTCGGATAAACTCTGAGTATCCCTAAATCTTCCAGTATCAAATCTCTATGTATCAGGTTGGATAAATCCATTAGACATCCCTGTTTCTAGCGCCAAATTGTTTGTGCCAAAAATCTCTTCAACACAAAACAACCAAAATCATCAAAAATCAACCAAAAGAAGAGAAGAAATTGAACACATCATTTAACGTGGTTCAGCCCTTAATGGCCTACGTCCACGGGTAGTGAAATTGAAGGGGTTTTATTAATCAATTGAAGGTTACAAATACAGTGAATTCCATTAGAGCTCTTAGTTGGATTCAGTCTTTTTTCTGTTGGAGAAGAAGCTTTCTTTTTTTTTTCTCCTTTTCTGTTCTTCTTCTTTCCCTTATAAACGAAAATCTTTCAGTTTGGGTCGATGAGTCATCCAAGTTGGATCGATGAGTCACCCAACTTGGATCGATGAGTCACCCAACTCTCAATACGTGGCGCCCTCTAATCGTCCCATGTGTCGACCCAATCTCTTCTAGATACTTCCATGTGGTTTCTCCCTATCCGTCCACTTGTCGACCTAATCTTCTTATCCTACGGGACTGGTTCGATCCATGGTTCGATCCCTGGTACGATCCCTGATACGATCCCTGGTTCGATCTCTGGTTCGATCCCTGGATCGGGATATCTTGTGCTCCGCACTTTGCTGCCACGTGTCAAGCAACTTTTTGATACTCACAATGATTTAATACAATCACTAACTTTAGCAAGCTTGTGACGCACTATTTTAAAAAGATTAGGACAGTGAGTTTTCAAAGATTTGGTACTAATCCAAAGGTCATGCCAAAAAAATAATTAGATTACCTGATTGAACGACACAGTATGTGAGTCGTTGTATCAATAATATTGAATTCGCAATTGCTCTCCAACAGGATACGCCATAAGAACTATTAATTGCACTTGGCGACCAATAAGAATTAGATATCCCATAGTTATCTTCTATTACTCTAAACCACAGTTAATTCTTCTTATTATCGTCTTTCCAACATCATTTACTCAACATAGCTTGATTCATAATTCTTATATTAAGAACACCCAAACCACCTATTTCTTTAGGTAAGAAAACAAACTCCCACTTTACTATATGAGAACATCTAGCTCCTTCTCTATTCTCCCATAAAAAATTCTTCATCTTCTTCTCTAGCAAATTGATTACTGACACAGGGGCTTTAAACAAAGAAAAATAATATAGGGGAAATGAAGAAATAACATATTTCAATAATACTAGCTTACCACCCTTAGAAAGAGATCCTCTTCTCCATGAGGAAAGCTTTGAATCAAAATTTTCAATAATTATAGGATCCCAAATAGCTTTAGAATTCGACTTGGCTCCTAGTGCAATACCAAGGTATTTGAAAGGAAGAGCATCCACCCTAAAACCAAGCTCATTATTCCAACTATTAGTCTTTGGAACATCACCAATCGTTGTTAATCTTGTCTTCGTTGTGTTAATGCGCAAACCAGCAACAAATTCAAAGCACTTCCATAATGAGAACAAATTATATTACTCATGTGATTACTAAAAAAACTAATATCACCACAATCAAATAAATTTATTGTTTAATAAACTTTATGAATAAAAATGAATCAACAACAATAAAAAGATTGTTAAAAAAAATATTATTTAAATTGAAATAATTACATATGATAAATGTTTAAAACTATACATTATACGTATCCTTACCTAATTAAATTTTCTTAGCCTCGATATTTTTAAGTTCATTTAGTCTATCCTTCTTTCTAATCTTCTTCCCGACCTTTTCTTCTGTCTTTGAGTTTAGTATTTATAGAACTCTAAGAGGGTCCTATCAAATTTTATCTGTCAAGTTGTTGATCTTATCATAATATTTGTCCCGCATAATTCTTGTGTATTCCGTAAATTATAATGAGGATATTTGTTATTTTATTTGATTCCTCACAGGGTAGATTGCGTTCTTCTTGCGGTCTCGTTTTTTCTTATAGATATTCCCGTAGACTTGATACGGAATAAATAAACTTTGGACCGTTAATTTTTCTCAAATTATTGCATTTCTGACACGTGATTAGCGGGGATGATGTGCTATGCTTTGACTTCTTTGTCTCGCAGCTTGCATGATTGATACATGTCTTTCATGCGGTATTAGTGCCAGTTCTACGCCATCTATCGTGCTCTTGTCAAGTCTAAGTCATTGTCCCTTAATTTACGTGTCTCTCATGCAGTAATGAGGTCAGTTCTGCGCCATCTGTCATGTCAGATTGACCGTCAGTAAGAGTTTTTATGAGCCGTTGATTTTTCTTCGGGATATGGAATAAAGTTCTTTTAGGTCTTGATCCAATACTTCTCAAGTTATTGTAATCTGATAAATCTTTCTTTGATAACTAACACGTGTATGGAAGAGATTTGGTATTCACAATTTTCACCTTTCTTTCATATTCTATAGAGGGTAGAATTTGGGAGAAAAATTATCACGTTTCTATCAATCTCCACGTCGCCTTTAATAAAGTTTCTCTTTTTCGTTTGATGTGATTTTATTCTTTTGATGATTATTTTTTCGAAATCCTCCTATAAAATTGAGTCTTATCAAATTCTTCAGTTATTATCCATGTTCCTTTTGTCTTCTTCTTCATAAAGCTTCTGCTTAACTTTACTCTTTTTTCAGAAACTTTTTCCTTAGAGATCTTTGGAGTCTGATTAGTCCAGTTTCTGCCCCAATCTCCTTTCGATTAAAGATTTCTTTTCATTGAGATCGAGTATCCATTTTCTTCTAAGTTTAACCCTTGTTCCAGAAAGACTTTTGATTTCATCATTGTTGCAGGTAAGAGCTTTATATTCATTTTCTGGTTTTAATTGATTTTGATTTTAATTTTATGATTTGTTTTGGTTGAATTTTGACGATGGGTAATAATGAAATAATGATTCTGAGATGTTTATAGCTTTAATCTGTTGATCTTATTTGAGTTATTTGAACTTTGATGCTGAATGATGAATAATGATGATAACCTTGAAAAATTCATGACTTTAATCCCTCGGTTTCATGGTTTTTCATTTGTTGATGTGATTGGTCCATGATTTTGATGTGATTGGTCCATGATTTTGATGTGATTTGTCTATGTTCCTCATCTGTTCTTGCCCTTTTTCATTATTAAAGATCAAGATGAATCTTTTATTAATTGTTCTTGCCCCTGTTGATTGTTTGTGGATAGAATTCATCATGCCTAGAGAAAAAAATAGTAGTGTGTCTAAATCTATCCCGCAGCAAAGTAAGCAAACTTCAGAGAAGAAAATATCTCGATATTTTACGGAAAAAACAAAGGCAAGAGCAAAATTTGGTCTCGCAGATCCACAACCCCTTAATGCGATTCATCCCACATGGGCTTTACCGGATGTTGCAAGTACAGTTAATACTGCGGCCAAAAAAACTTCTTCCCGCAGGAATAAGCGAGCCAGTGACAGTTTAAGTTTCATATTTGAGGATCTTAATGAGTTTAAGAGAAAACATAATCTGAATGACTTCAAATTTTATGTTTATGAACCCGTTGAAGGTGATGAAATAACACTTGATATGATAAGGATGTTTCCATATTGTATGGATAAATTGTTAATAGTTTTGGGCGCATTTGATGAAGGTTTGGAGCTTCATATATACAACTGTGGAGATTCATTTCAGTATGAGGTTCTTTCGGGTCGTAGTAAAGTGGATAATCATTATGGGGGTCGTTCTATTGCTCAGTATAACTGAAATTGGTGGCGTATGTTAAATAAATGTCATAAATGCAGCAAGGGGGAGACAAACTTAAAAGCTATATTCCCAATCCTATGGAGCGTAAATTTTATACCGTAGAAAATTTCATGCTACTTATGTTGATGCCATGGACGCGAAGAATTATAAGAAATGAAGTATTGGCCCGGGCCGTAGAGGTGGTAAGGGTTTTCGTTTGCTTTGGGAAATTGATACTACCAAGTCGAAAGTTATTCCCGGGATGCAGCAGATCATGAAAAAAATAAATCGTGATGACATGATTTCAGGTGGTATCGTACCCCTATGGTAATCGAAGGTCCCTGGATTTATGGTTTTGTATAGGATAACGTGATTCACAACCTTACTTCTGGTCCGCATGTTTATTGTCCCTGGCAATTATATTTCGATGGTTTTTCTTTCGAATATGATGAAAGAGTACGTATAAATTTAATATTTTGTTCTTATGTCTAACTCCCGTGTTTGAAATTACTTAACTGTGGTTTTCTTATATAGCTTCAAGTGGAAGATGATTCTGAGAGTGATGCGAGTAAGAAAAGAAAAATTGTTGCTGCGGAAAAAAATGTGTTAATTATCTAAACAAAATTTGTATACCATATTGAGATTTTATTTATTGAATTTTCTTCTTATCAATTGGATGTTGATAGGGTCGAAAAAAGACCAAGGTTGTGTCTCATATTTCTACTTGAGCGGGAGGAAGGGGAAATCCTTGATACAACTAATTCCTCTTCAAAAAATATTGAAAGAAGTGAAGGTTTTGGCTCCGATAATAATGAATATGAAAAAGGTGATGAGGGATAAAATGCTCTGTTTCAATCAACCAACCAGGAGCAAGAAAATTTTATTGAGACCGTAGGTACCCATGAGGGTCTTGAGGGTCAATCAGCTGGGCCCGTGGATTCTTCTGTTGATGCGAGAGAAACTAGAACTGATGAATTAATAAATCAATATATTTCCTTGGAATATGGAATGGGTATTTGTGCATCTACTTTTCAGTTTTCATTTTTTTTCCTTCTTAATTTTATCCTCCTTTAGATGAAGAAGATTACTTTATGCATTATGTTAGTGAAGAAGGAAGTTCGTCTGATAAAGAGAAACCTGAAATAACTACTACTGTTGCTACTAATAAAGGTAGTAATAAGGGTATAGCTGTCATGATAGTACCAATAAAAGTGGCAATTAGGGTACTTAGGACATTGGTAAGGGCAAATGAGGAATGGAAGATGAAAACCTTGTTGATGAAGAAGAATGGGATTTTCGTTGGTTCATGTCAAAGGATTTGTTGTTTGTTCCGCACAACTTTCAACCCAAAGAAACTGATTCTGATGCGGTAGCATCTTTGCGTGAGCGTATGCGATCTGCTCCTTACGAATCAGGGAAAGAAGCCTGGTTAAGAGATCAAGGCAATCATGTTCGTTCTTCTTTTGATATTGACCTTCCTTATCTTGCGGATGTAATTGCTCTTGCGGATTGTGGGGCATATTCTTTCCCTCAACAAGCTATCTTACAGGTATTTATATTTATATATATATATATTTTATGCGTGACTGATCAATCAAAAAATTATAGCTTGCCCGTGGTCAAAATGTTACTTATGTTGCGTACAAATTCTTCATGGGTCGGTCGATAAAAATGGAGGCAAAGTATAGGCAGGTAGAAGCAAAATTGGTCAAGGCGAAAGAAGAAAATGTTAGCTTTAGGGAAGAGTTGTTACAGAAGAATGTTGCGATAAAAAATGCGGAAGAACTGACGCGGGATAATAAGATTCTTCATCAGCAATTATTGGATCTTCAAAATCAAGGTTTAATCTTTTTTCTTTTCTTTGATTTCTCGATTAGTTTTGTCATTTTTATAAATTATACTTTATGGGATCAGCAGGGAGTTCAGATCTTATAAGTAAGATGCGTGATAGAAATCAAAAGCTCATTAATCATGTAAGTGAAGTTGATAAAGAGTAGTGTTGATAAAGCCTGGATGCGGATAGAAAAATTAGAAGATGAGACCCGCAAATTTTATGTGGAACGCAAGAAAATTCTTGCGGAATTTTCATCCTCTAGCTCATTTCAAAATTCGCGGTATTCTTCTTATGTTGTTGAACTTATTAAAGATAGAGATGATGCGGTAGCAGATGTTCATGTCAAGGGAAATGCACTAGTAGAGGCTCGATCAAAAATACTAGATTTTAAAAAATTGTTGGTTTGCGTGAGACTGACATTTATCGTTTACAAAAAGGAATGGAAAAGTTTACAAATGAAGTAAATCAATTACGACATGAAGATGCAGCAAAATAGGTAGAGTTGGATCAATGTCGATAAGATCTTCATCGTCTTACTGAAAATTATTAAAAACTGTCTCATAAATATGATTATCTTGATGATGCACGTTCATGAACTAGAAGAGTCTGAACTCTTTGGATAAAAAGTAGTGGACAATAAAAAAGGGGGGTGGAGTCGCTCGTTGAGTAACCCGAACTTCTTCGATGAACTTATAAAAAAATTTAAAACTTTGATGAGATAATAAAATAAATGGAGTAAGCTTCTATTAGTATAGAAATTCTTTGGATGATTTCAAAGGAGGTATCTTATTATATTTCATAATTGTGATTTTATACAATTTCTTACAACACTAAATTTTTTATTTTACATTATGTTACAGGCTTCGAGAAAAAGCTCAGAAATGCAGCTTCAAGAGTTAAAAAGGTTGAAGGAGAGCTCATAACTGCAAATGCTAGAGTTAAAGAAGTTGAGGGACAACTTCAACTTTCTGTCACTAAAGCAGAGAAGGTTGAGGGACAATTGAAGCTCGCAAATGTCAAGATAAGTGAAGTTGAGGGCCATCTTAAACTTGTAACTATTAGGGCTGAAAAGGCTGAGGGAGATCTGAAGATTGAGACTACTATAGCTGAAAATGCCACATATAATTTGGCTATTCAATAAGGAAGGGCAAATATTGGGAGAATCAAGCGCGTTGGATGTACGGGAAAGAGAAGTTGCGGGTCAAGTGAATGAACTAAATCGTGAGCTTAGTATTACATGTGCCAAAGTTGTTTGGATAAAAACCGAAGCTGCTATAGGGGTAGCTAAAGCAATAAATAACACTTTAGATAGAATGGAGGAGGATGGATTTACCAAAAAATATGTTCGTAAAGAAATTCCAAAACATCCTTCTCCAAATGTTGATCCTTCTGTCCCTCAGTGGTTTCTTTTCATTTCTTGGTATGCATGTGAACCTCTTTGCTGAAGGTAATCTTTGATCTGTACAACATCGTACCTATAATATTTTTGAATAAATATATCTCAGTGATGCGTTTTAATTTCGTACACATGTGTATTTAATTGAATTGTATAATTAGTGTATGGATTGATAAACCGCAAGGTTAAAGTATACCTTGAGTTGCCTTTGAGGGCACAGTCACATGATCAACTTCACCTTGGCCATAAGGAAGTTAACAATGCAATCCAAATTGTAAAAGCAATATATTTAGGAAAAGATTACACTTGTTTTCACAAAAAATAAAATGTTATGTTAGGCATCTCTTGCTTACGAAATATTCATTGGTCATACACTCATTTCTACATGGATTTTCTAGAGAGGTATAATTTGTCATGCTTTACCTAGTATGAAGTGATGTGATTTGTTAGCATATTCTCGTGATACTGAAGTTGTCATTGCATGATATATCTTTATTTTTCTTATGGATAGTATTGCTTGAGGTATTATGCATTCCATGGATACTGCAATACATCTCCGTTCATGTTCAGCATATGGTATGATCCTTGTTCCCCAATATCTTGAATGATTTAAGGTCTTCCCAATGTATGTGCAAATTTCTTTGTTTTTTTATCTCTTTGGTATTCCGGGATTTGACGTAGCACATATTGACCTTCAATAAAGTTACGCAGCCTCATTTTTTTGTTATATTACTGATTCTTGACATTTTATTTTCCATTGTTTGTTTTTCAGACAATGAAAGATTCAACAGGTTCGTACTACATATTAAAATATACAACAATTGACTTAATGTTTCATAATTGTTTTAATGAGTTGCTAAAAAAGATTTTTACAACTCTATTTAAGAATCGTATTACAGTGCACACACTACTTTTTTCTAAAAACGTTGTTAAGTTCTATTTTCTTTTCAACTATTTTTACTAAGAGTTGGCAATGAAAATATATTACGACGTTTCATAGGATAAAAGTAATAAAAGATGTAACTTTTTACGACATATACGTAAAACGTCGTGAAACAACAGTTGTGAAAGGGGTTTTTTCCTATAGTGCTAAGACCTATGTCAAGTTGGCCCCTAGTGATGATGGTAGCATTCTCCGAGTGGGGAAATTCAAGATACTGCGTACGATCCATTTGACCGCGTTGACCATCCAACAAAGATATATCATAAACTTGAAGAGCATACTGATTCTTGAGATAAGCAAATTGCTGATCAGTCATCTCCGAAATCTTTGGTGTAGAATTCTACTATCACAAAAAAGATTTTCACAATCAGAAAAATTATGACCGTCAAAACATATGTGATGATTAGAAAATCACAATTAATTCTACCACGAGTCTCATGAGAAAGATCAACGGATGGAAACAAAGAATCAAAAGCATAAAAATCTTCATAAGAGAAGGGTACATACTTTCTGCCTGAGGATGAGCGAAGAGGGCTAGAGGACGATCGGTCTGCCATTTAATCTTGCTGATGTTGGTGATCTTGATCTCGATAATGATTTTGATGAAGAGCGCATCCGAGATGATAAGAAGAGGATCTATTTCAACAACAACGATAGTGATCTAGCGAATAATGGAGAAATATAGTTAAGATGGAATGTCAGAAGAGCTTTAATAGCGGAGAAGAGGAAAAGTTTAAGATTGCAGAGAATGTTGAAGAAGAAGTAAATAAGGGAATTTAGTTTATTCTCTTATTTAAAAGGAAGGGGCAGAGGGAAAAGTGAATCGGTGCTTGAAGGTAAAAGGTAAAAAGAGGAAAGAAGGTGGGATATGTGGCGGTTACCAAGGGACGTGGAGGCGGTTAAAAGAAAGATGGAAGGTTTTTCCCCATCTTGCCCTCGGTCCAGATGGAAAGAAATGGGAAAAATATAATGGAGAAGTATCTGAGGACACGTGTAAACATCCTAAGTGAGGAGATCATGATAATTAAGATATGGGCGAAGCACTGAAAAGGTCTTTTTGGTCTTTTTGGTCTTACCCGGTAAACGAGATATCTACCACATCAATCAAGAGCTACGACACGTGGAAAGTAAAAGAAGAAATCAACGATCAAGTTTGAATGGGGAAACAAAGCATTAAATGAGATAGCAGAGCACGCATGATGTGGTTAGAGGCATTTATTGCGCCTGACAAGAATCGAGGTACACTTCTCATTTCGGGTCGTGACCAAGGAAAGAACAAGAAGCCACTATCACCCCGGAGCGCGTCCAGAACGAGTCGAGACAGTGATCATCATATCGAGAGAACCAGTGAAGATTCAGACCATACTCCCAAGCAAACTACAACAACCCAGATACAAGCGCTCAATACTGAAGTTTGGTTGGATTGTCTGTTTTGTCTATAAATACTAAATTTAGTCAAGAGAGAAGGCAAGTTATGTTATTGGGAGAGAAAGATGTAACAAGTTTGTGAGAGTGATTTTAAATGTTCTTTGTGAGATTGAGCTTATACCATTGTAAGTTCAATCTCTTCCAAATAATACCAAGCCTTTACCCTCGTGGACGTAGGTAATCATACCGAACCACGTATGTCTCTTGTGTGATTATGGTTATTATATTCTTAGTTTTACTCATTTATCTTCTTATCTATGATTGAATAGTTAGATGAATGTAGTTAGATTTTATACTACTACAATAAAAGAAGTATACTTTTCCTATAAATTTGTGCAGTATCATTACTGGGAACAAAAAAAAAGTTGTTCATTGAAAATTAGTTCAACTTCTTTGTAGCTTCAAGATTGATTATTGAGATTTTATTTTATTTTTTTGACAATGGCAAAGCTGGGCGAGCCCTTGAGCAGGCTTTCAAAGTTTGAATGAAAGAGCAGTACGTTTGGGTCTAACATGTCAATTGGGTCGCCTAGCATGTAGTTGAAAACAGTTAGTTTATCTAATATTTGTAGTTTAACCAAATGAAGAGCACTCGAATGAGGTCTTTCCAAGTGGTCTGTTAGGCGAGACATCACCAGTATATATAGTGTGAGTGATTTACATGATATTACGCGAATTTCTAATGGAAAAAGAAACAACTCCACCCGATTTGAAGCATCAGATCGAATTCGGAAACACTTCTTAGGTTTTCAAATCCAAAATAAATCACATACCCACAAGAAAGCAAAATCTTCTATTAGACCCTCTACTAGGTACAACCTCACTACTGGGGGGGGAACTTGCTCACAACCCTAGGAATATTTTTATTTTTTACCGAAGTTGCACACTCGAACCTCCAAAAGAGCAGTGGCTCCGCCTTTAACATAATGAACCTTGATCTTTTATTTTATTTTTTGAAGCATGCACTGAACCTTGATGAATGATGAACCTCGACTAAAACTCGGGCCTCAAAACTCTGTGCACTCTCTCAAAACCGGAGTGTACAAGCACCCACATTTTTATTGGTGATTGATCTTAAAAACTTCTTTATTGTTTTTCTTTTTCTATTATAGTCTAACAAAAATTAAAATATATTTTTTATGTTCTAGTTTAGTTATAATAATTTTTAAAATATTTAAATCTTTTAGTTTTTTATTATTTGTTTCTAGTAATTTAACTAGAGTGTAGAGATGAATCAGGAAAAAAAAAGCTTCATCTACTTTGTGAATAAAAATAAACTTCAAACCTTCTACTAATAAATTGGGGCGGAGAAAGTAATTAGTTTTTAAAGTAAGCTTGCCAATGATAATAAAGGTACTTGTGCGCCCTAGTTTTTGAGATACACAAATTTGGATTGTCGAAACTCATACCTCAAAATATTCTTCTTTGGGTGGTCAAAAAATTTAACAATCCAGCGGATAATTTTTTTTAGGGCTTTTGATAAAATACACCCAAATGGATTAGCGTTTATAAAAATACACCTGTTATTTTGAGAACTTTTTCGTAGCCCTTTTTTTTCTGTACCAAAACCCACCATTTAAGTTTTATATGTGAATAACCCATAATTAGTTAAAGAATTTGATTACAAAATAACTTTTACCTAAATAGAAAAATTGTTTTTTTTTAAAAGAGGTAAGTAAATTTGGTAAATAATATTGTATATTCCCCAAAAAACATCCTAAAATAACTAATTTTTACTTCTTTGTTTACCAAGCAAAATTTTCTTTTTTCTTTTCGCAATTTCGTCAAAATCTCAATTATCACAGCAATTCAATTTTTCACAGTTTGTTGATAATGGCAATTTTTACCCGTTAAAATCAATTTTTATATTAAAAGTCATAATTATCACCAGCTCACTAAAACTTTTAGTATTCACAATTTGGTGATAATTGTACTTTTAGTATGTTGGAATCAGTTGGATTTTGTGAAACTTATAATTATCTCCAACTCATAAAAATTCTAGTTCTCACATTCTAGTGATAATTACAATTTTCAGTTTTAAAATTAGTGATAATCATAATTTTTATTTGCCAAAAACATTGGACTTAGCCAAAAAAAAAAAAAAAATCACTTGCCAAAAACAGTTTAGTGATAAACGCACACTACCAATTATTACTAAAATTCAAAGAACAACTAAAGGTGTAATCTAACACAATTAACATCTTCAATCAATTAAATAGATACACAGATTGATTAAAAAAATAAATAAATGATGTAAATATGCAAGGATGATGTACCAAAATCTACTGTGATTATTGATCCCACTTACTTATTGCCATTTCACTTTTAGATTTATAAATAAAATCTGTAATTATAGATGTTGCTACACGGTTTTGGTGGAATACCAAATAGAGATTCTTCGAACAAAACGATCTCTGATTATAAAACACAAGGTGAGATGATGAGCAAATACAAATAATGTGATCATGGAAATCAAAAGTAAATGACCACTACCCTAAACCTAGAGGCCAGACGTTGGCACAACAAGCAAAACTTCATAGTTCATACATCCATAAAAACTGATTATACCACTTTACCAAAAATACTATACAACCAATCAAATTTTTGTATTCAACTATAGAGAACTAAAATAACTATTTCCATTAGTGCGTATAAAAGTATGATACTGATTTTTCTTAATATCTAGTTGTATAAAACTTTGATGTATCCTCGGGGTTTCAGATGTATCCTCTAAGCTTATAGGTTTCACGGATCCATGATCGGAAAGAAAGAGATCTAAGAACCCTAATAACAGATTCTGATTAGCATACCGCCAACAAATGTTATTTAAAATAACAAATTCATTAAGATCCTAAAAAATCAAATATATATAAAATCTTATTATAAGATAATTTAAATTTTGTTCGGATATATAAAAATAATTTGGTAAATATTTTTCATTTTTATTCTAATAAATTTGTCAATAAAAATAATAGAATAAAGGGTATTTTTGTCATGCCAAAACGATGTAAATACAAAATCAACTCAAAAGTTACTATTTTTTACTAATTATCTTATATAGCAAAAAAAAAATTTAGCCCAATTTTATTTTTTTATATTACAAACCCATCATTAAGATAACATATATCAAAAACCAAAATTAATTATATTAATATTTGATTACAAAACTAACCATTGTTTAAATTTTAAGTAATTAATTTCTAATATATATATATATTGACAAAAAACAGTTGCTTAGAAATCAGAAACATTTTCTTTTCTAAAATTACTCTTTAAATCTATATATACTAACAAAAACAGTTTTATTCCTAAAATTACTTCCCGTCTCTCCTGTTTTTGGTCCACGACTTTCCATAAATTCAATCTCTTTTTTCTCTCTGTCCAGATGAAGGAAAAATTTCACATCCATAATCTTAACCTTATAATGCAAAATCAATGGTGAAAACACCATTTTTCGCTCTAACCAAATGTGAACAGACAAATTCTTACTTGAAATAAATGTGAAAAAAGAATTTTTTTCCAAAACTTACATAGTGATGACATAAATTTCCCCTCAAAACACAATTGAAAAAAAAATACATAAAAAAAATGAAAAAAAAAACTATTTTTCACATATTTTTATCTTTAGTCAAAGTCCATAAAAATACCTAAATTAATAACAAAGCATCAAAGTTAGGTTATCAAGCTACTTTTAGTTGCAGTAAAAAAGAAAACCACCTATGGAAATTAATTGCCCAATAGCAATTACCTTAGAGAAGTATATGGAGCAAATATACAGCACAAGGGATACAAGTAGCATATACATAACCTAATTACTCAAACCTCACGGATCTATTACCATCCATAATTAAAATTGATTTTTCATAATAAATTTCATCTTTGTCTCCCTCATTATTAATTCTTCGTTTTCAATTGGACTGGATTGTTCCACCTGAGCCGAATTTAGAGGGCATATCCCTTAGCTTAGCGGACCTCAGATATAAAGGAGAGGCGTGCTTGTCAACAGTTAACCTCCTCATAGCCAGAGTCCATGTCTTTGCTTAACTCCACCAGTTTTTCTAAAAAGAGATCGGACAAGTTTAAGATTTTAAGTGAAATTTTAAGGAATTAGTTTTAAGTTCGCCATATTTCATTATATATAAAAAGAATAATTTAGAAAATATTCTCTGGTTGATTAAATTGGTTAGATTGACCGATTAAATTGGTAAATATTTTTTGAAATATAGATGTTAACAAAATAAATGACAAAGGGTATTTTAGACTTGTTAAAACTATAAAAATATACAGTCAACTTAAAACTTTCTATTTCTTGATGATAATTTTAAAATTTAGGTTTTAGATATATTACATCTTATTTGTGGGTTTTTAGAAAAGAAAGGAACATTTTTAAATTCTCCAAAAAATTTCATATCTTATATTGGGTTAGTCACAAGGCTGTACCATACCGGATTCCGGTTCGTACCGGTCGAGAACGATATACTGGTACGCTGGTATACCGGGGAAATTTCGATTTATATACCGGCGAAATATCGGTCGATATATTTTATACCTATAATTTTATAAAAAAATACTAGCTCACATTTTATAACTATAAATATATTTCAAAACGTTATAAGTATCATATATAGTTCAAAACGTTATAAGTATCATTTTATAACTGAAATATATTTCATATAACTTACAAAAAATGTTTTTTCATGCGAAATATATAGATCCATAGATTCCACATATAGTTCAAAGTTCAAACAGGAAACACAAGATAAACAACAACAACTTCAAAGTTCACCGTCTAAAGTACTAATTAAACAACCATATTACAAATTTAATCAAAATCATTAGATTCATTATAGATATCATCACAGTCATCACCAAGTAGTCCTCTTTCCGTGTCCAACATCAAATGATCAGTATCATATGCATCAATATCGGTGTCCTCTTTCGTCGCAACCACCACGTGTCCACAACATGAATCTAAGAGGCTAAATGTAAATTACATAACATTTGACCATTTCCAAAATGCACTGTATAGGTATGTATTAATAGTTGATTAGTGCGATGGCCCTGCAGCTGCTAGCATACAAAACAAAAACCATAATTCCCAATTGAAAATTTGAAAACACACAAGCTAATACATAATGCAACTATGTTAGTATATATGGTGTTGATCAGAGCAAACTCATTGTTCATTACTACCTGTCATGTTATCAACCATTTACTTACAATATAAGTAATAAGAGGGGATTTTTAATATGCGTTTAAGCAACCACAAACAGTCAATAATAACATGCACAACTAATAAAGATCATCTTAAGGAATCACAAGAAGTTTCACTGTGCCAAGTCAACAAAATCAGTAACATCATTTTGATTGAAATCAAAATTAAAAGCCTTAATTCATAAAAAGTACCTAATTTGGAAAAGTAACCCTAACTTGAGTTTCCCAAACCACTTCAACATCTGATTTCAATATGGATAAATGGGTATTTAATCTCTAACAATGAACTAGAAACCTAATTTGAAATTACCCTAATCAAATCATATGAAAGAAAGCTAGAATGAATATGAGAATCAGTTTCACAATAAAAATCAAACAACATTACTTTGAACTATAGTTATCTAGGTTTGAGTTTAATACATACCTTAAAAGATGGAGGAAGAGATGGATGTAGGCGCTGAAGAAGGATGGAGATGGAGGCGCTGAACCCAGGTCCTAGACAGAAACGAAGAAGAAGATGCAGAGAGGATCATATTTGTTTTTTCACGCATTCACACAAATATCAGCCGTAGGATCATATTTGTTTTTTCATCTGACGGCCAATAATACGTACCGGATATAACCGGATAATATCGAGTAATACCGATTTTTAACCGTACCGGCCAGTTTTCACTGTAAAATATCGTTTCGACGGTAAACTAAGTTTCATACCGCTCACCGGCCGGTGCCGGCCAAAATTTCAACCGTATCGGCCGATACGTACTGCACAGGTTAATCATATATAATATCTTAATGATATTCCACAGAAGAGAGGTATGATACCTGAGTTTTCTAAATATTTTTATATTATTAAAATATACCCGGCTTCATTTTTTCATCTCGTTTTTTCAATATAACAGTTAACGGTTGTTAAGTTTCCAGCTGTCAGTAAATCAGGTCGAGCTGACTGTGTTGACTAGGCTATCAAATATCTGAAATACCCTGACTGTTTCAAATCGGGAGGGAATACCACGGCAGTTCAATTAGGCAAACAACCGAACACATTGCGTGCTTCCCTGGTTGAGAATTCCGGCAAGACCTTCCTTGTATTTCCGACCATTCAGCTCCTTCCCTGCAATATGGGTTTCATTCACAACATCCATTCATCACAAACCGAACCATAACATTCAACAACAACCCATTTCCAATCCCATTCACGGCAACACAACAAAGTTCATTAACTGCAACAGAAATCAACCTATTCCTCATCATCAATTCAAACACACCCTTGAACCATCTCTCTATCTGATTTCTCTCGCTAGACCAACATATATTCATCTCAAATCTCTCCTCACATCAACCACGGACCCATCAGTCTTTTCTGAATTCTTGTTCTCTTTTCATTCGAACACTCACTGATTAGCATAAATTAATTGCATCACTTCTTTTACTTTTCCCTGGCAACTTCATCCCAACTCAACAGCCCACTTTCTCTTCAAACTCAGATCCACAACATCAATTACACATTCCATCTTTTCGATTTCAGAATCCATCTCCTCGAACCCATTCTTCATGTTTCTTCTCTCAAATTCATACCCACCAGACTCTCTCATTCATCTCGGACTGGAAACATTATATTAGCATTTTGAGTCGGCTGAATTGATAGTTGATAGTGGTGCCAAGCAGGACATTTTAATCAAAGCCCCAATTTCTGAATCAAAACCCTAACAAATCAATTCACTACATTCAAGTTGATAATCCCCAAATTGACATAAATTACAGCAAACCCATGTTTTAATATCATACGAGTTGAAATCTAAACACCCAATTATAAGAAAAACCCTAAACTGGTAAGAAAACTTAGATTTCACTACGAACATCAATTCTAGCAAGATATTTTAATCAAACATGTATTAATTTTTTTTAAATACACTCATTGATATGATTCACACTAAGATCTAGCAAGATATTTTAATCAAACATGTATTAAAATTTTTTTAAAGACACTCATTGATATGATTCACTTTAAGACCTTGATGCTGGAAACTTCATATATAGATCACAAGAAGAACTGAAGAACAGAAAGAAAGAAAGAGAGACAGACATGAAGAAAAAGAGAAGGAATAAACGAAATGGATTAAATTCCTTCGCAACCATTTTTGTTCTCCATCTAAGGGCACGTCAGTAATTTTCTTATTATAATGAATCTTAGTCATCGATCAGATTTACGAAATGGATTAAATTCCTTCGCAACCATTTTTGTTCTCTATCTAAGGGCACGTCAGTAATTTCCTTATTATAATGAATCTTAGTCAACGATCAGATTTATAATGGAATAGTTAAATGAGAATTCTTTAGATTTTTAGAGATTTTTTATTTGAGACTCTCAGAGATTCTCAAGAAATCTAAAGATTTCAAATGATTTTATAAAAGTGTTTTAGAAAGTTTTTGTGATTTAGGGCAACTACAACGGTCCGACTATCCTAAATACCAAAGAGTAAAAAAATTTGCTCGTTTTTCATTTTAAACACAACGGTTTTGTGAGTAAATATGGTCGCACGTCATTTTAATTAGACGTCTGTTATAAAGCGCTTTTGTAGACGAACGTTAGGTGACACGGACGTTTCTTTAGTGGGACGTATGTTGTTGGACGCACATTTTGATGAGCGTTTCACATTCTGGACGCACTTATAAATGAACGTTGCATGCTCGTACGCTTCCTTAATCAAACGTATGTTTAACGTCCACACTAATGAGCGTCTATTGTACCAGCGTCTTAGTATAGGAACGTCTAGAAATTGTGCGTTGTATTGTGTGGACGTTTAGTGATAAACGCTCTTCCTAATAGACGCCCGAATGCCAGAAGCCCTTCTAAAATAGCGCTTAGTATTGAAACGTCCACCAACAGAAGCGTTAGCTGAGCGCCCATCAGAATGAGCGTCAATAAGACGTCCACCAGCTTGAGCGTCCACACAAAACGTCCACGTACAAGAGCGTTTAGGCTATTGATGTCCACGTACATGAGCGTCCGTGTTAGTGTATTGAGAACGTCCACTAGAAGGAGCGTTTAGGATATTTCATGTGAGCGTTTAGGGTTAGGGTTTGGGTTCGGCTATATAAGATGCTCTTCTCTCTTCTTCTCTTCTTCTAAAACGCTCTTCCTCTCTTTTTTTCTACTCAACAGACAAGTGACGGTTGACGGCTAGGGAAGGGAACTCCAACTTGGTAGAAATTTCGGTGAAAATCAAATAAATCATGGTAACAAATTCATTTCTCTCTGTCTTTTTCTTTCTTGTTTTAGCTGTATCAATTTCTTTAGTTTTAGAAATGGTTAAGTCTTAGAAAGAAAACCCTGCACCAAATAAAATTAATAATTTATTAACATTTTCCAATAGAAAAAACTAAAACGAGAACCCATTAGTCGTCAATCATGCGTATTATTAATACCCCTAATTCTAAAATGTCAATTTTAATTTCTTAATGAATAATTTTTTAATTTCCTAACCCTATCAGTAGAACATGTTTGTTTAATTTAATTTCTTATATCTATATTGTCTAATGACATTTCTATATTACTAGTGATAATTATTTTCTACCAAATGCTGCTTAAGTACATTTTGTGTGTTTTCTGTCAATTGCTAAGTATGTCTCTGTATATGAATGGTTTGGTTCTTCCTTTTTTTCTTGTTGAGTGTTTTCTTGGCTTGAACTATAGTTTTTTTAGTACAGAAATATGAAAAACATGTTTGTATTTCCATGGTGTTGTCGTTGTATGTGTTTATTATTTCCATGTTTGTAAATGATTTTATGAAGAATAAGTATAACCTGAATCGATATAATTACTTGTTTGTCTCCATACATTTGATTATTTAAATAGCGGATTATGTTTGTTAATCATGAAATTTGTATTCTTGTTGATTTATGGATAATTGTGGAGTTATATATTTGGTCAATTGTGTGGATAACTGTTGATTTTTGTATAGATGTTGAGAAATGCCGCATCCCGATTCGTTGGTCGGAAAAGAAAGAACAAGAAAGCTAAAACAACCGAGGATGCACCAGGAGTTCAATTTGGCGAAGGAGGGAACGATGTTATTGGGTTGGCAAATTACAATATGGTGGAAGATGATGAAGGTCACGCTTCCAGTAATATGACTTCGAGAGCAGACCCAAAGACCAAGTATATGCCTCGCGGGTCTCTGAAATCGGTCCTTCAAGCATATAGAGGTATAACTAAAAACTGCCCTAGAGCAAAATTTATTATTGAAAGGGCAGGATGGGACCGTTTTTTGACAATGAATGTTGGTGACTCGTCACATGCGTTGATTGATTATATCGTCGAGCGTTTCTGGGACACGACGAACACCTTTCACTTCTCATTTGGTGAAATAGGATTTACACCTCTAGACTGGGTCATGTTGACCAGAATAAGTATTGGTATTGGCGAGGAACCTCCGTATGACCCGGATAAGTATACCTTTCAATATGTCCGT
Organism: Papaver californicum; assembly: GCA_023531435.1. Lineage (NCBI taxonomy): Eukaryota > Viridiplantae > Streptophyta > Magnoliopsida > Ranunculales > Papaveraceae > Papaver > Papaver californicum. The sequence goes on along the minus strand of JAJJMC010015394.1, from coordinate 97,635 downwards.
GACCATATTTTCCCAGACTTAAAAGACTCCGAAGTGTGTAGGAGAGAAGGTATCCCGCAGCAGTGGATTTCAGATGCCATTATTGTGGCCTTTTTGTCCTCATACTTTGAAGAGGCAAAGTTGCTTGTGGCGCAAGATGATAACCTACTTGCTGAGAGAGTGGCGCGAGCTTTTTTGGATGTATGTTCTTGGACAGTTCTTCTTTTCCAATGCTAAGAACTACATCGATGCTGGATGGTTAGCTGCTTTGGATGATACAAACAAAGTTGGAACTTATGACTGGGGTAGTGCTGGTATTTCAAGACTTTATTCCGCACTTGGCGCAGCGGGGAGGGGACAAAAGTCACTAACCGGATCATGTCAAATATTGGAGGTAATTTTATTTCCTTCAAATTTCCTTTAACTGGGTATTGCGTGGTAAATTATTAACTTTGTTTGTTTTATTCAAATTGAAGTTTTGGGGGTACGAATATCTAGGCATACTTCGACCTCACAACCCATCTGCTGAGACCGAAAGTGTTTGGCCAAGATGTTCGCGGTGGAAGAGTACACGAAAGAAGACTAATGATATTAAGCGTTGAAGGAATCTTCTGAATGTATCGATCGCCGACGATGTGACATGGCACCCGTGGATTACCGTCATTCAAATCCATCTTAATGAGATTATCCGGTCATGTATGCTGCTAACAAATAGGCGCACTGTATTTACTTGGATTGGCACTGTGAGTTGACACTTTTTTTCCAAATAGTCATATTTATTAATATTCATTTTTATTTTACTGGTTCATGGCTGATAATAATTAAATTTTAAAAGCATAACGTGTACCTTGGAGACCGGTTATAGAACCAAATCTCTGGTGGATGGAGAATTCCGAGCAACCCCCCAAGCCGTGTGAGCAACATCACTGATGCCGAAGCTACCAAGATGAGGGAATCGAGTGACGTCCTTATAAATGACTACCTCCAAGATCAGTTACGTATGATTGCTATTTGGAGTACTGACGACATGTTACTAACTCCAACAAATTTTGCACCAATGTCGACTGGGAGGTGGAAACATACGACTGTTTGGGTGGCCTTGTTACAGAAACCCTCGACCAACCCGCTGAACATGTTTCCATTCCGCCTCAAGATAGTTGGTCATATGTAAATATATTTCAAATATAAACGGAGACATAGTTTTAAAATATTGTTGAGAAACTGACTTTACCCAATAGTTTCGTAAGTTTCATTTGGCCCAGTCAAGGGAAATGATGGAAGAGTTGCTTGAATCTAACAATCAATAAACTAATTTGCAACTACAATTAGCCCAAGCTCATTCTCAAACTCCACGCTTCGGTTTTGGCAATTTTTCGGGAACTCTCCCACCGCAAATATGGAACACAGAGGTCAGGGAACTTCGTCAAGTATGCCTCCATTTATGCCACATCGCTCATCTCGTGGGGACCAAAACAACAGTGAATAGTGTTATTACTTTATTGTTTAGTCACTCCAATATACATTTTATGTGCTTTATTTATGTGCTTTGAAAGATGATAGTTTTTGTTGGTTTTTGTGAATAGTGTTGTTCATTTATTTATGTGGTTTGTTAGTTTAGCTTTTATTTGACGCAACTTAGTTAATTTTAAAACTTTTGATGTGACCGTATAAAATCTAAAAAATTGTTTCAAAAAAAACTCGCAAATATATGTTACCGTTTTGTTACCGTTATGGATTGTTACCGTTGAACAACGATCAAAAACCCTTATTCTATTTACACCTATAAATATATGAGCTTATATCTATCATTCTCATTCCAAATCCACCTCTTTAACATTTCAGATCAAAAGAGTAAATTATGTGTTTTCATTTAATGGCGGGTTACGAAAATTTTCGGTTAAATGCAGAGAATTTTACACTAGAGGAAGGTTTATCCATATGTCGAAACATAGTATTTCATTATCCAGCAAGGGGTCATGAACGTAGAATGAATGGTTCAATGAGCATGCAATGGTTGGAACATATACATGCAAACTTCTGTAATGAAACCGGTAATCCCAACAACAGGAACAAAGCAGGCCTTTTTTGTTGATATGTGGAAATCACAAAGGAAGTCCTAGAATTTTCCTCTTTAACTGCTAAGGTCAATGAATTTCGTCATAGGAATGAAACTGATGATGAAGTTGTTGCCAGATCCCTGGAGGAATGGACAAGATGGAAACGACATGATTTCCGGTACAAACCTCATTTCGAGATCTTAAGGGTAATGGAAGAATTCAATCCTTTTGTGTTGATTATTCTAGCAAGAAGTGAAGAACGTCGTCCACGTCGTCTGACGAGCCAATGCTTAAGGTTTCACTAATAGGTTTACTTATGACATGATTATTCTATATCAGAAGTGTGCTTTCCTTCTTTAGCAATAGTTATATTTCATTCCCTTTAATGTATGTCTTTTTTGATTTAATAAAATGATTTTACAAAATAAAGTTACTTCCGTTTACGACGATTCAGGCGCTATAAATAGGAACTGAGCATTGAACAACCAAAATCTTAAAAAAGATTGCATAAACTGGCTTTTAGGAACTGAGCATAAAGATTGCATAACTTTATTTTGTAAAGATTGCATAAACTCTTAAAAAAGATTGCATAAATAGGAACTGAGCATTGAACAACCAAACTCTTAAAAAATGATTTTACAAAATAAAGTTACTTCCGTTTACTACTTATCTCTCGATTTTCTCATTGGAAATGATTTGTCAGTTTCTAGTTTTTAGCTCTTGTGTTTGCTTTAACCTGGCTTTTATTTCTGCGTTGTATTGTCTAATCAACTGAAACTTCTTATCTCTCGGTTTTTTCATTTACATGATTTGTCAGTATTTGCTTTAATTTTTGTCTTTGCTTTAATTTGGCTTTTACTTCTTCCTTGTATTGTCTCCTCAACAGACACTTCTTATCTCTTGGTTTTTTTTTTGGAAATGATTTGTCATTTTTTAGTTTTTAGCTCTTGTGTTTGCTTTAATTTGGCTTTTATTTCTGCGTTGTATTGTCTAATCAACTGACACTTCTTATCTCTTGGTTTTACACTTCCGTGTTGTTGTTAGCTCGTGTCTTAGGAATTTTTTTGTTTTTATCTGAAACACAACTATAAAATGAACACACCATTCTCCATTGAAACCACATCAAAAACTACAAACCAACCCAAAACTACTAACTTCCACAAAACTAGCAACCTCCCTAAAACATACTTGCTTCCCCAGCCAATGGCAGGTAATCAAAACTTCAACATGTATTATGCTGCTTCTACTTCCTCTTCTTATATTCCTCCTAATCATTTAACCCTATCTTCTACATCTAATGATGATAGTAATAACACCAGTTCCTCATCAGACGAAGAATCATTTGCACTTAACCAAAATGACCAAGCACTCAATTTGGGATTGGTCGCTTCATACATAGACTGGCCATGTACTCGGATCGAAATAGAAAGAAATCGTGAGGACAGAGCTAGGCAACTATGGACAGATTACTTTTCAAGAAACCCGACTTTTCCTTCTAATGTTTTTCGTAGAAGATTTCGAATGCGAAGACAATTGTTCAACCGTATCTTGCGGGATGTAGTAGCAATTAATCCTTATTTCGTTCAAAAAAGGGATGCGGCCGGGCGCCTTGGACTAACCCCACGCGTGAAGACTACTGTTGCAATTCGTATGTTGGCTTATGGATCTGCGGCGGATGCAATAGATGAGTACTTATGCATCGGAGAAATCACGGTTCTTGAGGCAACACGACGGTTTTGTTTGACGATTCTGCATTTATATGAGGATCAGTATTTGCGCAACCCAACTCATGCGGATGTTGAATTGTTGCTTAACCAGAACAAAGCTAGGGGATTTCCTGGGATGCTAGGCAGTGTGGATTGTATGTGGAAATGGGATAGATGTCCATCAGCCGAATCTGGTGCCTACACTGCCTACAAAGGCGATGCAAGTATTGTATTGGAGGCAGTGGTTTCACAAGATCTCTGGTTTTGGCATGCTTTTTTTGGTATTCCTGGTTCCAACAACGATATCAATGTAATGGACCAGTCTTATATTTTTAAAAAACTTATCAGAGGGAAAACACCACCTGTGAACTTCGAGGTAAATGGGAACCAATATGATATGGGGTATTATCTTGGTGATGGGATATACCCAGAGATATCTACCATTATTATGTCGATCAAGCATCCAGATTCACACAAGAAACGCAAATTCTCAGCTATGCAATAGGGTTGCTGAAAAGATGTGGAGCGAGGATTTGGGGTACTGCAAAACCAATTTGCAATCGTTAAACAACCAGCAAGAATGTGGAATATGGACGCACTTGCATATATAATGAAAACTGTTATTATTCTCCATAATATGATTGTGGAGGATGAACGTCAACCCGGTGATTGGCCATATGAATATGATCAAGGGCGCTACCATGCATCTGTTTATATATCCGTCAAGAAACTGCAAAACTGTCGAGGATGTCAACTCACCAACGCCGAGTTGCAGTGCATAGCAAAGAAACGGATATTCGATTACGAAATGACTTGATCGAACATTTATGGTCGGATTTCGGTGAAGTATGAAAAATTAGTAAACCATGCAGATAGGTTTTGTGGGTATATCTCTTGTAAACCCTACCGAGACACCACTCGGCCACTAGGGGCACTAAGTGGTTTAAAGGCATGTTGCACGTGCTAAGTTCAACCGCGCTCATGTGAAAATGAGATATCTTAATGTAAAGTTTTATTCTGTTCTTATGAATAAGTGACAATCAATTTCATGACTCAAAAGTTATAATTTTCATTAATGAAAGGAAAAATTACACGCGAAGTTTAATACTGTTTAGGTAAGACGAGATTCTCTTCTTTTCTGTAAAATCTCTTGCTTCCTAATTTCGATCCACTCTTTTTTTACGACATCCAAATGGGAGACGTCCGTCATCATAATACGATACTCCTCTTTTGCTGCAGACTCGGCTTCTCTCTGATCAATCTTTCTTTTTGCATTTTATGTATAACTGTTGTTGAAGTATTTTTGGTTATTAATAATTGTGTCCAAGACATCGACTTGGGCACTGGATTTTGCTCTCCCTGTTTGCTTCAAACGTTTAGCCTCTTTTTTTCCCATTGGACGCGGATACGTGTTAGGTATATCTCCCATTTCTTCGTATTCACTCCATTGGCCTTGGCTTGGCGAAGGTATTTTTTGGGTATCGTCGCTACTATCTGAATCTTCTTCGGCTTGTGATGAATCGAAAACAGTTGTGGATCGTCTTGAATATTTGATGTTTTCTAACATAATTGCGTAGCACTCTTCGTGCTTAAATGGTTTCCCACCATTAGCTTCCTTGAATAGCCTCCTTACTTCTACGCTCTGTTTATTGTTGTTTAGAAAAATACTTAGTGCATCACATACAATTCAAAACTTTAATAAGGCAGTGCATAAAAATTAAGTCTTCACATACCTTTGTTTCTGGGCCCCATCCAGTATGGTGTTCACGTTCCACTTCTGCCTCCTTTGTAGAGTAAAGAGCCACATCTTTACTTATTCCCTGAAAGCTTTTTTGAATAGAGGTCCAACTGCGATAAGCCATTGAAGGTATAACTTCTTTCATTCCAGCTTTGATACGAGACCATAATTTGTCTTCTGATTGATCGGTACCAACACTACAATCTTGAGATATTGATAAATGAATCCTACACATGGTTATATCTTCATTAACAGTAAAATTTGGACCTCTTGGTTTTGGACCCATTAATGAAAGTGATTACAAACAAATTGGAATTACCAAAATTTAGAAAACCTTAGAAATTTCTTTCTTTCTTGTATGAACATGCTTTTGAATTATGAAATGTTGTTGTGTAGATGAAACATATACTACGAAAACTCATTTATATACATTACGAATTAACTAGCCGTTCAACGGTAAAATCTTACAACGGATCTCTGAACAACAACCAACAACGGAAAGTTTACTCAACGGTAACAATACGCTCTTTAAGGTGGACGTTTGTTTGTGGCGCCCGTGTGGAGGACCGTTTACTTGGGACGTCCTCTTATGAAGGCGTTTTGTTTTCTGGATCATTCATAAAAGAGCGTCTGTTCAATCGGTGCCTTACTAAGAGAGCGCCTGGTATCCGCGTCTTCTTAAACGGACGTTTGGAAAATGGGCGTCTTCTTAAATGCACGTCTCAACCAGACGCTCTTCTAGCCTGCGTTTCTTCTACCAGCGTTCACCTAGTGAAACGTTATTTCATACGCATTCTATAATGAACGTCTCATCAAACGCTTCTCAGTCCCTGCGTCCATGTTTCTAAACGCTTTCATAAGGAAACGTCTTTTGTTAACGCCCACGTACAAGAGCGTGCGAGTATATATAAGAATTGAAGAAAATTTTCTCTGGAACAGTGGATATACTCGCCTCATTCCTATATTTACTCGTCTGTTGCGCTTGATTTTGGGCGACCAAAGAGTAAATTTAATCTTTAATCTTTGGTATAGTCGTTCGCTGCAGTTGCTCTTACAGAAACTAAATAGTGAATTTTTAGGAAGTTTTTATGATTTATAGAGACGTAAATGTGATCATAATGGGTTTGTTTTAATCATTTATTTAAAAATAAATAAATTGGGGGAGCAATCCAAGAAACCACATAGGAATTGTTGATAGCCCATATGAAACTATTATCCAAGACATAGAACCTAGTTCTAATCACTATATATAATCACATGGTGGACTGGTTTGTTCATTCTTCTTCATCGTGGCACATTCTACTTAAGACTGCTGAAAATAATACAATATATATTGTCAATGCATGTGTTTGTATAAAATAACCCAAATTTCATGATCACCGAAAAATTTCACATGGTACTTAACAACCCAAATTTAATTAAAAATCCACGCATTTTAGATTCCTTAAGAAAAATTATGTCTTTTTCTAATAACTCGTCTTATATATAGTTAAGCAAGTTATATATAATATATTATGGATGATTAGTATGTTAATATAGTTAAAAAAAATGGTTTATTTAAGGATGATACAACATAGCTTGATTAATCATTAGTTTAAAAGTTCGATACATAAAAAAAAGGCACTTGCAAAAATAAATAAATAAATCAACACTAGTTTTAAAGTCTCCCAAAATATCACCTATTTTGGAGAGATTTTTGTCATGCCTATTTTTACATAAAATTCTCTCAAAGTCTCTCAAAATTACAAATCCATGACTTTCAAGTGGATAACCAATAACATGAACATTTAAAGGACTCTCTAGAAGTCCCTAACCAATAACAAAGAGTTTTTGAGAATTTCAAGAATTTAAATAAAATCTTTATTCACTAACAAGGGTGTTTAAGAGACTCTTTCAAAGTCTCTAACGACTAACATGAGATTTAAAATCTCTCTGAAACTCCACCCCATGTTAACATATGTACAGTTAGATATGGATTAAAACAATATATGGGCCTTAACAGAATTTTAAATGGAGATTTTAGCAATTATTAAAATAATGGGTGTATGTTTATAATTGCTAACCTCACAATTATAATAAAGTGGTTTCTCATGTAAGAGAAAATAGAATCATTCGAAAATAATTTCAATAATCTATATTCAAATATTTTCAATAATGATGAAAGTGCCTTTAGTGATTTAGTGTTACTGATTTGTTTAGCTTAGTTAATTTAGTTTTAGTTGTAAGATTAGACTAATATTTTTTTATTTATTGTTAATGATAGGAAAATTAGATTAGATAAATTGGAGAGAAGAAGAAGTGGAAGAAAAAAAAGGAATTTTTTTTTGAAAATCCAAAATTTAATTTACTCAACGAAAAAGAATAATTTCGGTGAGAAATTTGAGTTGGTGAGTCCTTATATTATACATCAAACAATTTTTTTTAAAACTAATGAATTCTATAAGCTTTTCAGTCTTATCTACGGTCAAGTTTGTACTTGAACTCAGCCAATATAATATTTACGATTAAAAAAATAATAAATTCCTAGCCTTATCTTGATAATATTAGAGAAAACTCAATAATAACCTATTTACAACTAGGTAGATCATTTCTTAACCTGGTCGTATATATATGTTACGACCATGTTGTACAGAAAATAATCTAGTCGTATATAAAGATTGGCCAAGTCTAGTGGCAAAAACCTAGTTGTAAAAGTTTTTGTAAGTAAGTATGTAAATCTAAGACTGCGAATACATTTTTACAGTTAGGGAATTTGCAACAAATTTTTAAAAACATAAGTTACGGCTAGGTTCGATGATTTCCGATCTAGCCGTAAGAATTATCCAACCCAATTGCAGCATGAAGTTCATTCTTTCTAGCCGTAAAATGTGAAAAAATAAACGTATAATTGGGAAATTGGTCTTCGAACTAGCCATAGTTGGTTCTGAAATCAGTTGTTTTTAGAACTCATTTGAGAGAATCTAACATACTTTAAACACCAAAAACAACAATAAATAGTCGGCTTTCGATTTTAATTGACGATGGATAGTTTTTTGAATCACTGATTAATCAAAGATGATGAAATGGTTTTGTTTGAAAAAACATATAAGAATCCAATTTACGACTAAGGCAGAAGAAATAAGAAGTGATATAATTAAAATTAGAGAATAAAGTTTTTGTTTTTTGAGTTTTAGGTTTAATTGATGGAAAGGTAACCTAGAAATTTGATATATTCTAGGACACCCCTAACATTTAACTAGGGGTGAGCATAGATCGTCCAACCCGCCAACCAGACCCAATCCACCCGTAATTTTGTGAGTGGGTACCCAACCCGCCCATACGTGGGTTGGACATGGACGTATTTCTAAACACCTAATAGATATTGGGTTTGGTGCGGGTGCAAGTCTGAAAATTGATTGGAGATCCACACCCGCTGGGATAAAGAGTAAATGATAAAATATAACAAATATATAAGGATGTTTTGTATTTTGAAGACCATTCGGAGGAATCACCGCACACACAACGGACACTTGAAGGCATTTTGTTATAATTTTAGTATTATTATGTTGTAATAATTAGTACTCTTTTAATTTCAGTAAAATTTAAGATGTAAATTAATTTTTTGTTATGATATTACCTATTTTTCTATAAAAATATAAAATTCATGGGTCCATCCACATCCAACCCGTTCATCTGTGGGTGTTAAATCCACAGGTGATAGACTGGACATGGATATAAATCTAGCACCCGTCAATTTGATGTATTGTATATAGATAACCCGAAATCCACATGTTCCATCCGTTGCTCACCCAATAACCTTGTCATTCAATATCCAGAAGAAACATCTCTATTGGATTGAGAAGCCCGTAATATCTTATGCATGGGCTTTTTTTATTATGGGCCTCCCTTAAAAATCAGATAGTTATATCATGTGACAGTCATTGACTCATTGCTCCTACAATATCATCTCTCCTCCTTGATTCTCTCCCTTAAGAAAGAAAAATGATGATGTCTTCAGCAATCATGTCTTTATCTTCTTCTACTTCAACTGCCACAGCTTTACTTCATTGCTCAAGCTCAACAACTACTACTACTTCTTCAACACTGAGTCATTTGACTCCATTTTCAACTTCCAGAGTAATAAGAACTTGTTCATCACTAAATCAGACATTCTTCAGAAACAACAAACTTTTATATGCTAATGGGGAAAATCGGAATCTTAACAGTATCAGAGGAAGAAGAAGACCCATTTCTCCAATAGTCATGGAATGGCAAGATTGCACGTAAATTTCTTAAATTATTCATATTTGACTTTGTTATCCATTTTGCCAATTTTGACTTTCAGTTTGACTTTTTGACTTTGAAATTTTGTAAATGCAGGGTTAAGATGGATATTGATGTTCCTGTTTCTACTGCATATAATTGTTACTTGGATCGTGAAGCTATTCCCCGTTGGATGCCTTTCATATCAACTGTTAAGGTTTGTACTGCCACGACGTTTCTTATTAGCTTAGTAGTAGAAAATGTGAGTTGTCTGTATAATGTATAGCTTAGAAATGAACTTAGAAGTACAGCAGTGGCCTGAGCTATGAGCCTATGACCCTTTACGCTGTTTAGCAGTATTCTTGCGTCAATGGTGTCTATGCATAAGCAAGTCTACTAAAATCTGATGCTGTTTGATAGTTAACAGGTTTTGGAAGATAAGCCTGATTTATCAAGGTGGTCATTGAAGTATAGGGCATTTGGTCAAGATATAGAGTTTTCTTGGCTAGCTCGCAATATGCAGGTCAGGATTCATTTAACTTGAGCCTGTCACTTATTTGAATATCGAAATGCATAGGTAATTTTTTTGGCTGATGGTACATGATTTCCATGCAGCCCATTCCTAACCAAAAAATCCACTGGCGATCGTTAGAAGGTCTACCTAACAGGTATTTGAATGATGATCACTAGCAACAGTAGAGTGATAAGTGTCAGTCTGTCAGATATTTTTTGGCGGAGTTCGGTAAAATTAAATTGTTTAGCCAAGTCTATCAATCTTCCATTGTTTGAAGGTTAGTTCGTAAGCCTGTCAAAAGAATTTTTTGGCACACCCACAGGTTGCTTACAACGGTTACCTTTACATTTTAATTATGCAATAAACATACTTGGGAGCCATGCTGACATCTGAATACAACTCTATGTATCTTTGTCCAGGCTTAACAAGTCTATATATGCATTACGCTTCCTCATGTTTCCTGAATAATTTTTCTGTTAGTGTTTGACAAGTTGTTCTCTTTTTCATATTACAGAGGAGTCGTACGATTTTTTCCAAAAAGTCCTACATCTTGCACTGTAGAAGTGAGAATACTTCCCCTTTTTATTCCTGTTTTCCCCTTTATCCAATATGATTATATGAGTATTGTTATTGTTGGTGTGAGATAAACTGCAGTTACACTTCCTTTGTGCCTAGTGAGAAGAAAATACAGATTAAAGGTCTAAAGTCTAAGCTCTTAAAAGCACGAGACGATCGCGGTATTCTATCAAGATATAGGTTCATAGATCTGGGTCTGATTAGAAAGGATGAAATCTCATAGAGAGGTCTTTCCATTTTGGTTCTAATTGGTTAAGGCAGGAAAAGTACTCGTCGAAATTGTCTTGTGCTGCGTTTGCTGTCATCTTTTTTCTGCTTTCATCTTTTGATGATTGGAGCATATTGTCTTCCTTGTTTAATTCCAGTGATTTTTTTCCTTTCAGCTGACAGTTTCTTACGAGATTCCTCAAATTCTGGCTCCAGTGTCATCAGTAAGTTTAATAAGCCTCACCTGCGGATTACCCTTGTTTGGAATGAGAGCATTAACTCCAATATCAATTTCCATTTTGAAACAATCCATTCCAAATTCTGACTCTTGTTGTTCTGCAATTTTTTCAGGCACTAAAGCCCCTTCTAGAAAATTTGCTTGTGCGTGGTTTGGAGAGGTTCACAAAGGTTGCAAAAACATATACATAGTATTTCTCGTGCATCATTCCAAACAACACTGCTGGAGCTCGATATTATTTATTGAAATCTTATTACTTGGTTTCATATCGTTCTTTTGTAAATGATAACAATGATGATATACATGGCGAACTTCGAACAAGATAAAGCTTTTCCATTTTTGTAAATGTATTGTTTTGCTTGTTTATGAGCCAACATATATTATTTCATACCCAGTTACCCTAATCTGTAGATGTATTCCCCTTTCCTAATCCACTTTTTAGGAAATCAAGTACATAAGCGTTTAGGCTGAGAAAATTGGCCTTATTTTTTTAGGCACAAAAGTCTTCGTCAATAAGTAGCCATTGCAGCTTCTTTCACAGTCATGTTGTTACATTAAGCAGATGTTACCACAGGTAGATTTTGAGTCGCATGATAAATTTGGCGATGAGGGAGATTTTGGATCCAAAGGCCCATACCTTGGGTCACAAAGTAAAATTTGAGCCACCTCTGTGCAGATTTTGAGCCGCTAAAATGGTGCAGAATATTTAGTCATGATGCAGCTTTTGGGCCGCTAGACCCATTTTAGATCACTAGGCACATTTTGGATCCCCGGTCAAATTTCAGGTGATAGTGGCTGATTATGATCAACCGAGGAAAAAAAGAACTTATGCACAACGATGGATTTTTGGTCTGCGACATCTAAGGGTGAACATATATATGAACCTAAACCTGCCAACCCAACCCAATTCATCTTTGGTTTGGTGGGTGAACATTCAACCCATTCATAAGCGGATGGATATGGGTACATTTTTAAAAATCTATTAAATAATAGATTTGATGCGGGTGTAAGTTTAGAAATTTATTGAATATCTGCATCCGCTAGGTTTAAAAGTAAATAGGAAATTTATCAAATACAAAAGGACATTTTATATTTTAAAGATATTATATAACTTTTAGTGGTTTCATCCTAACCTAGTTGTGCCGATGAATCAGATTTGCAAGCAAGCAACACTAAATATTCTTCTTAAATTTTATTTTTGGTTGGTAGGATGATATTATTATAATTTTAATATTGTTATGTTGTAATAACTTAATATATTCTTTAAATTTCAGTAATCTAAGGTTTAAATTAGTTTTTTTATTATCATATTAACTATTTTAATTTTTCTAATAAAAAAATAAACTCCGTGGATTTATTCACGTAAAAATATCCGAGGAACCCAAGTTTAGTTCCTCTCTTTTCCATAAACCCATCATCTAGATAGTTTATATACGTAGTCCAATCTAAAAGATAAATGGTTAAAATAATTGTTTTAAATTAATGAGATATTTTCACATTTTAAACCTTTATCAATCGCTTATTATTAACCAAAATAAAATAATTTTATATAGAAAATTTAGTCAAAACTAATAACTATCTATGATAAAAACCAGTAACTATATATATTATAAATGGGACCGTATCTATTGGATCCGATATTTTTGGATCTTAATTGAATGTGTCATATATAGAATCCATTCAATCTTGTAACCATTAATACAGAAACTAAGCAATGTAGAAAAACCAAAGAGAACGATGATTTCTTACAAATATGACCGAACCATTGGTGTAGAATTTGGAGTTAGAATGATCGCTAGGTTTGTTCTGTGAGAGCACTCAAGGGTAGCCCATGGAAGTGGATTATGAAGACTGTTTTGTCAAACTTGAAGTCACCCGGAACCTTATCCCCATCAGCTCTCTTAATAATCATTAAGTCATCGTAATCAACCATGGAGTTTTTATCAAATACATGAGTAAAGTCACACCGCAGGTCAAATTTCACCAATGTAAATACCTGATCCAAGGTCTGAAATATGGAACAGGCCGATAGGTTTCCAAGCTTTTCTAAACAGTTGATATAGGATTTTTTTTCTAGTTTTGGTGCCACCCAATTCTCTTGATTTTATTCCTCTCAAATAAAGTGTTAAATCTTTTGTTTAAATGTTACCTTGCACGTAAAAAGTACTTTACATATTTTATTTTGAACTTCTAAAGTTTTAAAACGTGTATGTTTCAGTTGAAAATTTTGTTTTTCACCTCTTTTTTATGTGAAATTTTCATTTATCACATATGTTTTTGCTGTTATAAGGTTCTGAAACAGGTGTATTATTAGTGAAAAAAACAATGTTCACTTGGGTTTTGAATGAAAAATTTGTTTTTTCACCATAATTAAACATTCGGCCATGATATTTTTTGTGAAAATTTTTATTTTCATTTTCCTTTGAGTGAAAAATTGAGTTTTCACTCTCGATTTTACTATTCCGAAAAAAAAAATATAATTACTATATATTTTTTTTGTGAAAACATTCTATTTTTACTTGTGTTTTTTTTTCCACTTGTGTTTACCTACAAAAAGAAAAATTGAATAAAAATAAAGGAAAGAGAAAAAAACAAAACAAAGGACGATCTAGAAATTAGGAAAATTGTGACTAGTCTATCCAGAGTCACCCAAAATTCTAAGTTTGGGGGTGATTATCATTCTCCCTGTGCCTTACCTTTGACTCTTAGAAAGGTCCTTAACTTGGGACTTGACATATGCATCTTTACTATTTTGCAAAATCATCTTCAAACTATTGAATTTTTTTTGGGAGAATTTTTAGGAATTAATATTTATTGTATAGCTATTTTTTTGTTAAAAAAATAATTCGAATTAGTTTATTGATTTAGGTAAAAGGTTATTTATGTAATCAAATCTTATTATAATTAATTATGAATTTCTTATATACATAATCTTATCGATGGGTTTATGATAAACAAAAAAATTAAACAGGCTACATATAATTTTCCTCATTTATCCGCATCCAGTCCGCCCACCCGCTCTATACATAGGTGGTAAATCGGGGCTGATGGACCGGACACATATATAAATCTAACATCCGTCATTTAGATAGACTGGATTTGGTGGTACCAAATCCACGGATTCTATCTGTTTTTCATCCCTAGATTTCCGTATACAATGCTTTCAAGATTACAAGGTTTTCTTTAAGCAAAAGACTCGGATCCAAATCCAAAATAAACTTTGTTTCTTAAAAGGCCCATAACATTTTGTTTGGGCTTAACCGCTAATTACCAATAATTCAACATTATTTTCCTCCCAATTTATTTTGCTTTTCCTTGGAAAGACATAATTTTATTTATTTACTTATTTTGGAAAAAATAACAAAGTGGAAGATAAAAAAAGAAAGAAAGGCTGAGAAATAACATCTGACCTTGAAAGATATAAGGAATTTAAGTTTTTTGATTATTATTTTTTTGTAAAGGAAACAAGAGGAAATACCTCTTTAGATTATATTAATTTAAAACCATAAACAAGCTAATTCAAGTACATCGAATAGATATAACATAAAAGTATCAAAGAAAAATATTACAATATAAAAATTATAATAGAACAAAAGTACATAATTGTTGATCACGAATCGATGTAATTTGAAAGATGGTGTTTTGATTATGTATCCACCATCTGGAAAGTTCTTCTTCTTCTTCATTAAGAGAAAATCCTTCATAAAAATGATAATTTTGACTAAACATCATTACCGTAACCAATTCCAGTAGTCATTTATCTTGTTTGATTGAATCTTGGTCATCGTCACACCGAAATTAATTGTCTTCGAAGATATACTTGAATATATCATCGGGTTCCAATTGAAAAACTTGAAGTCTATAAGAAATCACACTTATGGCGAATATAAATACAAGTACATGGCATGAAGTAGCCATGAGATATCAATAATAATATAAAAATACAAACTCTAAAACCTAAAATCACAATTAATGTGACTTTTTTATTAAAAACATAAAATAATAATTATAAAATCTAAATCTACTCGAAAAATATGTTATCTCAGATCAGATCCGGTAGATCTAGATTTGGAGATGAAGAAAATAGTAGAAAAGAACTTTTGGATAATTTTTTTGAAAAATAATTATGCAAAAAAAGAGAAAATGAGAAAAAGTTTTTTTTTTTTATTTATTTTAATACAATAATATTTTTGTAAATATATTAGTATAGACATAATGTACGTTTTTATCTTAGAAAACATATGTTAATGTTAGTTGTCATATGTCCATATTAACCTTTTCTGAATGAGCCAATCACAGTGCAAAAGAACAAAGAGCCTTGCCTTTCGTTACCTAGTATTAATTAGTTAAGTTTATCTTGACTTAATTTTAATTTTAATTTTAATTTTTAATTTTCATGTTAATCAATGATTCATGAAGAAAGTTTACAAAAAAGGAACAAGAAGGAAACACTATTAAAAAAAATTGTTTATCATCTCGGTCTGTGCTAATTTACTCATTTAAAAAAAAAAAAAACAAACGGCTATAAGATTTGATTAATTAAGAAGAATTTGAAATCACTGATTACACACATTTACGTTATAATTCCTTTGTTTCAACTTTAACTGGATTCATTTATTTACATTTAGGAATATGTTGATGATAAAACAATTACTTCAATATGAGTATAACACTTATTATGGCAATAACACACATGGATATCAGATATACTTTCGACGAATACGTGTATGCATTGTACTTTAGTGGAGACGTCCGAAATAATTTAGATTCCATCTTAGAAATCAAGTCAACGGGGTTAAGATTGTCATATACATCCGTCAATTATTTGATTACAATTAATCTTGATGTGGATTGCTTACCTCGGAACCCTTCGAATTCGATTTTTCTTTCACTAGGGTTTATAGAAAGACCCTTGAATATGTCGCTCAAATCATTAAACCGAATTTTCAATGCTAATATTTGTAACTTGATGTTGTTTATCTTCGTCCAAATGAGCTTTAAAAAGTATATCACGATGATTGTACTTAATAATATTAATCATATTCTTTCCACCCATTCTCCCGGCTTCATCTTCCTAGGTGTCCGTGTGTGTCCGTAAAACAACATATTGAAAACAAATAGTAGAGTCATGACCGTGAGGGAACCATAATAATTTGCATCAAATCTTTCGAACACATCGAATTGCGCTGCAACGACTTCATCTTTTGTTTTTATCATTGTTTTTTTGTCTACTTTGTACCTTGCCAAAAGTCTTTCACTTCCCATATCCCCTGGACCATTTTGCCTCCAACATCTTTTGTATCGTTATCAATGCTACACACTCTTTGTTCCATTTCATCCACTATTGATTTTACTTGATTTACTGTTTCTTCTACTACATTAAGTCTTCTTTCTACATCAGCCATGTTTCTGCAAATTAAAATTCTTTCTGAGAATCTATCACAAGCTTTCTGAAAGGGCAAACTTTCACTTCTATGCATTGCTATTCTTTCTGAAATTATTTCTTTTAAACTTTTACTTCTATGCACTTTTCTTTCTTTCTGAGAGATGATAAAATAAAAGAGAGAGTGTGAGATACTTGTAGCTATTTTTTTTTTTATACTTATCAAAAATCTCTTTGGTCTTTTTACGATGTTATTCAAAATATATAGTTCCATATAAATATCAAACCCATATAGAACCTAAGAACAGATTCACTTGTATCATGGGATCTATAAGTTCACACAGAATGAATTCAAGTATGGAATCCCATGTTGATAAATCAATATTCTCAACGATTTCTTCTTAAAATTTGAATAATGTGTTATTTAACCATCTAACATACTAACAAAGATTGACAAATTACTTTACTTACCTAATATGATCTCTATGTATTGCATTCGCCTTTAAATTCTAGTTGATATTAAATAATCTAATTCATCATGTTATAATCAAGATTATCGATGAATTGATTTCTCTAAATTATATATTAATATAACATGTGCAAGATACACATGGACTTTTTTGTATTATCAAGGAAATCTTCTTTAATGGAAGATGTATGAATAATAAAGCCTATTGTTTAGTTTCTTTTGTTGCCCTTCGTAAGCTAAAAGCATAAAATATACAATCAGCGTAGATCACTACCTACCCCATATCTCTTCAAAAGAGGGTATTACTAGTGGTTCAACTTAGTTTTTGTTGAAGAAGTAAATTAAAGAATGCATGTTATACTGATGATCATAAAATATCAAAGATTGTAATAAAGTTTATAATGGATAAATTTTAATAGAATGAAAACAATAAGTTAAGTTTCGATCTTACTTTTCGGGAGAAAAAGTAATTTAGCGAACTTCGTATTTATAAAGCATAAAAAAAAGGAAAAAAAAAACAGATAAAAGATAATCCATAAAGTAAATATTCTTAGTTATTTAACAATGATTTTTTTTCTTCTTGTTTTTGTTATACTATTAACTTCACCTTTTCCCACTCATCCACCAGCTGCAGTATCAATCCCCCCATTTTATTTTGTTTATGAGCTTAATTGATATTCTCATAGGGTTAAGGTTATTATATATTTGAACAACGAAGGTAACAATATTAATTAACACGAAATCAAATAATTTAAGTTTTTTTAAAGGTTATCTTTTTAAGGAAGAAACAAATTAAAAAGAAGAAAAATATGTAGCATTAGTAATTTAATTACTAACAACATCTCTTTTTATAAAAATACCTTGTGGTAGGGGTTGGAAAAAACAAACATAATTAATGGGTCGTTTCGGGTTCCTTATAGTAACCTGTGGTATAATCAGCTAAATTGTTCATTCATTTATATGTTTTTAATTTAAAAATGATATCCATAACATCCTTACCTTCTTTTATCGTGCTATATCTTTCTTTTTCTTAAATAATTTTATTGCTCTCATACTATCAGTTTCAATGCTGATATGTAGTATCCTTAGTTTCCAATCAACTCGTCTAATATTGATTATGCTTTCGATTTCGTGGTACAAGACAAACACGATCTTAATTAAGAGACTTTTTGAAGGCAAACACTTCTTTACCTTTTGTCGTCTCGGATAGCACTTCCATATTATCCATATCCTCCTTTACGAAACGACCAATCACAATCTATTGACCCACTGCAATGCATGCCCGGCTTTAAGCCACTTCATCTCTTTTCTATTGTCAGTGGAGTTCCACAGCCACGTCTTGAGCTCTTTTCTTGTATACCTATCCAAGTAAAACTTAGGTGCTATAAGAGGTTGAGGGAGACATTTGATAGTCCCTACAGATAATAAATTACAATTAAAATAAAGGGTTTTTAGTTTTCCCGATAAATAAATTAGGGATCGGACTTTATTCTTAATTAATTTGTTATATTATCACTAACAATTAGAAAATTAAAGAAGTATATATACTAATTTCATTTTTCCTAAATACCACTCACTCCGCAGTTTTTGAAGTGAAGAAATTTTCCTCTTTTTCTCTGTCAACCTCTCCCAAAATTCCTAAGACAGAGAAAGCCTAGAAAAACACATAGGAAATTTAGGGTTACATGATTAAATAATTTAATTAAAAAATCCTTATACATATTACCAATGAGTACTATTAGAGAACTTCAGCGAGAGATCTATCGAGTCTTGAAAAAAGTTCTTCGAAGTGCTGAGGTTCTTGACGGTAATTGGAAAAAGGTAGTATTCTTTATCTTCGAATTTGATTAAATCTTCTTTGGTTATTGTTGGTTTGTTGTTGTTGTTGTTAATTTTTTGGTTTCTTTGATTTTCTTAGTTTTATGATTCTGATAATGAAAATCGAAAATACGTTGTGGTGGATCTAAATAAAAGGATTAAAAAACTTCGGAGATACAAAGATCAAATTAGTACATGGATTCAGTCGAGTGCGATCAATGATAAGCAGGTAAGTCGGTTCTTGTTTGTATTCTTTGTTCAAATCTCATAATGGACAAGAAGGCGTGTAAATCTTATTAATCCCAATATATATATATATATATATATATATATATAAAGTTAAAAGAGGAAAGTAGGGTTATCGTTTCATTTATCTTGTTTTAGGGAATACGTTGATTCTTTTACTCAAGAATCAAGATATCTGTTATGTACAGGTCATAGTAGTGCGTGTTTTAATTTTCTAGTTACTGCATCCTGAGAAATGCGATTAGTGATGCAACATTTGGATGAACATTTCTTTATATAATCTGGAGCTAATTTTTAAGATTTTGACATATGTTGGCAGGTTCTGTTGGATGCTTGCAAGATTATTGAGTGTGAATGGAGAGATTTAAAGTTTTGCAAAAAGGAGAGGGAAGAATTGGGACAACAACCTCACACAGTAAGAAAACATTTTCCTGTCATTTGTTGAAGCTATCAACTTCAACTAAGATAATTACAGTTGCAAGATATGTTGGTTTTCCAAAATTTTAGATATCTCTTAACATGGTGTGGCTATTTTGATGCTCCGTAATGTAAATTGAAATTCTTTTTGAGAATCGTTCACAAGCTTTCTGAAAGGGCAAACTTTCACTTCTATGCATTGCTATTCTTTCTGAAATTATTTCTTTTAAACTTTTACTTCTATGCACTTTTATTCTTTCTGAGAGATGATAAAATAAAAGAGAGAGTGTGATATACTTGTAGCTAAATTACTTTTTTTTATATATATTTATCAAAAATCTCTATGGTCTTTTTACGATGTTATTCAAAATATATAGTTGCATATAAATATCAAACTCATATAGAACCTAAGAACAGATTCACTTGTATCATGGCATCTATAAGTTACCATGGAATGAATTCAAGTATGGAACCCCATGTTGATGAATCAATATTCTCAAAAATTTCTTCTTAAAATTTGCACAATGTTTTATTTAACCATCTAACATACTAACAAAGATTGACAAATTACTTTACTTACCTAATATGATCTCTATGTATTGCATTCGCCTTTAAATTCTAGTTGATATTAAATAATCTAATTCATCATGTTATAATCAAGATTATCGATGAATTGACTTCTCTAAATTATATATTAATATAATATGTGCAAGATACACATGGACTTTCTTTGTATTATCAAGGAAATCTTCTTTAATGGAAGATGTATGAATAATAAAGCCTATTGCTTAGTTTCTTTTGTTGCCCTTCATAAGCAAAAAGCATAAAATATATAATCAGCGTAGATCACTACCTACACCATATCTCTTCAAAAGAGGGTATTACTAGTGGTTAAACTTAGTTTTTGTTGAAGAAGTAAATTAAAGAATGCATGTTATACTGATGATCATAAAATATCAAAGATTGTAATAAAGTTTATAATGGATAAATTTTAATAAAATACAAACAATAAGTTAAGTTTCAATCTTACTTTTCGGGAGAAAAAGTAATTTAGCGAACTTCGCATTTATAAAGCATAAAAAAGAAGAAAAAAACCCAGATAAAAGACAATCCATAAAGTAAATACTCCCTCCGTTTCAGCAAAAGTGTTACTATCACTTTTTCATTTTAGCCTAACAATAGACCAAAATAGAAAAGTGATAGTAACACTTTTGCTGAAACGGAGGTAGTAATTCTTAGTTATAACAATAGTTTTTTTCCTATCTTGTTTTTGTTATACTATTAACTTCACCTTCTCCCACTCATCCACCATCTACAATATCAATCCCCCCATTTTGTTTTGTTTATGATCTTAATTGATATTATCATAGGGTTAAAGTTATTATACAACGAAGGTAACAATATTAATTAACACGAAATCAAATAATTTAAGTTTTTTTAAAGGTTATCTTTTTAAGGAAGAAACAAATTAAAAAGAAGAAAAATATGTAGTATTAGTAATTTAATTACTAACAACATCTCTTTTTAGAAAAATACCTTGTGGTAGGGGTTGAAAAAAACAAACATAATTAATGGGTCGTTTCGGGTTCCTTATAGTAACCTGTGGTATAATCAGCTAAAATTTTCATTCATTTATATGTTTTTAATTTAAAAATGATATCCATAACATCCTTACCTTCTTTTATCCTGGTATATCTTTTTTTTTAAAATAATTTTATTGCTCTCATACTATCAGTTTCAATGCTGATATGTAGTATCTTTAATTTTCAATCAACTCGTCTAATATTGATTATGCTTTCTATTTCGTGGTACAAGACAAACACGATCTTAATTAAGAGGCTTTTAGAAGGAAAACACTTTTTTACCTTTTGTCGTCTCGGATAACACTTCCATATTATCCATATCCTCCTTTACGAAACGACCAGTCACAATCTATTGACCCACTGCAATGCATGCCCGGCTTTAAGCCACTTCATCTCTTTTCTGTTGTCAGTGGAGTTCCACAGCCACGTCTTGAGATCTTTTCTTGTATACATATCCAAGTAAAACTTAGGTGCTATAAGAGGTTGAGGGAGACATTTGATAGTCCCTACAGATAATAAATTACAATTAAAATAAAGAGTTTTTAGTTTTCCCGATAAATAAATTAGGGATCGGACTTTATTCTTAATTAATTTGTTATATTATCAACTTAGAGGAAAAGTTTTCGCTATTAACAAACTATGGGGTAAAGTTACTATATCACTTATTTGTTTATAGTCTAAACTAAAAAAAAAAAACCTTAAGTTAATGAACAAAAACCCACTATAATTTACAAAACACATTTACTGTTTTCATAAGATAAATAATTACAATAATAAAAAAAAATCAAGTAAATAGTTATGAAGCCTCCTGAATCAATAGTAATGCAAGTAAACATTTTTTTTTTTTAAAACGCTCTACAACTCTTTCCAAATACAAACATATATCTTCATCTACCAACATATATTTTGGTCTTCTTCGTTAATTCTTTAACTGTTTTCTTTGTGTTTTCTACCAGGATCTTGATTTGTCTAAATAAAAAAAATTGTATATAGCAATTTATATTAGGATTTTTCATCCTTTTGTTTTCTAACAACTATGGTAAATTATTACCATCAGATTTTCCTATTCACTCTGAGAGTGGTTTATAATAGCCTTAATAGCTTCTTGTAGGTGCTACATATAATTGACGAGCATATTTCCTAGTCGTAGGAAGATCTGAAACTGAAATGGTAAACCCTAATTTCAGCAAATGTAACCTAATTATGCTATCAAAATCATTAAAAAACAGTAGGTTTTCGATTCATACCTTAAACGAGCCATTGGTAGCGAACTAACAGGAGTTTGATCTTCTTCTTCGCCGGTTGATTGTGGTTGTGACTCTTCGAGTTCTTTTTCCGAACTTGAACTCGAATCTTCTTTAATTGGTTGTCTCCTAGTTTGTAAATTGGTTCCTTTGGTAACTTGCTTCGACCTCATCTTGTTTTATAAAATGAGTTTAATCAAAAATAAATAATTTTGAGAATCGACGATCAATCGTCGTTTAAAGAGGGAACATGGAGAAGAAATAGAGAAGAAAAAAAACGAGAAAAGAGAAGAAGAACAAAACGAGAAAAGAGAAGAAAAATTGAAACGACTGAAAAATAGTTTTAGGTTTTGTTTTAGTTTTTCAATTAGAGTTAGGTTTAGTTATTGAAAGGTCGGTAATAAGACTATCCAAAGGATAATGCTGACTTTTACTCTCTAAATAAAGTATCCCTATCCATATTTAGAACAATTGTATCATATGCAACCTTCAAAATTCAAGTGCTTCACCCAATAATAGGGTTGTAAATTAAGAGCAATTTATTGGGGACCCCTCATAATTTGAGGGGACCATCCCCCCATTTTACTAAGGTCATTAGGATGTAACTCCTGGCTCCCCATATCCATAGATTATTACTAATAAAAAAAATACCCTCACTTAATTAGGAGGTAATAATTAGAGTTAGTTAAACTTAATTAATTTTAAGTGTTAGATGAGATTGAATATTGTTGTGTTAGAGAATTAGAACAAGAAGAAGAAGAGTTTTTTAAAAAAATTTGAAACCTAGGTTTGGTGGTTATTGAATTTAAAATGAATTACTCTAGTGCAAACAAGGGGGAATTTGAACCTTTGAATCATAGAAGAAACAAATTATTCGTTAATCTTCCCAACAATCCGGTAATGGATGATTTGTTAGATGGTGAATGTGTTCTTCCCCAAACCCAAACCCAAACTCAACCCCAAAATTAAGTTTTTTTTTTCGAGATTACCGAGACCACAACTAAGAAGATGAAGATTATAATGTTTGGGATACCCGGGTGTATTTGTTAATGTGTTTTTGGCTTAAATTTTGTGAAAATATCAATCTTTATAGCTTGTCTTCGGCAAGCTTGATATAAGTTCGGCTAGTACAATGAAGAACACGGATAGCTGAACTATCTGAGTTCATGGTAGTAGATGAACTATCTGAGTTCATGTTAAAACTATTGGTAATAACCGAACTTAGATGCTAGTAATACTAATGGTAGTAGCCGAACTAAGATGTTCGATTAGGACTTTAGTAGACTTTCAAACCAAACAATATGATTCTTAACCGAACTTTCAAGTATAAAGTTCGACTATCTCGATAATGAGATTTTATAACCGAACTATTATACATAGAACCATCCTAAAAAGTGCGGTTAAGCTTATATTTGTTATTTTAACCGAATATTTTTAATTTACGAGGTTATTTTGTGTCAGAAGTTTGGTTATAAATTATTTATTGCAGGAAGCCGAACATTTATGATTTCACCATGGATTGTTGGTGTCATAATTTCGGCTAGGGTTGATATTTTACTCCCTAGCCGAACATTACTCTAGATTGTGCAATTCCTAGCCGAACATTTCTCTATAGCCGAACATTACACAAAATATCAAAAAAAATTATCATGTAGAAAGTTCGGCTAGCTCGATAGTAGAATTTAATAATCGAACATTTCTCTGTAGATGATTGATTTTAATATATGTCGACCGAACTTTTCTTTTAACAACCGAACTATTTGTCCGATTTGTTATGTTACAGGATTTATGAACCGAAATTTTATACCGAACTTACAAAATTCATTAACTAAAGTTTCAAACCAAGTTACGAAGTATTAACGTCAAATACAAACCAACTTTACGAAATTCAAACCATGTAATTGTTCTAAAAAGCAAACATACTGAATTCAAACACTCATTCACCACGTCGACGATTGCGACGAACTCTTTTACCACGTCCAACTTCTTCGTCGGGGGGTCTCATCTCTACTTGGTTCCAACATAGTAGCAGCAGCCGCACTTGAGATTTCCCCACTTGGTCCCCTTCTAGTAGCAGCAGCAGCAGTTGAACCTCCCCTTTGTACACGACTCTTCTTGGACGCTTTCTCCTTGATCGACTCAACCTCATTGTTCGTTATGACCTTGTCCCATTCGTTATAAAGGTATGTTTATTCTTCAGTTGACATAGGGTCTCCCGTGTAAATTGTAGCCATCATTTTTCTCAATAGCTTCCTACCCGCATTATCCTCTTCAAAGTTAAACATAAAAATACGTTATTTTAGATCAAAATTTATAACACTTCAAAAAACTTATAGATAATAACATTATTTATTTACCATACTCTCCAAAGCATTCGCCATATCTTCGTCGCAAGTAAGCGTCTTCCCAGTTTCAACTCCATTATCCTTCGTCTTATCCTCCTTAGCCTGTTCAACATAATTTATAACATAGGGATGAGTAATACCTAGATACCAATCCGTATACCCTTCTCCATAGGAATTTGGGTACCCTTCTCCATAGGAAATTTGGGTACCCTCCTCCAAAGATATACACTCATCTTCATCAATAATGTACTTATCCATGTTGTTCCACATCTCTGGCGTTGGCTTTGGGTCATGACAGGGCTTAAAGAATTGACGGTGTTCTCGGTACCCCTTTTCTTTAATCTAAAGTTTTCATTCGCTACAGTTGGAATAGTCTGCACACAAGCGAGTTGGCGAAATACTCTTCGAGGGTTGTACATTGAGTAACCGTCAGGGAAGAACAATGGCCCATAGTAAACCGCGACTGGTGGAATTTCAACCTCAGCAAAAGAGTAGGGGTGAAAAACCACTTCATGCACTTTCAAATCATCCAACACTATCCTCATGTATGCCAACGAATTCTATTTAGCCTTCAACTGTGTGCGCTTGAACTCGTACTTTTTGGCCGTCGGCTGCCCATCTTTCCAACCTTTCTTCGCATCAGAAAAGTTCATTAAAGGGAAGTGGTCGTACACCCACACCTAAGGGAAAAAGAATCAAGTTTAACAAAAGTTCGGTTAGAACAAAAATTTAATTCTCAGGAAAAAAAAAAGAGTGTAGTAGCCTCCGATTACCTGGAAGAGAGTGTAGTAACCTCCGATTTGTGAAGTATTAATCCGATTAACGCTCCTAAGTTGGTCTTGAAGGAACCCAAGGACCGCAGTTCCCCAAGAATAATCATTGACCTCTTCGAGGGGATGCAAAAGATGGAGAAAATTAGCATCTACCCTGTTTCCAGAAGTGTCGGGAAAGATAAGGCTGCCTAGATGATACAACAAGTAAGCGGTGACATACTGCTTAATCTTGTCCTCGTCCATCACCAACTCTTCCCTCCCTAATTTCTTTCTTGTCCCTTCGAATTCCCTCTTCAAAACGACCAACTTGAACTTCCTCACCTTCTTCAACGGACGACCCTTGTCATCAATCTCCATTAAATCTACACCAGGTTCAGGCTCCTAACAAAGCGTCTGAACTCCATCTTGGTCTTACTTTGGATCCACCCTAGCGTCTTCTCCGCTAAATCTTCCAGATCTTCAAATTTCACCTTAGCTTGATAGCCTTCCGCAACACATTTCTCATCCACGCTAAGTCTAGTGATCCTGCGCATGTCGTCAGAAGTGATACACATCTCACCAAATGGGAGGTGGAAAATATCCATCTCTTGGTAGAACCTATTGGCAAACGCTGAGACGGTGACACTACCAAACTCGACGCGTGCATAATGGATAGCAGACGAAAAAACACATGACTTGACTCTCTCCACCACCTGTGGACACTCATCCTCTATATCCTAGCGTCTCAAAAGTCAAGTCGTATTATTATGATCCTATAAAATTAACATAATCATTGACTAACTAACACTCACGAAATCATAATTAAGAGAACATAATTAAGAAAAATATATAATTAAAATTCAATACCTTGGTCGAGTAGATTTTGACATCCCATGAGTGTTTGTAGCCGAATAACACTTCTCCTCCATCTTCAGGCGTACCATGAGGTGGGTTAGTAGGAGGTAAACACAACTTCTTATCAGGAATATGTGCATATCTAGCACAAGGTGTCTTAGGCGTCTTCTTCTCTTTAACAACAACAAGAATTTTTTTTAGGATGGATCTTCCTCTTCCTCTTCCTTATTATCTTCCTCTTCCTTATCCTCATTATCTTCCACTTCCTCTTTCTCTTGATCTTATTCTTTCTCTTGCTCATCCTCAACTTCCTGGTTTATCTCTTGGTTCACTTCTTCACGGATTACAACTCCCGGTAATGACCTCGATTTATATGTAGCTTTGACTCCACGCTTATTTTCCCCTAGGTGTTTACCTTGGCAAGGGGTTGGAGTTCTAATATCTTCCACCACCGTCTGCTTAGCTTTACCTTTCGACTTTTTCTTAAAAATAAAACAAAGACTGCTTAACTAATTTCGAACAACAAAGAATGAAGTTTGGATTAAAAAAAAAACTTCGACAAAGAATAACACACAATCGAGTTAACCGAACAAAAAGTTTGGTCAACAATAAAAAAGTTCGTCTAGCATCCATCATTTTTCCTCAACAACAGTGTAATGTTCGGTTGGAATGTTAATTTTAGAGTATAGCCGAACTTTAAGTTTACATTGACTAAAAAATTCGGTTGAAAGAACAAAGTATCGATATAGCCGAACTCCTAAGTTCGGCTAAAAAACCTAGAGAAAAAAAAGTTTGGCTTGAAATTATTTCTCAACCGAACTGTTCTTCGTGTTCTTGAAAAACAGAAAGTTCGACTGAGACGAAAAGGATAAAACACTATTCATGTAGCCGAACTTTTATCTAAACCTACATTTTGAACCATAAAAATCATGATTTCTACTCGATTCGACAATAAAAAACGCATGCAATAGAAGGAGTTTGTCGGGAATTAATTTCTAATTTGCATGTTGGGTTGATTAGGAACTGCTTCTTCCGTTTTGGGCTCGATTTCGGGTTGAAGAACCGGCTCTTCAACTTCTTCTTGTGCTTGATTCGCTTGATTTGCAATCGCTGCAATCCCAGGATTATATCGTACATCTCTTTTTCAATGTTTAACACGACTCATTTGTAGACGATAAGATTAATCGACGATGAAATTCGTTTATGAATCGACGATTAATCGTTTATGAAAAATAAAGAGGGAAAGAGGAGAAGAAGAGAATTTGAAAAGAAAAATTCATTTAGGTTAGGTTAGGTTAGAAATTAGTTTTAGGATTTGATTTATATTTGTTTTGTTTTGGGTGGTTATTTGGATGGTTATATTAGATTAGGATAAAGTTAACAAAGGGTAACTTAGTCATTTTATCCTATTAGGACACCCCTTAGCTTTTTAGGTCATATGGCCTAAGTAGATAAGGATCAACTCCCCTTAAAAATGGGTTGGTCCTCGAAAAATCGTTCTAAATTAAAGGAGAGAAAGACATTAAGCAATTTAAGCCCCGTATAGCCACTATATAGAAGGGCAAATCTGCTTAGTTCCACCGGATTGGGCGACTGGCTCTAATATCTGATTCCTGCAACTTACATATGACAAAGACTTTATGCACTAACCCAAACCCAACTAAGAAACACGGGCCTTAACCCAGAGGCACCGGCACCGGCACCCATCTCGAGTCACCAAGTAAATTTTGGATCACAAAGTAGAAATTAGCCCATTGTCTAGACTTAAAGGCCACAAGGCAAAATTGGGGTTATTTTTGAATTTTGGATCACTCGCCAACTTTTGGATCAACATGAAAAACATTTGGTCAATATGTTTTTCGAAAAAGATCAATGGACCCTCCCATAAAACCACTCCAAAACCGTTTCTCACATACAAATACAATTCTTTTATTGGGTCTTATACGGTCTCCTCAAAAGGATTCATCATTCTCCTCCCAG
The DNA here is from genome assembly GCA_023531435.1 of Papaver californicum. NCBI lineage: Eukaryota > Viridiplantae > Streptophyta > Magnoliopsida > Ranunculales > Papaveraceae > Papaver > Papaver californicum. Next base: position 69,286 of record JAJJMC010015394.1, on the reverse strand, counting down.
GGATATTTGGAGTTTAGACGGGTTTGGAGTGGGTTTTTGAACAGTTTGTTCAGAACCATTGGTTGATTTATAGGGACCACGGAACAAATTAAGAGACCAGGCAAATACTTGGTCACGATGCAACTTTGTTGCTGTACACAATTTGGGTCACTTATTAATCAAGCAGTAGAGATGTTCTACAATACTGATACCTGACGAGTCATTTTGTATTGTGTACTAGCAGATGAAATCATCTCATGGCGAATAAACCAGTAAAAAAGATAGAGAAACATAACAATGGAAGATTATTTCGTTACCAGTACTCTAATAGTAATTATAACATCATGCCTCGTACATGTAATTAAGCTGAACCAACTGCAACCTTATGAAGATCAGATTTATTAATACTAAGGCCGTACCTAAACCCCTGCAAAATGAACTACTACATGCATTATATATGCTTAAGCAGAAGCCCTAACCTGAGACTGAGACTGAGACCTAGATCCTGGGCTAAGTATCATCAATTCTTCTTGTCTGTTATACTTCAATCTATTTGCTTCTTCCATTGAGATCTGATAAACATTCATCAACACATCTACAGGCATTGCTCTTAATACGGAAGTCTTACCGACCAATGGACTTGTTATAGCATTGTCGTTAGTCTTGAATGATATACCCATTCAAATCCTTTGTTTCCGACCTGTTTGTGAGGGTGTAAATCCTACTTAATACATGGCACAAGATTAGAGGCAAGACAATTTAAAATCTATGAAATCGTCTACACCTTAACTAGACATCATATCTCAGTTTATAAGATAAGGATTTTTATATAATTTTACTTCTATTCTTTCTACTACATAAAGAAAGTATTAGGTTCTAAAGGGGGCTTCATTAATTTTATCTGCTCTACCACCATATTTTAGATCTCAAGCTCTTTAGAGCCTCCAATCATGGGATTCATGTAAACATACTTAATCTTAGTGAAATCTTATCCCGTGGATATAGATCACATTGATCGAACCACGTAAAATCGTGTGTCTACGTTACTTTCTTGCTCTTATTCTTCATGTTCAATCGTCAATGTTATTTTTAGCTTTAAGATTATTCTTGGATGTATTGTGGAATTTCCCGTAATTATATTTTGGCACTATTTACAGGGATGAGTTATAAACCTGTTGATTTGTGGGTTAGTGAAAGATAGTTAGATGCAAAGATCTGAAGAAGCCTGATTAATTGACTCATGATTTGAACCCATTGTGAGTGACCCATCATGTGACAATATCTCAGCCTATAATACATTCTCTTTCATCCTTCAATACATTCTTTCTCACATGTAAAGTGTTGCCACATCACTGGGTCACTCACAATGGGTTTAAATCATGAGTCAATTAATCAATTTTCGGACAAAAAATTTCAGACAACAAGATGTGAAGAATGGAAAAGGAGGCGAGAAATGGACCTGCTGCTGTATTCAAAAATTCTCCACCAGCAATTAGTTCAAAAGAGGATAAATCCTTTTCTCTCTCTTTGATTCTGTTCTCAAATACTTAGATCCGGAAGTTGATTTAAGATTTTTTGAAAAAGCTCTTCACAAAAACTTTAAAAAACTCTAAAACAAAAATCTGATTTCTCTGTTAAATTTTTTCATTCCAAAATCAAGTTAAACTGTGGATTTATGGTTGAAAAGTCTTGTTCTACAAACCCCTTTGGTTAATTTTGAAAATATGCAGCATCAAAACTTTGAGATGATTTTGGTCTTCTTGTTCTTCTGGGTTACTAACCTGATTGAATTGTTGATTGCAGCGAAGTAATAAGAAATGGAGAAATAGTTCGGTCTCGTTGAAAACTTCATGGCCAAAGAGAAAAATCAGATCTTGAATCAGTTTCGTTCGTAGAAAACATCAGCCTTCATTGGCTCGGGAGGATTAATCCAGTTGAAAAATCACATTCGCAAGCAACATAATTTAAGCACTCTCGTCAAGGATCTTGTCAAGACCTCGCTGCGAAGAGGAGAAGGCGAAAAGACAGTTTTAAGTGAAAAATCAGATGAGGCTGGATCGAGTAGTTTGAACCAGTTTTCGAACCTGAGGCAAGGCTGAAAGATGGCCGCAGCTGATGGAAGGCACAATGGTGAGAACCCATTTGAGTTTCAAGTGGTTTGCGAGAATGGGTTCAGTCGATTAATGAAGCAAGAGCGAGCTTGATTTCCTCATTAATTCGCATGAATAAGGAAGAGATTCCAGGAATGCATCACAGCTAAGCTCATTAGTAAATATGTAGCAAAGATTATGTGGAAGAAGCCAAGACTAACTGCGAAGATTCCATGAGTTATATGATTCGCAGGATAAAACAGATGAATCTCAAGTTTAGGCCAAATACAGCGAAGATTCTTTGTTAATGATCCCTCGCAAACCATCTGCTCTATGTGATACACAGCAGTTTTAGTATAAACCCTCTTCATGTAATGGTTCGTACAAACCAGACTGTTGTTAATTTTCTTGCGAAGTTACTTTATGTAATAACAACACAACCAAATGAAATAAGGATCAACCACTTATCAGACAAAGATTAAGTAACTTGTGCTCAGAAGATACCAGACTTAGTCACTTCAGAATGAACCTTTTGAAACAAAATCCAAAATTTAAAGGAATATCTCTTCCGAAGTTATTGGCGAAGTAAGATAGTTCATGCCCAATCAACTTGTGGGGCAGAGAAAACCAATTTCTTGCGAAATAAATCTAATTCCAACGAAGTTATCGTCCAAACAAATCTAATCAAGAATGGGCGAGATCAAGTCAGTATACTGGGACTTCATAAGCTATCATTACTTCACTATAACAGGCCAATTTCACGCGAAGAAATTACCTCCGAAGTTCAAACTTAGAACTCAGAACTTGCGAAGCTCAAAGCCAGCGAAGTTCAATTCTTACCAAGTTCAAGTTCAGACCAAGCAACTTTTTACGAGGTTCAATCCTGGCAAAGTTCAGTTCTTGCGAAATCCAGTCTCAAAGTAAGAAAGGCAGTTTGTTAAGACTGCATAAGCTTCATTACTTCCTCACTACTTCGACATCATTACTTCGTCGCTACTTCGAAACTGCCAGCGAATCTCCAGCGAATTAACTAGGGAGGGGCATCAGCTAGCGAAGTAAACTTAGCGAAGTGAAAAATAAGAGCAGGCAAACTTTTCTGCAAAGTAACTTCTCACAAAGTTCAAGCGAATTTCTTGCGAACTTATTGCGAAGATCAGAATTCTAACAAACCAAAAAATTACGCTAGTGTCATATCAACTCACCCATTTCAAGATTAGGCATATGGGGAAGAATTAAAACACATACTGATCAAGATGAAGACAGCTCGACTACTTCAATTAGTAAGTATTCATGGCTCTGGAGCAATATGAAGACAAGGGTTTGTATCTGATTCAAAATCGCAGGAGGCTGAAAAGCTATAAAAAGGGTAAGTTGCAGCATGGGCAACCAGTTTGTAGTAAAGCAGCTTGGGCATATCAAGTCAATACGCTGGAGCCTCAACTAGTTCGGCCAGGGAAATCACGACGAACCACCATGAGCAACTATCTTGCGCCACAAAAAATGAAGAGAGCCTTGTTTGAAAGTTAGAGTAGCAAAGCACAGCGAAGGATGATTAAATGCCACTTCAGTGAAGAACTAAGCTCCGGTAACCCTGTTAACAGCAAGAAAAAATGTGGGCGCAGAAATGATTCGGTCACAGCGATAAGGCCATTCAGTACACCAGCAATTCACTCTCTCAGCGAGCTAAGTATCATTCACTTAGAAAAGTTTAATACCTAAATGTCATAACATGAGATAGTACAGGAAAAATTAGTAGACATAGATGGCTCTAATGAGATTTATATCTGTGGATCTTAGATAGCAAACCAATTAAGCTGCTCTCTCCCACCTTGAGTGGCATGAATTGCGTATTGTCTTATTTTAATGATGAGTTCATACTGAATTTCACAAGAACCATTTTAATTCCAGAAATGTTGACAGCAAAAATATATATAAATCTCACCTGATGCATATAGTTCTATTCATAACTCTCTGCACCTTTAGGTCCATCTTACTTGCTTAGTTAACGTCTAGCATCTTGCATAGGAGTGTTCATCTGTAAATGGCGAATTATTAAGTATGCAGTGACACATCATTTATTATGGAGTAGCTTCAAACATGAATTACTACTGGCGTGATGACATAGCCGGAGCATAGTCACACATCTCTAGAATGATACATATTTATATATTCATCATCAAGGATCACGAATATTATGAATATTTAGTAAAAATGTATTACTGTGAAACTCTGTGCAGATTGTCGCCACGAATGCTTCATAAATATAGTAGCAATTGTTTAAATACGTCGTTTAATATGAAACTGTTTAAGTACTATAATTATATCATGAGCAAGGTAGATACAATAACATAATTAAAAATACTTATGTTTTTACAACTCCCACTCACTTGGATCATAAGTGGCAGGTACATAAGCTCGTCCTGGAACCGTGATTGATAAACAAATGATGTCAGAATGCCAAATTTGAACTGCCAGCGAAGGAAAGAACTCGAAGAGGCACATAGCTCTATACCAAACAACTAAGAAATTGATGCCGCCTGCCGAGACTTATGCAACTTGGGCGACAGAAACAATTTATGTGCAAGACAAACAATGGAAAGATGAACAGGAATTGAAACCTTCTAGCCGCCACCATTCCTGAAGTCCCGGACAGAGCCAAGGATCAAAAGATATTAAATCCAAATGCCAGTTCGCTGCTGTATAGAATTCAGAATGCAAAATACTAAAGTTAGACTGATGTTATTGTTCAGATTTTATTTTGCAGGACTTCAGAAGCCGTATAAGCTATCGCCTCGAGGAACATGAAACATGTGGAAAAGGTCTAGCATTTTGGAGATTTGAAAGACTTCGGACAATTAATGGTGCGAAGAGAAACTGATAACTTCAGCAATAATCAATTCCTTCTCTACAACAATTCAACAGTACTTTGATGAATGACAATCATCTGCCACATATGCAACAGAGAAATATTCGTCCGATTAAGGAAGAGGCAGCTAAGACCTCATTAAGAGGCAATTAAGACCTAAAAAAATCCTGCATTACAGGCTAGAACCCATGTGATGTGATCCGAAAGCCGCCTTTGAGGCGAGGGCAGTCAAAACATAAGACCTACTATTTACCCAAGAGGCAAGAGACAAATTATAAGACCTATGACACATTATGTGGTGAGGTTTTAGGATCTTTCGACTAAAAAGGTAAAAGACACACTGAGTAAAACCTATAAGGGGGAGGTTAAGACCTCATTAGGAGGCCGATAAGACCTCATCCGCCAAAGGAAAAAGGCATTTAAGACCTAAATTTCACTGAATATAGTCTGGTTGTGGTTCGTCGCTTATCGCCGCATCATGGCCTTGCGAAAGACATACGGTAGGAGATATAGACCATGCAAGAGGCGCCGAGGTACACTGTAGAGGCATGGGTGCCCGACACGTTTAAAGCGTGACCGGCCATTTCCTTATGTCCAAGTCCTCGATGGTTTATGTCTGGTCCCTAAGACACCCCTTCTAAGGTGTGGACCTCGTATCCTAAGCCAAATCGGCGAAGGAATAAGGTGTCCACGAAAACAAACTGGTTGTTGCATAACGAGATGGGAGGAGCTAGGTAGTAGCTACCAGAAGTAAGCTTCCTTGAACGGGTAGCCAAGGGGAACATAAAGGGATGATGATGTGGATTTGTAGTTGTGGTAAGAATGTTTCCAACTCTCGAAGGATGATGATGTGGATTTTTAGTTGTGGTAAGAATGTTTCAAACTCTCAAACTTGTGAAGATTTATTTTAGATTTAATAAACTAATTTTAAACTAAAAATATACATAAAATATGAAAATAATATTCACAAATACTGAGGTTATGGATTTCACCATTAACCAATTAAAGTGATTCAATCTAATCAATATTCATGCAATTCTTTACGTTTAAAGTGATTTAATATGTTGTAAAAGTGGATTTTCAAAGTAACAATTGTATATCGAAAGTATAGAACATCAAAAACCCTAGGATAAGCATGCTTTATCAAAATAAATCACAACTGCTTAATAAAAATCCTTAAACCAATTTTTTAATCAAAGCATCATAAAAGAAATTATAAAAATTAATTAAAATAGAAATATACCATTTTTCTTGGAACAATGGCTTCCTCCATCGCCTCAGCAAAGGGTTTTAACTCCTCATATTAATCTCTTTCTCAAAATAATGGTTCATGGATCAAAGTGTTTACCAACGATGAAAAAAAGTGAAAAATAATGAAAACAACGAGTTTGCAACGTTTATAGCGTTACAGACTCACTATTACAGAGGGAAAAGTGTTTCACTGAAGATAAACGTTGCAAAGTGAAAATAAATGTTGCAAAGTTAAAAGCTTTACCAAAAAAATCTTCATCTTTTTTGCCACGGAAACTTCAACCTTTTAGCAACGATTTCTTCATCACGATCATGAGCAACTTTTATGATTTTTTTGATTTTTTTCTTTTTGGACAGAGCCAGCCTGGTTTATTCGACTCCCTTATTTATAGCAGACCACCTACTACTCGAGAATCTTCCAAAAATCTTCACACATTTAATGGAATAATCTCGGCAGAATGATCATCAAATCTCGATGATTTTATCTTCGTATTGTTTCCCTAGTTATCCCCAACGATATTTAGTAAGATAGAACATAATCATGTGAATTACGAAAGAAAAATGCATATTTCATGTAATCAAATCTTCTCCATGTCATTTGCTCCGAGAAACAAATATGATCGACGTCGACGAGAATATTTGGTTGGATTTGCTTGATTTTCTTGTGTCTTGCGGTTGAGTACAACTTACTCTTGATAAGGCAAGAATAGTTTTGTCTTAAACTCTCAAGATTTCCTCCAATATCTCGATAAAATATTTCACAGTTTGAGAGAAAAGTTTTCCCCGCTACTTTTGTTGTATTTGAATTTGGGATGGGTGCCTTTAACAATCACTTGGGTGCCTTTAACGTTTTTCTGGGGTGCCTTTAATAATTTTTCCCGGGGGTGCAAACATCACTTTTCGAGCCAATTTTTCCACAAAAGTTTATTTCTCCAAAAATACTTACAAATACAATAAAAATAATAATATTAATACATAATCAAGCACTATCAAAATAAAGAATTTAGATAAATCAGACACAAAAACGTGTCTATCAGATGACACCCTCCTCTAGGGAGCTGAAGTAGCCTGATAAGGCGAGGTTTGAGAGACTATTCCTCATGAGAGTATTTAGACTCGCTTACTTTACCGACGAAGTAAATGGCCATCAAGAATGCACTGTTTTGTATAAAGACAAAAATAAGACCTCATGAAGGTAAAATGAAGAAATCAAAAATAAAAAATAAATAAAAAATGATGACCTAGCTATTACTAAGAAAACTTGAAATTCTAATATTATTTTGTGATTCATGTTACACAGCGAATATAACCTTATAAGCACTTCAGAGTATGGTGAAAGAACAAATGCATTTAAAGTTTCGACGAAGTCGGGATATTACTCCATGCCAATACAAGCTAATTATCATTTGTTTTAACAATATATTTTATTAAATTTATTATCTCCCTTCATGATTCTGTATTAAGTCCATGTAGTCAAATAACTTATCTTTATGAATGTTTATTTCTTAAGGTTTTGACGATTGTGGCTTGTCTTTATAAGTTGTAGGTCCTCAAGAAAATTTACTTCATATTGAGATCTATATCGCTTCAAGGATTCTTGTTCAAGAATGAATATTTCTTATACTTCAAGGACGATACATCTTAGTTCGTATACTTCATACTTCTTATAAAGAATATTTCTTCAAAGAATGATATTTCTTATACTTTGTATTTCTAATACTTATTCACAGAAAGGATATCATCTAGTGAGAGCAGATGCCTCGATACTTTGGAGAAGAACTGAGGAAAATATCCAAACCAAAGAATTCCTGAGCCATCACAGTGCCTGCGAAGTTCATGAGGAAAAGCAAAATCCACTTCGCCAATTATCTCATCTTTATAATCAGCAGTCAAGAAGCATATGATCTGGATAACTGAAGCATCATTGCCTATGACCAATAGAGGCCCAAATTGCTTAAGCCCAACGAAGTTTGTTGAATAATGAATCATCCAGTCAGAGTTTCAAAGTTCTTTAACATTAGTAGTACATATAAGAGTGGAACCATGTATTTTTACACCCGAACAACACCAAATCAAACTCCAAGCCCAAATCGAAGTCGCTCCACCGCTACGCATCTCGCCTCAGAAACTACGCCAGGATGGATTTTTTCTTAAGGATTCTTCTTCGAACAATACTCAAGAAAAAAAGAGGCAAAATGTGAGGGCACAAATCCTACTCAACACGTGGTACAAGATTAGAGCCGAAGCGACTTAGCATCTATGGAATCGTCTACACCTTAACTAGACATCATAGCTTAGTTTGTAAGGTAAGGACTTTTATATAATTTTGCTTCTACTCTCTCTCCTACATAAAGAAAATGTATTAAGTTTTAGAGGGGGCTTCATCATTTTTGTATGCTCCACCACCATATTTTAGATCTCAAGCTCTTTAGATAAAGAAAATGTATTAGGTTTTAGAGGGAGTTTCATCATTTTTATCTGCTCCACCACCATATTTTAGATCTCAAGCTCTTTAAAGCCTCCATTCATAGAATTCATATAAACATACTCAATCATAGTGAAACCCTATCCCGTGGATGTAGATCACATTGACCAAACCACGTAAAAATCATGTGTCTACTTTAATTTTTTGCTTTTATTCTTCATGTTTAATTGTTAATGTTATTCTTAGCTTTAGGATTGTTCCTAGATGTGTTGTTGGATTTCCCACAGCTACACTGTTTAACCACAGCAAAGTTCTGAGGAACAACCAACATCTGACCTTGGTTGAGTTGTCCGTTGAAGACTTGGCAACCTAGGTTACCTACAATCTGACACCTACAGCTTCCTCTGGTGACGTAGATCACGCTGTGGGCGTTCAAGTTCCAGTGCGGCGCAAGTAGAAAATTCTGCATATATAGCATAATGCGTTGTGTGAGATAAAAATTCTTGGCAATGGATTGTAGAAATTCAATCGTTAATGAAATATTACCTGGTAAAGAACTCCTCCCTCAGCGCTCATTTGGAGGTAGTTAAGGATGGGTTTCTGAGTTCTGACTGTTGAGAGTAGTGATTCTTCCACCTTTTTCAGAGTAAACATCATCCCTAGTTGGATTCGCTATGTTCTGCTTGAGCCTCATACTGCAAATAGTTTCCTCTAACCCATTTGTGGTCTTGTAACGTTGTTCTTCTTGTTCTTTTTCTTCTCCTTGTTGTGATCTGATAGCTTGAAGCTCACCTTCAACGAGAACGATGTTACCTCTCTGGTCATCTTGTCCTTGTAGTTTCCTTGCTGTCTCAGTGCTCACTCCAAAAGCCTGAGCCACGGTTTCGAGGTTGAAGCCACTGATGATGTTGTTTTCTGGGATATCTTGTTGGCCTCTTACTTGTTGACGCTATTGTTGTTGTTGTTCTTGTTGTTGGTATGAGCTCATTTGTGTTTGCTGGCTTCCGGCCAATTGAAATCTCTACACAGCATGTATATATAGTTAGTTTTTATATGTTTAGCATATATGATATATCTATACTAGCCGCCATACGCGCGCATGCATGTGTGGTAGATTTGTGTATGACATAATTCATCACAACATATATAAGAGGATGGATCATTTCATATACCCTGAGGTTGCGATCGAGTTGGTTAGCATTTCTGTTTGTGTCATGAAGGGAGACAGCAATAAGTGGGGTCTCTCCCTCTTTGTACAACCAATTGGTTACTCCAGCAGGCAAAGCCAAAATGTCTCCTTGTTGAATGCTACAGATCTTTTGATGTTGATCTCTAGCTCCCTGTTGCTGGCCTCTTCCTCTTAGTTGCTCAGCAGATTGTCGAATTGAGTGGAAAGTTTCAGGACAGCCAGGGATAAGAGCTCCTGACATACCCCTACCTGCAGTAGTACATGCAATGCTGAAGGTGTTACTAATGCTACTACTAAAAATTGGAGTGTTGAATTAAAAGTACTATTAAGGAACAGACCTTGAACAATGTACACAAGTCTAGGTGCATTGACAAAAAATGGCAAGAGAATTCCTCTAGGCTGAATAATACATCGAGCAGGAGCGACACCAGCACACTCGAATTGTTCGTTATTCTGGTCCCAAAACTCTGTAACACCAGCTTCAGACTCAACACGGCGGTTAGGTTCTTGTGCATTTATGTTCTCAATTCGACACTGGCTTTGACCTCGGTAACAGCGCGACTGTTGTTGTTGCTGCTGGGTTTGCCATCCTCCTCCTTGTTGTTCTATCTGACCTAAACAACCATTCAACACAAAAAGAAAGCAAAAACCAAGCCAAACTAAAGATGAGGACTTCATCTTGAACTAGCTAAGCTTAATTTGTTGTAGATATATCAATAGGGAATGAGATGAACCATTAGGAATGAGTTTTACTAGTATTTATAAGATAGAAAAGGGTTTAAGTAGGGTTGTCAATGGGTACCCGAATACCCGGACCCGTCTCGGAACCGGATAAATCGGGTCCGGGTCCTAAAACTGGACTCATTAGTAATTTTAGACCTTAACGGGAAGGACCCGAATAGACACGATAAAAACGGTTCTAAGCGGGTCCTACCCGTCGGGTACCCACGGGTAATCGGGTAACTATTGTAGAGGGTTAATTTTGTCAAATTTCTTACCAAAATTAGGTCATATAAATAGAAAAATCAAATCTCATTTACTTTATTTAATTCTTGTCGTCTGTCCGAGAAGAAGAGTACTTCACAGACTACTTCACTTCACCATCGTTGTTATTAACTTATTACTACTTCACTTCACTATCTTGGAACAGATTCAAATCAAATGTTGCTGAAAGCCTGAAACAAAGTTATGTAGACATCTATGCTCACATGCCATCAGTACCATCACCATCAAGTGAAGGAACTAAATACACCACACCACAACACCACCAAATCAATTCGACCACAGCACCACCATCTTCTCTCATTCTCCTTGAATCCAGATCCATCTTTTCTAGGGTTTGTAATTTCCGAATCATATGATCATAATGATAATAGGGGTTTTTATATACCACTAATGTTGTTCAACGATATATCATAATTCAATGAAATTAGGTTTTTTTGTTACGTATGAGTTCAAATTATTTAGGTCATTCTTAATTCTTAGAATCTTAGTTATGGAATTGTATGTGTGAAAGATTTGGGTGATTAAATTATCTTGGGTTAGATTGGTGTAAATGGTAGAGAATCTCTTAACTGCTGATTTTTCAGAATAACAATAGCTTATTGAAGTGCTAACTGCTAAGTCAAGGCTTTTGGCTGTTTAGGTTGCTTTTTTATAGATTAGGTTTCATTCATTTATGTTATATAAACCAGAAAAGTATTGCAATAGACACAAAGGAGCAACCAGGAGCAGATATGTTAACTTTGGTATTGTGTGTTTTCTATGCAGCAAGGTGTTGAGGCTATCAATTGCACAAGTGCTTACTGTGATTTCTCAGAAGCTCAAGTCTGCACTTAGTAGATGCAAACAAGAACAAGAAGATTTAGCCTGTGGACTTTAGGCCAGAGAAACTATCAGGAGATGCACTAATATCAGGTACATTTTCTTTTACTTTGGTTGCAAAGCTCCTTTCTTGGTAACTTGTAGGTTGTAGTTAAGCATATACTATCTGGTGGTGCATAGTTTACTCAAAGAGTAAATATTAATCCGTCTTTTGATAATTAAGTCTGCAATATGAGGACACAAATGCGACCTGAACCAACCATTGGTTGTGCGTTCATTCTCATGCGAACATAAAAGTACAGAAAAGAGGAGGTTCAGCCGGAGCTTATTATTAGCCAAACAACTAGCAAAGAGGTAGAAGTTGTAACTGGTGTGTTCGTAAATCACTGTACCGCCTTTATTATGGTCATGATTTGCTAATGCAGTGAGTTGGAAGAAATTGTAGGCAAATTGGAAGAGATTGTAGCAACATCTTGCTTATGGGACACTATTTTTTGTCCGGCAGGACTCACTTTTACTCATCACAATAGGGCCTTAGTGTCTTCCTAATTTTGTATCATAAGTTGGCTATATAGCAAATCAACCTAAAATGGTTAATTGAAGTATGAAAGTTATCTGGTTGGTAGCTTAATTAGTATCCGTGAACTAAGGTGTTCCTGTCCACTAATATGGAGTCACATATAAAATGCAGTTTATGTATTTACAAGACATAAATTTTCATTCACTTGTCAACTGAGTTCTGTGATGATTCAATGTGTAATTGTATTCTCTCTCCTCTTCTGTTTTAGATTATAACTAAAATTGGTAATGTTGCAGTAAAGGAGGTTGTTTTGCAGCTGAAAACTTCGCTCACAGGAGATAAACTTTTAGTGTCAATTTCCGCTGGGATTAAATTGTGTGATCTATAGGTTAGCATCTGAAAATGTCTTTTTGTTTACAGTACTATTGTTTTTTAAGTATCTATTAACAAATTAAATAATCAATCAACAATCTTCCATACTCATTTTCTTCATACTTATCTGTTCTTTACCATTTTATTCTTTAATTTCTTCTCTTGTCGGAAATGGTATGTTACTGATTAAGAAATATAGTCTTCCATTGTGAAGACCCATTAGTGTTGTACATACTCCATATCAAATTTAGTGCATACCTACAAATTTAGTGCATACTTACAAATTTATGTTACTGATTAAGAAATAGGACACTTATGTGTGTTAGTGTTAGGTATATATTGATTGCAGAATAAAAGGTTTCCCTATTCTTACCAGTTTCAACTTTGATTAAGACTGAATGCAGGGAAAGGTATCTAAATTCCCATAAGTTTCCTTTTACACACGACTGTGTATCTGAAAGATAAGCCATGTGCACTATAAAGCAAGATTAGATGTTAACTAACTGTTTATGCATATTAAAATGAGTTTCCTTTTTACTTTCGAGTAATAGCAAATAATCCCAAATGTTTGTGGGGTTTATTGCAAAACTAATATACCGAAACAAAAAGGAAGTGGAGTTGGTGATCAATATAATCGTGTACCCCCAGCTAAACAGCTCACTGCAGCTGGTGATTCTAGTTCTATGGATAAGTCTCCACCAGTTCCGCTAAAACGTAAAAGAACTTCAGAGGCATGGAATGAATTTGATCAGATAAAGGAAGATGGGAAAGTAGTTCAAGGAAAATGCAAGCACTGTAACCATAAGCTTTGTGCGAAAAGTACAAACGGGACTAGTAGTCTGAACAAATTTTTGGAAAGTTGTGGTTTATTCAAAACAGCACAGAAGCAACTTAAACAAATGTTCTTGAAAGCTTCTGTGAAAGAAGATGGGGCAGTAGCTTCTTATAACTTCAAGTTCAATCAAGAAATAACTCGTGACCGAATTGCAAGAATGATTATGTTGCATGAACTTCCTTTTTCCTTAGTGGAGTATGTTGGTTTTAGAATGGTGTTGACATCATTACAAAACCCAACTTTAAACTTGTGAAACGCAACACTGAAATGTCAGATTGCATGAAGGTTTATAATTCTGAAAAGAAGCTTTTGTATGAGACTTTTAGTAATGTTCAAAGTCGCATAAGTCTTACTACTGATATGTGGACATGTAATAGTCAGAATAAGGGTTATATGGCTTTGACGGCTCATTATATTGATGAGAAATGGAGAATTCAGAAGAGAATATTATCTTTTAGCGCAGTAGATGGGCGACATACTGGAGTCAACATTGCTAAGGTGCTGATGGATAAGTTGTTAGAGTGGAATATAGATCGGAAAATTTCTTCAATTACTTTGGATAATGCTTCAACCAACGGGGTAGTGGTAAGTGAACTTATTAAACAAATAAAGCCAGATAATGGATTGCTCTTAGATGGGAAACTATTTCAAGTTCGGTGCTCTGCTCATGTTATCGCCATTATTGTTGATTATGGAATGGAACAAATAAATGAAGAATTACAAAAAGTTAGAAACTCGGTAAAATTCATAAGGTCTTCACCACAAAGACAACAGAAATTTGAAGAAGTTTGCTTGCAAGTAAATGCTCCAAAGAAGAAGTTAATTCAAGATGTTGATACTAGGTGGAATTCCACGTATATGATGCTTGAAACAACACTTCAATTCAGGAAAGCATTTGTCAGATATGCGAAGTTTGAGCCTGAATTACTTAAAGTTGCACCAAGGGAGGAAGATTGGAACAATGCAAGTAGTCTTTCAACTTTCTTAAAGATTTTCTATGAAATCACCATTCTGTTTTCAGGTACAAAATATGTAACCGTTAATCGTTACTTTGATATAGCTTGCTGTTTATACATAGAAATACTTGAGTGGTGCAATTCTGAAGATAGATTAATAAAAAAAATGGCACTGAATATGATGGAAAGATTTGAGAAGTATTGGGATATCACTAGTCCATCTTTTGCTATAGCTTCTATTTTAGATCCTCGATTCAGAATGAAATCAATGAGTTACTACTTCCCAAAAATTTATGCTGATAACATAGAGGAATTAAAAATAAAAAAATTGCTGAAAGAATTTTATAATGATTATGTAAACCGTTATGCTTCTTCAGTTCATGTCTATTCAGGAAACATCCCTGCAAATTCTGTTACCATTGAAAAGTTTTTTTCATCTAGTAGTTGTGGTGGTTCAATACCTTCTCAAAGTTCCTTTACTTCTAAACTAAATGGTTTCACAGCGTATCTTGAAGAAAGTTCACAGAATTCGGTTGTTCGAACAGATCTAGAGCAATACCTAATGGATGATGCTCTCCATGTAGAAAGTGGTACGGTTAATTTGAATGATACCAGTTTTGATGTTTTGGGATGGTGGAAATTTCATGGACCCAAGTATCCAACTGTAGCATTGATGGCGCGTGATATTTTAGCAATTCCTGCATCCTCAGTGGCTTCTGAATCTGTTTTCAGCACTAGTGGTAGAGTTGTAGATAAATATCGTTGTTCAATGCTTCCAGAGACTATTGAATCTTTGATATGCGGACAAGATTGGATAAGGAGTGGGATGGAAAGTAAGTTATATTTCAAACTATTCAATGTATTCATGTTAACCGACACTTTATATATAATTGTAACACCGTTATACTTTCTCTGGTTCATGTGTTGACTGACCATTTTCTTATGTTAGATGAAGGATTTGGTTTGGATAATCCTGCCTTTAAGACTATTTTAGATGCATTTGATCAGCAGCAAGAAGACGAAGGCGATGGAACTAATGCTGATGGCAATACTGAGCAGTGTCAGATATTGTCTGACTAATTTTGTGTTTGCAAAGTAAAGTTTTTATACTACGTCATACTGTTTTGAATCTTTTTGTTATGGAATTTCGTATGCCTCAACTAATCTATTAATAGTTTTTGCAGGGATTCTATTTTTTTTTTTGGTGAAGTTTCTAACTTTCTGATATGGTGTGCTAGAGAGGTTCAAAGTCGCATGTCAGGTAAGCTGTTACTGAACTAATGCATCTGTTCTAGATTATTACCTTAATTTTTTCTTTGCACATGATATTAACACACATCTGTCCCTACAATAAGAACTGAGTGTTATGGTTAGTTGGTTGGTTCCCTAATTTTTTTATCATGTTATATTGTTTGTATCCTTAGTGTAGCAATAGTAAATAATGGACCCTGTCAGTTAACTTTTACACCATTTCAGCTGTCTTTGATTCACATATCTCTATTATCCTCAGTTTCACATATTTAGCTCAATTTAAACTCAAGCCAGTACCTTGTAGAGGCCTTACGCTTATCAAGTTATGGTAAATGGAACTATGGGTAAACCCTACTTACTCTAGAGTACCCACAGTAGACGGGCTATGTGCATATTTCCTTGTTGGGAGTCTGGCATTTTTTTTTGATTATTAGCTGTGAGAGGAAATAAATGCCCCAATTGGAGCCTCTTGCAATGCATTCTGAGTGTGGAAGTTGTAAGTAGTTTAGTTACCGTTGCCTGGAGTTTCTTATAATGAAATAGCTTATATTCTGCAGAACTGTGTCAGAACACCCATTATCTTTTGGTTGCAGAGTATAATATAAGTAAATGGTCTATGTGTGAGTAAGAAATGGTTGATGTAGCTATCATAGTCCATGTGAGAGACCTGTATACTATCTATGTTAATCATATTATAGGCATATAGACTTGGTTCAAATAGAAAATTTTTAACACAGATAAACCAAATCAACCTCAATTTGTCTTATTGTCTCTAAGATTCGTTTTTTGTTTTTGCTCTCTTTCTGATGATTATCTCTTGTGAATTGGGTATTAACTTGATAATTGTGAATTAGTTTAAACTAATCTTTGTGCATAAATTTTCTCATACGTAAATTATGCTTATGTTATTCTGTCTTCATTCAGATGAAAAACCCAAGATACTGTCTTATGCTTATCATGTTGAAAAACCCAAGATATTGTGCATAACTTGTAGAGGCCTTACGCTTATCATGTTGTCTTTTGTAGTACTGTCTTACACTTCTTGTTTCCAGTTAAAAGAAATAATAGAATCAAGTTATTCATATGTAACAGAATCAAGTTATTCAACTTTTATGCCAGTTAATAAAGACATTGGATAATCTATTCATAGTTTTTGCAGGGATACTATATTTTTTATTTTTTGTGAAGTCTCTAACTTTCTAATATGGTGTGCTGGAGAGATATACGATGTCGCATGTCAGGTAAGTTGTTACTGCTAAAATGCAGCTGAAACTCATTATACTTTGTGTTGATCTTCATCTTTCACCTTGCATTGCCTTATCTTTATACCCTGCAGACTGCAGTTCTTTGTATTGCAATTTGCATCTGTATATGTTGCAGGACATGATGGTTAATTACATACAAATGAAGCTTCTTTTTTATACGGCCAAAGAATATTCAAAGTTGCAATCTGTCCCTGATGTTTTGTTAATAGTTGTGAAGGAGAGTTGCACTTGCAGTCACTTTTTTTTTTGCAAACACTTTATATATATAATAAGTTCGCCAGTTTTTTGTGGTTATATTACGACAACATTTGCTTTATAGATACACATGTATCGGTTGGAGATGGATTGTTAAACTCATTACTTACTGTTTTGATGTTACATACGATATATGTGTGTTCAAACTTCAAACATCAAATTCTAGATTTTTTGTAATCATTACTTGATAACCGATAACTACCCGGACCCGATAATTACCCGAACTTTTAATAGAGTCCGGTTCGGGTTCAAAGAATTAGAAATCGGACCCGGAACCGTTAGGACCTGAAACCGACGAAAATATTAGGGTCCGGGACCGGGTCTTTATGATACCTGAGAGAACCCGGACCCATTAACAGCTCTAAGTTTAAGGGCTCGACACATATCATTTGGTTGATTCTCCCATTTGCTTGCCATGTTGCAGATATGCATGGCTCATCAGCAATCATGGCTGGTAGCGTGTCGAGCCTCTCTAACCCCATTACTTTTTTATTTCCTGTTGTACTGCAAGTCTGCAAGATCATTTGGTTGGTAGAAGATTCTCCCATTTGCCTGCCATGTTGCAGATATGCATGGCTCTTCAGCAATCATGGCTGGTAGTGTGTGGGGGATAAAAAGGAGCTCAGAGATGCTTGCAGACTTGCAGTATAGCAGGAAATACTCTAGATAGCTATGAGACCTACGCGTTAGCCAACTCGCCACCACCCCATTTGTGATTTTTGTTAGCATTTTACATTACTCTTTACCAGTAACACCCTTTTTTGCGTTCTCTAACCAGTTCTTAAGATGAATCGCTTCTGTAAGGGCATCTGTAGAAGAAATGGACCTCCAATTTAGGGTTAAATCCGCGACCTAGCATATCAAAGGGGTAGGATGAACGGCTCCTACCCCTTCTTTGGATGAAAATAAAAGTATTGCTTGCTTGCTGGTTTTCTTCATTGCATTTGCAGCTACCTCATTTGTTTATTTTATCAACTCGAAATATTAAATTCATTCTTCCAAACTGTCCAAAGCTCATGCACACCAAAGCACGGCATAAATGACAAACCAATTTTAAATCAATAATAAGATACCAATTTTATTTTTGACAAGATCAATGGGGGCATATCATTACAAATACTGGTAATTTAAAAATCTCAATCAACTACTCCTAAGATGACTAACCTGTGGCTGGCTGCCCTAAAATCTCCTAAACCACTCACCACTCACTTACCTAATTCAACAGTATTTACATTTAGATGAAATGGCAATGATAAATACTGCTACAACAAAATAAATGAGCTAATGAATCCTATCACTATAATTAGTGTCTCCTTAAGTTGAATTCAATGGAATCTATGTCCCCTTCCTACAAAAATGTTGGTTGCTTTTTCTCTAGAACTCCCATAACAGCTGAAGCAGCCAAAAACAGCAACAATATATATCTCCATCTCATTTGTAACAGCACCATCCTAATACATTCTAGGAATCAGCATCAATTATTGCCGTCATTTGCATCTATGTGGCACCTTAAGGTAAACAAGGCATCTGTAGAAAAACACCATCTACCCTTACGTTGTCTTGGTGGCGATGGAAACATGTCCCTGCTATCCAAAAAGCAAATCACAATCACAGTAACGTTATCCCCTGAATTGAGTCTAAGTGCCTCCTTAATAAGGTCCCTGGCGCACTGCTCGGGACCATCATGCTTTCTAAGACTCCGACGTACAAAACTAACTGCTTGTTGGCTGCTCATTACATCCCACAGACCGTCACATCCAATTATGAGAAACTCATCGTCCTTTGTGAGAATGGCCTGGCGGAACTCTGGCTCTGCTATGAGAGGTGAGGGGGAGCCCCTGGGGAACTTCATGTCCCAATCGCCAAGAGCCCGGGTTACTGATAGTACTCCATTGAGATACCCATCGTCAACATACCCACCAAGCTGCTCTATCCGTCTTCGCTCTGGTGGATGGATGGGCTTGTGGTCTTGAGACATGTCGATGGCTTTCCCTTTACGGCTCAGAACAGCACGACAATCACCAGCATTTGCCACAAGTAAACGTCTGTAACAACCATTGAAATTTAGAACACATAAGTAAGCCACTGAGAAAATAACAAAAACACAAAATTGAAGAGAATTCAGATCTAAAGAATATCCTATTCTCCCTAGATCATCATATAACTGAAAATAGCAAACGAACCTTCCTAGGACCAGGGTTGTAATAGCTGTTGTTCCTGATGAACTGCTCACATTGCAATCGTCAGCCAAAGCATCATCTGCCAAAAGAAATGCTTTCCGGAACGAATTCACCACCTCTTCTACTAAATTATCGTCATCATCACTCACATAAGTCTGTGGAATATCAGCATTTTCAAAAAACAATCTAAGTGCATTTTCTTTCATATATGCTGCTGCCTCTGCACCTCCGTGGCCATCAAACACCTGAATCACGTAATCAAATACGTAAGATATAGTTCGTAACAGATAATAAGTAATTTTTCTGAAACTGTCTATTCTGGAATGGATGGCAAGCAGGTCTATATACTTGGTTTCTACAAGACTTCTTATGAATGCTGTTCTTTCTAACTAGTAATTTCAAAGTTTATAAGGATTAAGGACTTACCCCGTAAAATGCACTCGGCGTCGGAAACTTGAAGACTGAATCAAAGTGTGATGATAGGTCATCAATCATTATATGCTCATCTTCCATAAATCTCCGTACTCCAATATCAGAAAAACTACCAGAACGGATGGTTGGCATAAACTGAATAACAGCCGATCCAAAGGAACCATCTGAATTAAGATCAGAAGTCTTACGGACCTGATCAAAGTTATCAAGTTATAGTTAGACTTTCAGATTTGGTCGAAGTTAACAAAACTAATCTAAGTCAACAGATTGTGGTATTCACATTTAATTGAACAAATAAATTAAAAGCAGCACGGGAAAAGTCATTAAGTTGATTAATTTATAACCTACAACAACCCAGAGGAAAATAATGAATTTCTGTCCTAATTGGCTAAACACCTGAATTATACAGAACTGCAGAAGTAAAACTGAAAAACCACAAATTTTCAAACTCGATGAGAACCATAATCCAATAATACATGCAAATCCTAATTCAACATTCATTGATTAAGCTAGCCTCCTATCCTTCACTGTGTTAAGTAGCTTGAAAAAATATAATATTATGATAAAAAGTGTATAAAACTAAAGGCATAGACTTTAACCATAAACCAGCGATTTAACCTAGATTTCTACAATACCTGAACGCTAAATCATTAACAAACTAAAAGTAAGAAGCCTGGTTAGTTCTTCATCTACCACAAATCTTCTAAAATCACGTAATCAATTATCAATAAGGCACTCGCTAAAAGATCTAGGTCCTTGATTCGGGAACCCAGATTCGAGATCTAAGCATAAACTTCAAGAAACCCCAAAACTAACTTACAATTCTAATAAAAATTTCACCTTTTTCTTTATAGCCACAAATATAAGATAAAAAAACAGATCAAACCCAGAAAAATAATAACCAAAAACCCTAATGAAAATTGAAAAACAAGTGTAAAAACAAAATTGAGAGACATACCACTTCAGGACGTGAATTTTCGGTTGGAATCGAGACAGAAGCTCGAATTTGCTGATACACGGAGGATGATGAAGAAGGGGTAGAAATTTCAACGATTTCTTCAATTTTCTGATTATGATTATTAGGTTTAGAATTAGAATTAGAAGAACTACATCGATACTGAACATCCAATACTTGGATGCTTTGATGATGACAAGCAATATCTCCTTCTGCTACCATTGATTGATTATTTCAGAATTTCAGAGATTTTTTTTTTGAAAGAATTCTGTGATTTTTAGGAATTGAGAAAAATTTTGTGCGAATTGGAAATTTTGTAAATTAGGGTTTCAGGGCTCTGAGTAATAATTATAATATATAGAAAGAATATCAGAATTGGGCTTCTAAATTTGGCTCGAACCGCGTTTTATAGTACTACTAGTTTTGCAGCAACTCGGAAACCGACACTTGTTTACTTAGGATTGGTTAGTGGAAGAGAGTTTATTTTTTTCCTTTTTATTTTTAGGTGTTTTATTTCTTTACGTAATAGTGTAGTCCCGTACCCGAAGGTTATGACATGTGTATTTAATTTAGCTCGTGATGATTTTTTTTTTGGAAGTTGACTATGGCTAGATGTTCCACTAGGTTTGTCTCGTATGACGAAATACCCGTTCTTTTAAACGAGTGGATTCGGTTGACTTTTGAGACATTGAGGGGTAATTTTGGTAAATATGCTTTTTCATTTTCTTTTGACAACTGGGAAATATGAATATTGAGTATTTTTCAAGAAATTGTTTAAAAGGAAAATAGCTTTCTACTTTTTATAGAAGGATTTTCTTTATGGAGACAGACTCCATTGGGAATTTTGTAAGGGTAGCTTAATTGAGAAGCTATTATAAAAATTTCTAGTTTCTTAAGCTTGAGGTTTTAAATTTGTCGTTAAAAAAAACTTTTAAAATCTGGTTTAATTATGGAAAAGATAAAACAGGATGATCCAAAAATAATATTCCTACCCCTTAATCATATATTTATATAAATAATTAAAATGTCCCTATTTAATTGGTTTTGATACATGATTAGTTTAGTTAAATAATTAGATTAAATTAGTATATAGATTATGGTTATGATTAAAATTAAAGAATTATTTTTTTATTTTTTTATGATTGGAAAAGAAAAGAGCTTTTTGAAAGGAAAAGAAAAGAAAAGTAGGGTTTCAGAAACGAGTGATTCTAATGCTCAAAATGAAGATCCCTTAGTTCAAAATTGATTGGTAAACCACTAATGTTGTATGAATGGTCAAATTTTTGGTAAAAACCGTCGAATCATTGTGGGAAAGCAAAGACACAGGGTAAGGGTCGTCATGGTCGTGAGGTTTTGACCATAACGATTCTTCATAAGTCGTTATGGTCATAACATCCAACAATGACGACCCTTACATGCAACTTTACCAAGCTATGAAAAATCATCATGGTCAAAAATATGACAATGACGACCCTAATTATACTTTTTCGTCTTCAGTGAAAATAACCATTTAGGGTCATCATGGTTTAAGGTGAAAACCGATGCGACCCTAAATAAAACCATGATGACCCTAAATATTACCATGACGACCCTAACTATACTCTTCGTCTTCAGTGAAAATAACCATTTAGGGTCGTCATGCTTTAAGGTGAAAACCAATGCGATCCTAACCGACTCTCCATCTTCAGCGAAAATGAACAATAAGAGTCGTCATTGTCGAAAATCAAAGTCCATGACGACTTTTCATATTTTTAACATGCATATGAAAATTCGATTAATTGATTTCGATTTTTTTTAGAGGAAATGAGGTTGTTGAGTTTTGAAATAGAGGAGAGGGTGAATGATTTTGAGTTTTGATTTTAGAATAAAATGGGGACTAATGGAATTAAGTATAATAAAATTAATTATTAGGGAATGGTAAACTAGTATTTACATCACTTTCTGGTACCCCTATAATTTATGGTGTGCGGATAGATTTTATAAAGCTACTATTAATTCCACAAATCCCAATTAAAATCAAGTTTTAAAACTGTGTTGGCATATTATTCGGCCTGCGGTTAAACCCGCAATTTTTTATTAAATTGGAAATAATTTTTTACTAGCGACATAGATTCCTTTTAGATTTGAGGTATAAATCATGTTTTAGCCTAGTCGACCTTGTATCCAACTCTTAACCATGACTAGGGCTGCACATACCCGACCCAACCCGCCAACCCAACCCGCACCCACCTATTTTGACCCGATTCGTGCCCGACCCCCTGATGAACGGGTCGGGTGTGGGTGATAACTTCCATTACCCTTCTTCTGGCGGGTCGGGTGTGGGTGACACCTTCTCTCACCCGACCCACCTGCCCAACCCGCCAAAAAAAAAAACTTTTTTAGCCTTTGGATTACTTACCCTTGTTCAATATGAGCCGTCCATTGGAGATGAAAAGAAAGCTCCCTTCTCTTCTCCGTGTACTCTGATAGTCTGATTCTCTCGACCTAACCTAACGCCTGCAGCGCCTCCATCTCTTCTTTCTCTGGTATTCTTCTTCTTCTTAAACAAGGTTATGCAAACAGAAGCTCGAGTTGGTGTGGTTGTTGATGGTGGAAATACTGGTTCTGGCGGTGGAGGTGGAGCCAAAAGAACCTTTAGTTCTGGTCATGGTGGTGGTGCTGCTGCTTCTGCAATTGGTGGAGGTGCTAGGAATAAATTTCTACACCAAAAACAACCACAACAACAGCAGCAGCATCAGCAAAATCAACACATCATTACGGTGTCACAACTGCTTGCTGGTGGAGTTGCAGGAGTTGTTGGTAAAACTTGTACAACTCCTCTTGCCCGTCTCACCATCTTGTTTCAGGTACTGCTCTTAATTCACTGATCATCCCTATTTCTAGTGAATGAAAATCCCCACCTTTGTTAATTCAACTCAAATTAGCTGAATTTAGGGTAATGCATGTTGGATTTAGGACTAGTATTGTTCAGAGAATTAAACAAAACCCTTTTTTCCCCTTTGTTAAGTAAGTGATGATTGCCAATTCAATTCATGAATTTCAGATATTTATTTTATTTGGTTGACATCTGATCTTTTTAGGTTCAAGGTATGCACACAAATGTTGCAAATCTAAACAAGGCTAGCATATGGAGGGAGGCATCAAGGATTGTACGAGAAGAAGGTTTCAGAGCATTCTGGAAAGGGAATCTTGTTACTATTGTCCATCGTCTTCCGTATTCTTCAGTAAGCTTCTATTGCAAGAGCATGCTGCAGATTACCTCCTAAACCTGAGTCTGATTTCCATGAACTTTTAAGCATCATTAGATGCCAATCATTGAGTAGACTTCACTGTTTTAAAGTGGAAAATAGCTCTATGTGTGATGTCCCTGCTGATCTTGTTGGCATAAGGCTCAACTCAAAGCTTTACCTCTGGTTTTGCTAATTTCTAAAGTTATTTACTGTTGTGATTGGATTTCTATCTTTTATCTTCTGATCTTGATGTCAATCTTACTCAAAGAGCATATGCAGCTGCATACCAAGAACTAAGAGCATAACTACATTAATGATTCAAACATGCTCCTGATTTATTTGAATATATTTATATAACTATACCTACAGCTCCAGAGATACTTGAAAGCATACTTGCATATATAAATGCTAATCTTAATACTATCTTGTTGCAGATGGACTCAGGTGGGGATATTGTAGTAGGTAGAGATGATTGTACTGTAACTGTATTTGATCCTCGCAGGACAGCAACTCGGCGTTTCCCTCAACACTTAATTGGTAGACTTAGTATGTTTGGAAAGCTTTGGAAAAAAAAAATTCATCATTTCTGGGCGGGTAACCCGCACCCACCCACACCCGACCTACCGAAATGACGGATCAGACCCGACCCGACCCAACGACCGACGGGTTGGGTGTGGATGACATTTTTATTCACCCGTCTTATGACAGGTCAGGTGCGGAAGAGGCCAAACCCGACTCACCGGATGTGCAACCTTAACCATGACTTTGCAACTGTGTGGTTTCACTTAAACAACCTCCTAAACGCTAATTATAAAATTGCCTAACATAAATAGATTCCTAACTTAAAAAAAATGCCGACTAATCTTAGGTATTTATTAATTTGAGTCTAATCGAATATACTTTCCTAATCAGAATTTGATTATAGCTACTCTGCTTCTATCCGATATTGATAACTATAAGCTGACAATTAGCAAGAATTAAGCATGAAGTGTAGGCCTCAATAATACATAATCTCCCAACAACAACAACAGAAAATAAAAATTGACCGTGAGTTTTACTCAGATATGAATAGGATTTTTGTACGCTCCATTAATACAAGTATCAGTTACATTGTAAAAACTATGATTGCAAGTATCAAATGAAATAGTATAACCAACTGATATTATTTTCATCCCTGAAAAATGGATCTTTTCATTATGGATCTTTTCATTTTTTTAAAAATAAGAGATGAAAGGAGTAGTATATTGCTTATTATGGTCACTAAGACGAAAGGATAATATATTGCTAATTATGGGTCAGTAAAAGTTGTTGCACTGGCGAGTTTCAAACACAATCCAACGACTTGATCGTTTTTCCAAAAGCAACATCTATTTTAGTTGGTTTTGTAACTTTACTTGCCTTTATTAGTCTAAGTATTATGGTGAGGCATATCGTTTGGCTATAGTTTAATTATAACCAAACGATAGAGAGCTTCAAAAAGTCTCAGTATGGAGTAAAATTATGGCTTGGTTTGTTAAGACGAATATTTGGTACCCGTTCGCACAATACTGACGGATACCAGATATCCATCGATATAATTTTTGGATCCACAATAATATAGCAGAAACATAAAGGAAAATAATAGGACCCAAATTTTTTATTTTTTGACGGATACCTAGTATTCGTTTTTATGATTTGGTTATAATTGGGATCAGATGTGATCCCACTTCTAATTAAGCCACATCTTTAAAACAGATTATAATCAAGTTATATTTTATAATACTTTTTTTTAACTAGATTATAACTATAGTCAAACTATATACCTCACCATAGTACTTACCCTTAAAGACTCTATTTGCCTGTTAAGGTCTATCTTTGATGTCCAGGTCAGATGTTGAAAAGAAATGCGTAGAAGGCAAGGCACCTTCTATTGATTTTCCAATAGTAGGTGAGTATCTTTATTGCTATAGTTTTGTTGTTGTTTTTTTCTGGGAAATATAAAAAGACCCAATGATTTCCAAGTCAAAGGGTCATATTGTTAGGATGTTACAATCAACATTGGGAGTAATACATGTTATTTTAGTATGGATATTTTAATGGCAACATGAATCACAAGTTTCGCTTCAAATGAATAAAACTACAAGCTGCAACAACCAATCATATTGCGACGAATTTCACCCTCCATTACAACTGAATTTTAGTTTCCGCGTTCTCTTTCTTCTTCTTTTTATTCTTATTCTTATTCTTATTATTCTTATTATTATTATTATTAATGGAAGTCTAATTATATTTCTTAATTATACAGTGCACTTCTCAATCATAGGTAAGATGATGCTTTGAGCGACGTCATTAATTATTTTGATTAGTTTAAAATTACATCTAATTATTGACTTTGATGTTTGTGGGAGAATTAGTCATAACCTAATTCCTCTTTAATAAAAGGTGAAACTTAACAAACCGTTTGTTTTCTGTTTTAAGTTAGATTTGATTCAACCTCTGATTTAAATCTAATTTCTGATACAGACTCGTTTGAATCAGGCATATAAATACCCCTGATTCATGGGATCAAACCACTGGTTCACATATTTTTAAGTCAGTTAAGTTAGATCTGACTTAAAAATCAAACACATTGAATTAGATCCAAATAAATTATGTGATTTCAGTCAGATCCAGATGAGTCAGATCTAACTCAAAAAAAAAACATAGCGTAACACTGATTCTACCTACTAAGTATGTTTACGTGAGGTTAACCAATGTATGATTAATTAAACAAAATGGTAATCTTATCCATTTCGATCCGATTTTAGTTCAAAATGATTGAGAAATTGAAAAGATAGTATTTTGACATTTGCCATGAATAATAGTTTTTTTTTGTTTCATTTCTACCCTCAAATGGTTTTTTGCTAGTTGGAACTTTTACTTTTTGCGAGATAAATCTAAAAAAATGAAAGAAGTATAATCTTGCACGCGGAATAAAAAGATATATTCCCTCCATTTTAAAATAGATGTCCGTTTTAACTAAGTCAAATTATTAACGAGACCAGTAATATCCAAAATTATCCCTACTAAATGTTATATTGTTACTAAAATTAAAAATAAGGGAAGATTATAATCAAAATTACTTTTGTTTTTAAAAGGAATGAAGTATAAGCAAAAAAGATATTTGCACATTTGTTTCCTAATTATACACATATTATTTAAGATTTTAAACTGGGTCTCATTAAATATTAGTTTATGAGTATAAAAGATCCAAGGTATATTTGAGAGTTTATCGAGATAATATGACTATACAGAAGCTGAACACAATTTTGAAACTGACGAAAATAGAATAGAAGACAAATATTTTAAAACGGAGGGAGTAACAAAGTTGTTTGAAATTTTTTTTCAATTATACTTTTGAATCCTTTTCGGGAGGATCAAATTATCGTCTATGTGTATGCTGAGTCTTGTAATCAGGAGAACAACTATGTGATAATGTTTTTATTCTCCCATTTTACACTAATTTTTCCAGCAAGATAACTAGAAGTTTGCACAAGTTTGTAACATTCAAATGTGATGGACCTTCCGGTAGATATCTTTTGATTTTTCTCATTCGTCCAAAGAAATCCTGGATAAATAGAGGTCTATCCAATAAGTTAAAATAAGATTATTATGAAGTAAAATCAAAAACTCCTTATCCAACTTTTTTTTGTTAATGACTAATCTGTTCATGATTAATTAGTATTGATTAATCTAAGTATTTTAAATTAATTGGTGTTTGAAATTGGATTATAGTTAGTGTTAGATATTAAAAATTAGAGTAGAGTTTGTTTGAAAGTTTGAAGAAGAAGAAGAAAAAAAAGTTAAGAAAAACTAGAGTTTTGTGATTTTGGTAACAAAAATAAAATTTTATAGTGTCAATGTATATTCTAGCGGTGAAGAAGAAGTGGGTCCCACGTATCGTCAATCAAATTATCGTGGTTTCGATCCTACCGATTTGGGTTATTCGTTGGATGAACAATAACGTGTAAACAAAAGCATAATGCTTCCAACCGCCAGGTATACGTGTTAAGGATCTCCAAACATTAATTTGTAGCTTCTAATCGCCCAAAAGTGGAAAAAAATTCAAGTTTTGAATGTTTTTCTGGCCAACATATGATGAACCAGAATCGGCGATTATGATGACACTACAACCGCCGATTTTAGATCTTCCCAACATATGATGAACAAGAATAGGTTGAGATGGTGATGAACAACATCCGATTGTAGTTCAGATTTGGGGGAATTGGTATGTAAAAAATCGGTTGTTATGGACTCCCATATCGACCGAGTGTATCACTTGAAGATTTTTTAAAAAACACCAAGTATACAATTGGATGATGTATGTTGCTCTATGAGCCGATTGTAATCCAAAAAATGGCAAGAATTACTGTGTTTTGATGAATGTAAGAGGCACACAAGTCAGTTACTTGTTTTGATTGTAAACTTGGGATCTTTCTTTAAAAACAAGACTAGGTGGAATTTGTGGATAAATATGTTCCTAAAGGACGATTGTTAAGATTTGATCAAAACGATTGTTCATTATTCGCCGGTTGTATTGCCCTAAATTTTTGGTGTATATATTCTAGATTATTCAAGCGCTCGGCGACGACCAACCTGAACCTGTGTCTCTGCTGGGCCTAATACTTCTGTCCACTGCTACATTGATTTGGTTTGGGAAAACAAGGACGATGAAAAGCAATGGTTTGTGGACAACGACATAGAGACCAAATGTGCATTAGTCTTAGGTCGTCATTTGAGGCGTGATCGTTTAGAAATTGTTTACGAAAGAAGTGGCAAGATTGAAAGTCACAGGGCAAAGGACAAACTGTATGTGAAGAGGACGTCGAGGTTTTACATGAGTAAATCAAAGAAGCATGAACGTCCAATTAAGATTATAGTGCATAGACTAAACGGTGTATATAATCTTTCTAAAGTGAAAAATGGTTTTCATAATCATGATGATCCATAATTCCATATTGGACACCCTCCATAAATAAAATGAACTTGCTTACACTTTTAAATTGCATAAGTGAAACTCTCTTTATTTTCCGGTACGAGATTCAATTATCGATGCAGCTTCGAAATGTCTAAACAGTTCGCCTCTCCATTTGATATATTCCTCTTACGTTGCAGACGTGTCCCTTTTATATCTAGATAAAAACTCGTTGTACTTATAGCACAAGTTTCTAACTGCTATTGTGTGAAAAGAAAGATACTCATCCCCATAAGATAAAATTGGTTCCATGTACTTACCGTTCCACTTGGGCATGAAAGGATCCGTATTAACAAGATTCCAAAATTGACTATCATGTCGGTTCTCATCGGGAAGAACTAACATGATGTAAAAATTTATAACCCATTCGGTCTCTCTCTTAACATCCACATCTTTTTTTTTTCTTTTTTGATTTGGTTGTTAATTTGTTTTTTTCTTTGGGTATCTCTTCCTCCATAGCAGCAATTGACTTGGTAGTTGATGAATATGGATTAGATATTGTAGTAGGATTTCTTTGAATGGAGCAGTGAATGATGGAGAAGGGTTTCTTTGAATGAGGTACTATATGATGGAGAATGGATTATCCTATTTATATGCATAAAGGTCCAATGGGCTAAAAAAAAACTAGTCGTTGAGCCAAAGTTTGACCATGTGCAAGGAAAAGTAACACATAAGACGTTACTAAACCATTTATGTCGAATTTACTAATTCGAATTAACTTATTCATAAGATGTAATTAAGACTTTAGTTAGCTCATTCATTCATAAAACCTATCAAACCTTATAGCCATTTTAAACCCTAAAATAACAAGTCATTAAAAAAAAGAACAAATTATTGTTTTCGATATAAATAAACATCCATAAACTAAATCATTATTCATCCTCTTATTATTTATCATCATCAACAACATTGTCAGCACCATTTACGGGAGCAGCAACATCTTCCCCACCATCAGCAGCGCCACAATTATCTGGATCATCTTGATATAAAACGTTGGACCAAATTCTTTCCATAGACCAATGGATTCTCTTATGCTTGTTGCAATGCTAAAAAACTTGTCATGTTCCTCCGGTGAAAGTTAACCAAGTAGGCTCATGACTTGCTCCAATTTCGTCTTTCTTTCAAAAGCAAATTTATATAGGGTTCGCACATTCTTCTTCTTCGGATAGTTATCTATGTATATCACCGGCATAGAAAGATCTATAATTGGCACTCCTCTTGTGATTGTTATCTATGTATACAAAAAATAAATTGAAGAACTAAGATAAGTACGTTTAAAGAGAAAAAAAAATCAAAAACAAAGATTATTTATATCACTAATGGTGCTATTAGTTGCTACCAATAGAAAACAACAACTACTACTAGTTTCAGCAATCAACGGTCACTAATTCAGTTAAGGACAAAATCAGTAAACACTAAAACGAACACAACAAAATCGGTTATCCAACGATTCTAACCATAAAAGGAAACAAATAAAAGTAAGTAAGAATCGTTGGATAAGACACTTATTTATCCACCGATTCCTACTTACTGATAAAATTCAAAAAAATTAACATATCCAGAATCGTTTGATATGACAGATCGTATCTACCGATTCCATTGTTTTTTTTGTTTTTTTTTACTTTTCTCGGATAAGAATCGGTAGATACGATCCGTCGTATCCAACGATTCTGGATATGTTATTTGTTAAGGAGGAATATGAACAGAAATCAACGGAGAAGCATGTGTCTTATCTAACGATTCCCATCTGAGAAAAGTAAAAAATAAAAAGAAGAATCGTTGGATACGATCTACCGTATCCAACGATTCTAGATATGATAATTATTTATGAGGAATATGAAACAAAATCTTTCGATGTGGAACTATCGTATCCACTGATTGTGATGCATGTTCATAATCAGAATCTGTGGATACGATAGATCCACATCGACCGATTTTTATAATTTTTTATAATTTAGATTCGTAAAAAGTAAGATTTAACTGTATAAATCAATCGAATATGGTATTAAAAGAATGAGTTCATAGAGATTTACCTTATAAATGAAAATGATCGGGAGATCCGAGTAGATAAAGAAAAAGGTCTTTATGGCTTTTAGAATTTGGAAAGTTTGATGAAATTATAAAGTTTGTTTTTATTTTAGATTTTTGTTAGATTTGAAAAGTAATAAAAAAGAATTTTTTTTTATTTATATTGGTATTAAGGTAAATTACTGTATAAAGGGTAGTTTGGTATTTTTAATCGAAAATAAACATCTTTTAACCTGTTTTCTAGTTGTAAACAAAATTAAATAGGTCTCAAATAAAATATATAAGTCTTAAATTAACCAGAAAATAAATTATTTTCCCGAAATTTAAATAAATTATTACTTATCTCGAAATTTAAAATATCCTCATAGTTAAAACATCCCCGTAAATAAATACGTCATGACGATGGGTATGCACAGCTGTGAGTGCAAATATTCTACCAAGAATCTTGTAATAAGGTTTTGGGGTGGTATTTCTCAAATTTGTCCCTTAGCAGAGTACCATACATGTGAAAAAAAAGAGAGTACCATATATGAATGTGGCTGTAACATGCTGAAGGGCCAACACAGCTTTGGTATCAATTCAACTCTCAAGTGACTCTTGGCTGTTCATTTGGGTACCTTTCAATTCATCACCATTATCTACGTCACGTATCATTTTCTCTCAACACTGCTGGGTTGAGTCTTTGAACATAATTTAAAGTGATGCCCCATTATAAAACTAGCTAGTTGTTTTCGATCGAGTAGCTAGTTGTTTTTTTTTTGTAGCTAGCTTTTTTTCGATCGAGTAGCTAGTTGTATGAATGGTGACATCTTTTTGATGAGTTTGTTTACTTATCACTCCAGTTCTCTGATAAGTATTTTTGTATTAAGATTATTAATATAGGGTAACAATTGTTAGAATTAAAAATGGATTTTTACTTAAAATGATTTTTTGTTATTTAGTATATCTTAGTGGGATCAAGGGTCACTAGTTCAAACTTGGGGTGGAAAAATAGAGCCATCCATTTTCACTTCTTAGTGAATAAGAAACCTTTGGTTTGTCGCATATTGGGCAAACCAAGGAGGAAGTTTATCCTCTTTACCACAAACGTTCTATATAAGGAAAAAAAACTAGTGGATTGGATATGGACTTAGGAAATGGACTAGTGGGCAAATGCACACATGTGCGGTGCTTCGCACCAAAGCACCGCGGGCCGCAGGCTTGCGGAGCTTGCGTGTGCTTTTACGTGTGCTTTTGCGTGAGCCTTGGTGCGAGCCTTGGCGTGTGCCTGCGTGTGCCCATCAAAGATCCAACGGTTTTATATTTTACCGTTTGATAATTCAACAGTCTTCTTCTTCCTAAAAAGAAAAACAAAAGTCAGATTTTTACTTACCCCAATCGCAGCCACTGACCTGACGACTTTTCCCCTCTTCTTGCTTTGATTTGCGCAATAGTTTACTTTTTCATTTTCTTCTACTGTTAAGTTCACAACGGGCCAAGGAGTCTTGCTATCTGGGTTGGTATCAGGTGGTTTTATCCTGGATTCAAATTTGTCATCTCTAAAGGTATAGCAACATCTTTCTAAAGGTGTACCTGACAAATATTGAGTTAAGGGCAGTCTGTTGAACTGGCGACTCCATATCTCCGTGCTTGTGTGGTTGTCTGAATTATGCTGTTTTGTTCTAACGATTAATCTATTTCAAGTTTCTGTTTGGTTTGCTTACTGTTACAGGAATATTCTCTAACATTCTTAACTCAATATCTGTATTATTTGAAAAAATTTCTTCTGTAACAATGGTGAAGACTGATGTTGACAGACCTCAGAAATTTTCTGGAAAGGACTTCAAGAGATGGCAGTCTAAAATGTTATTTTTCCTGAGTTTCCACATGCTAGATGAGATGGTGCTGAAGCCGTTTGATGAGTCTCTGAATGAACCTGAAAAATTACAGGACTTAGAAAGTTGGAAGAGAAGTAATTATATGGCCAAAAATCATATCTTAAACTGCCTAGAAGATGATCTATATGATTTTTACAATGCTAAGGATAATTTCAATGCTTATAATCTATGGACTGCACTACAAGATAAATATGAAGCAGAAACAGCAGGAAGTAAAAAATTCTTGGTTGCACGTTTTCTGGAATATAAAATGATGAATGATAAATCAGTGGTTGATCAGTTTCTGGAGTTGCAAAAAATTATTAATGAAATAATTGCTGAAGGAATGGTTATTGACGAAACATTTCAAGTTTCTGTTGTTATTGAAAAATTGCCAAATTCCTGGGCTGAATACAAAAGAAGACTAAGGTATAAAACTGCTGAAATTTCCATGGTAGAATTGGGCAAGAAAATCCAAGTTGAAGTATTGTTGTGTTCAAAGGACAAGAATGTTTCTTCTGCAAGAGACATGTCAAACAAAGCTCACGTCATCGAACACAAATTTGCTAATCTAAGTCTGGACCACAACAAGTTTAAGCCTGGCCCGCAAAGAAAAGGTACCTTTCAAAAGCCAAAATCTGTTATTGGTAAAACTAAGGGAGCATGTTATGTTTGTGGTGTGTCTGGCCATATGGAAATTCATTGTAGAAAACGCAAAGATGCTAATTTTAAGAAATCAAATGTAAATTTAGTTGAAAGTAGTAAGAATGAGTTTACTGGCACGGTGTCTGAGGTTAACTTAGTTACCAATGTGAGAGATTGGTGGGTAGACTCTGGAGCTACCAAACATGTCTGCGGAAGTAAAGACATGTTCACCTCCTATCAAACGGTAGGAGAAGGAGAAAAACTCTATAAGGGTAATTCATCTGCAGCACAGGTTGCAGGAAAAGGAAAAGTTTCGTTGAAGCTCTCCTCTGGGAAAATCCTCACAATGAATGAAGTTTTACATGTACCAGACATCTGCAAGAATCTCGTTTCAAGTGGTGTGCTAGATGATAAGGGCTTTAAGATTGTATTTGAGTCTGGGAAAGTGATTATCACTAAGGGAAAGGATTTTGTGGGAAAGGGCTATAAGGCTGAAGGCATATACAAATTATCTGTAACCTCTGTTGAAGTTAATAAAATTGATTCTTCTTATGTTGTTGTCTCATTGAATATCTGGCATGGTAGACTTGGTCATGTAAATTATAAATCAATGAACAAATTGGCAAACTCTGGCTGCATTCCAAAATTAAATTTGGAATATGAACATAAATGTGAAGTTTGTGTAGAATCAAAATATACAAAGAAGCCCTTTAAGAAAAATGTCCACAGAAATTCTAATCCCTTAGAATTAATTCACTCAGACTTAGTTGATATGAAATCAATCCAAACTAGAGGTGGTAAAAATTGGTTTGTCACTTTCATAGATGACTGTACTAGATACTGTCATATTTACTTGCTTAAAGGGAAAGATGATGCTTTAGAAGCATTTAAACTATATAAATTATAAGTAGAAAACCAATTGAACACCACAAGTAAAACCATTAGATCTGGCCGTGGGGGTGAATATGTAATCCCTATAGGAGACTTTTGTGCACGACATGGCATTATTCATGAGGTAACTCCTCCTTATTCACCACAATCAAATGGAGTGGCTGAACGGAAAAACCGAACCCTTAAGGAGATGATGAATGCCATGTTAATCAGTTCAGGACTACCGGCGAACTTGTGGGGGGCGGCCGTCCTCTCAGCTTGCTATATCCTGAACAGAGTGCCCCTTAAAGGATCAGTCAAATCACCGTATGAATTATGGAAAGGCAAACAACCATCTTATGGATACCTCAAAGTGTGGGGGTGTTTAGCCAAGGTCTATATTCCTCCACCTAAGAGGACTAAAATAAGACCTAAAACAGTTGATTGTGTCTTCATAGGATATCCTGTACACACCACTGCTTATAGGTTTATGGTTGTGAGTTCTGAAAACTCAAAAATTGGTGTGAACACCATTATGGAATCTAGGGATGCTGCATTTTTTGAAAATGTGTTTTCGTTGAAATCTGAATCTCGCATGATATGTGATGATCCCCTAGATGTCCCTTCTTCTACCCATATTTTACCGATAGAAGAAGATGAATCTGTTTATGAACCTAGAAGAGGCAAAAGACTTAGAATAGAAAAATATCTTGGGCCAGACTTCATAACCTGTTTAGTTGAAACTGATCCACAGACCTATAAATAGGCCATGACTTCGTCTGAAGCTCCATGGTGGAAAGAATCCACTATTAGTGAGACGGATTCTATTGTTCGGAATGAAACCTGGGAGATAGTAGATTTACCTCCAGGGTGCAAACCCATAGGCTGTAAATGGATCTTCAAGAGAAAACGTAAGGTAGATGGAACTGTGGAAAAGTATAAAGCTAGACTAGTAGCTAAGGGGTATAAACAAACAGAAGGTGTAGATTTCTTTGACACTTATTCACCTGTCACTAGAATTACTTCCATTAGGATGCTAATTGCAATCGCTGCAATTCATAACCTAGAAATGCATCAGATGGATGTAAAAACTGCGTTCCTAAATGGTGAATTAGATGAAGAAATTTATATGGACCAACCCGAAGGCTTTGTAGTGAAGGGTTATGAAAACAAAGTGTGTAGACTTAAAAAGTCTTTATATGGCTTGAAACAAGCACCGAAACAATGGCATGCAAAATTTGATCATGTAATGTTCTCTAGTGGATTTAAAATAAATGAAGCTGACAAATGTGTGTACAATAAATCTATATATGATGCCTGTGTGATTGTATGCTTGTATATTGATGATATGCTTATACTAGGAACAACCTTAGAAATCATTAATTCCACTAAGAACATGTTGAGTGAGAACTTTGACATGAAAGACTTAGGTCCTGCTGATATAATCCTAGGGATGAAAATTAGAAAGGAGTCTAATGGATTCAGTCTTAGTCAATCTCATTATGTTGAATCAGTTCTTAAGAAATTTAACCAGTTTGATAGTAAACCTACAAGTACTCCATTTGACCCTTCTTGTAAACTCAAGAAAAACAAGGGGGATGGAGTTTATTCACGAGTCATAGGAAGTATGATGTATTTAATGAACTGCACAAGACCAGACATTGCCTATGCTATGAGTATACTAAGTAGGTATACTTGTAATCCAGGTCATGAACATTCGGATGCACTTTTCAGAGTGTTGAGGTATCTTAAATACACTTTAAACTACCGTTTAAGTTATGAAAGACACCCTGCTGTTCTTGAAGGATACTGTGATGCAAACTGGATAGCAGACTCAGAGGAGTCTAAGTCTACGAGTGGATACGTATTCACTCTAGGCTGTGGATCAGTGTCTTGGAAGAGTTCCAAACAGACCTGTATCGCTCGATCCACTATGGAATCCGAGTTTATTGCGTTAGATAAAGCAGGAGAGGAAGCCGCTTGGCTAAGATGTTTTTTAGAAAACATTCCTCTCTGGCATAGGCCTGTGCCAGCTATATCTATACATTGTGGTAGTCAAGCTGCAATAGCTAATTCTAAAAACAACAACTATAACGGAAAATCTATTCATATTAGGAGAAGACACAATTCTCTAAAACAACTAATCTCAACTGGCGTTATTTTTGTTGACTTTGTGAGGTCTAAGGAGAATATCGCGGATCCTTTGACGAAAGGATTGTCCAAGGAGATAGTTAGTAATGCATCGAGGGGGATGGGGCTTAAGCTCATAAATTAAAACTTGCCATGAAGGATAATCAACCTTGCCGACTGAAGATCCCAAGATCAAGGTTTTGAATGAGACAACTAATTTGTGGCGGGTAAAAATTAAACATTATCAGGGAATTAGTTTCTCTGTCCCTTCCCTATGGTGTAGACGTGATAGTGTGACTGCATGTGAGGATGACTTATAATAAAGTCTTAATGAGTTCTATAGTTTCAATTTAAGATTGAAATGGGGTGTAGCAGTTAACACTCTTGATAGAACTCACCTATCTGAATGAGGAAGTGGGTCGCTTCCTATGAGAATTGAGCTGATTCTCTAGAGCATTCTGAGAAATGGGATATGTCCAGGGCCAAAACGGACACAACGGCGTGAACTTAACAGCACTCTTGAGAGATATCTCGCGTAAAGAGCTATTGATGAATTACACCAAACCATGGCAGTTCAAGACATCGCGTTCACTGACCATCAAGTAGTTCCGGTACTTCTCACTAAGCAGAGGTTCAATTCCTTATGGACACCTATTGCTTAAGAGGTATTTCTCGTTTTCCGGTTTTCTGATTTATCGCTTTCTTCATTCATGTGGGGGACTGTTAGAATTAAAAATGGATTCTTACTTAAAATGATTTTTTGTTACTTAATATATCTTAGTGGGATCAAGGGTCACTAGTCCAAACTTGGGGTGGAAAAATAGAGCCATCCATTTTCACTTCTTAGTGAATGAGAAACCTTTGGTTTGTCGCATATTGGGCAAACCAAGGAGGAAGTTTATCCTCTTTACCACAAACGTTCTATATAAGGAAAAAGAACTAGTGGATTGGATATGGACTTAGGAAATGGACTAGTGGGCAAATGCACACGTTGGTGCGAGCCTTGGTGTGAGCCTTGGTGTGATCCTTGATGCGACCATTGGTGTGACCACTGGCGTGACCATTGGTGTGACCATTGGCGTGACACTTGGCGTGTTCCTTGCGTGTGCCTGCGAGTGCCTGCGTGTGCCCATCAAAGGTCCAACGGTTTTATATTTTAATTTTGTACATTAAGTATTTTACCGTTTTGAATTCGTAAATTAAATCAAGTTTAATAATAAAATCTTTTAATTAAATATCTCGAATTAAATATGTTTAATTAATTGATTTTTTGCCGTTTGATAATTCAACAGTCTTCTTCTTCTTTAAAAGAAAAACAAAAGTCATATTTTTACTTACCCCAGTCGCAGCCACTAACCTGACGACTTTTCCCCTCTTCTTGCTTTGATTTGCGCAATAGTTTACTTTTTCATTTTCTTCTACTGTTAAGTTCACAACGGGCCAACGAGTCTTGCTAACTGGTTTGGTATCAGGTGGTTTTATCCTGGATTCAAATTTGTCATCTCTAAAGGTATAGCTACATCTTTCTAAAGGTGTACCTGACAAATATTGAGTTAAGGGCAGTCTGTTGAACAGGTGACTCCATCTCTCTGTGCTTGTGTGGTTGTCTGAATTGTGATGTTTTGTTATAACGATTAATCTCTTTCAAGTTTCTGTTTGGTTTGCTTACTGTTACATGAATATTCTCCAACAACAATTGTATTAGAATGTGTACCAAATTTCAAATAAGACAAAATATCTTTACTTTTGGAATGGTACACCTACAAGTAAATCCATACCCGCAATTAGTAATCATGTTATTTTTCTAACCATAATTTTACTTACTTTTTTTCTTTTTTTTTATTCAAACGTATAGTCGAGACCCATGACTTACAATAGTATTCAAACGTATAGTCGAGAATTTCAAATTCTATATTATCTTTTTTTTTGAAACCTAACTTAGGGGCTCTCACATTTGTAGAGGGCTCCTCATATAAGACGAAATAAAGACATTTAAAGTAAAATTTAAAAACCTCTTATCCATAATATTTTCATAATGACTAAACTACCCCTGATTAGTTAGTATTAGTAAAACTAATTAGCTAATATATTAGGTTAAACATAATTCATCTTAAATAATCTTATACTTAATGAAATCAAATCATTTTTTTTTTCTTTTTGGTTTGGTGGGAAGAAAAATTAGAAGAAATGTAAGATAATTTAGTAGGTTTTTTTTTAAAACCCTAGATTTTGATTCAATCAACTAGAGTAGTGAGGTATGCCTCTAACTAAAACTCTTGGTCTTTTAATGGCTTAAATTTGATGAAATTGCGTTATAGAAGATGATTTTTTTTTTATTCAGAGAAATTTACGGTTGGGTGTTATTCCCAGCCAAACCGTAACCGTTAGTTCAGGATGAACTCCAATCAATGCGAGTTGCCGAGAACAGAAAGCATATGTATTATCGAATTTCATTTGATCTGTGTAATATTGGATCTATTGAGAATATCTCCTTCTCGAATTATAAGGAAACATACACACA
Organism: Papaver californicum; assembly: GCA_023531435.1. NCBI lineage: Eukaryota > Viridiplantae > Streptophyta > Magnoliopsida > Ranunculales > Papaveraceae > Papaver > Papaver californicum. The sequence goes on along the minus strand of JAJJMC010015394.1, from coordinate 30,368 downwards.
CAATCACTTCGAGAAAAGAAAGAAGATCAACACTCTTAAGTAAAAAAATCAGACAGAGATTTGCTTGCCTTTATGCCGAGAATAAATCATTCAATGAAAAGTTTTTTTTAAAGATAACCAGGATTTGGTGTTATATTATAAATAGAGGATGCAAGGAACATCAAAGGGGAGGCTGGCTTCTGCCAGGAATCAAGAAAATCAATTTCAGAAAGCTAGGGTTCTTCATGGACGAGGAGAAAGAAAAATTAGAAGAAAACCTTGAATGGAAACTGTCGTTAAACATCGGTGCCTACTCATTTATATTCAACAGCTTTTGTGAAACTTTAGCAACTGTATCAATGACGGTTCTGGCTGTACAACACACAAAGCCTGTCGCAAATTCAATAATTATTTTTTAATCATTCTACGACGCTGTGAGACAGTTCTTTTTGTAAACTCTTTTAAATTAATGAAATTAATGGTTTCTTCTCTACTTTCTTATGCCTTGATTGCTATGACTAGTGTAGATGGTGGATTTTTGACAAGGTCTAGAATTATAAAATCACCCTATGCCTAGCAGCAGGAACATGGAGGTATATGCGCATATTTATGCACATATCTCTAACTTTATATCAAAACATGAATACTGTATCTCTACATATATTCCGCAGGTGAACTAAGAATATAACTCCTACAAATAACTGCAGGAATTCTAATCTGATCATGTAGCCTCTCTAATATTCACAAATATTTATGCCATATCGAATTAGTTTCAAGTCGCATGAATTCCACAGCTGAATTCCTTGAACTCGACTCGAATGCGCATCAAATCAGGGAATAACTAATGTTTGATCCCCAAAGATGCATTTTAGCTTAATGCCCTTTTTGCAAAGAACATATCACAGTTCACTGTCCTGACCCAACAATATGCCACTTTAGCATTTTACTCAGGGACAAGTCACAAATTATGCGACATTCTTCTTGGACGGGCAACAATCAAAGAGCAATGCCTCCAAAGACACGCTATGCCTCTGTGGCCATAGCTTTTGTTCACGTTAGCACTAGCCTCAATAAAGCAGCGTCCCAGGGACACATCAATTCTCGCTGGTTGAAGCCAGCACTAGCCTTGCTAGAAACGTCCTATGGGCGCATCACTTTTCTCCCTGGATGAAGCCAACGCTAGCCTTGCTAGCAGCGTCCCAGGGACGTATCACTTTTCTCGCTGGCTGAAGCCAGTGCTATCTTTGCTAGCAGCGTCCTAGAGACGCATCACTTTTCTCACTGGTTGAAGCCAGCGCTATCCTTGCTAGCAGCGTCCCAATGACGCATCTCTTTTCTTGCTGGCTCAAAGCCAGCGCTAGCTTTGTTATTAGCATCCCTGAAGGATGCGCCACATTACCTCTATCTCTTTGGCATGACAACCAGCACTAGCTTTGCTAGGCAACTTGCTAAGGTTGTGCCATTCTTTACTAGCGCTAACCCTATATGGCTATCTATTAATCCTTCTTTCTTGGGTTCTTAAGTGCGCCACGAGTGGTGTTTGAGAATTTTTACGTAATATGACTTCGAATACTTTCAAATTTATGCCTTGTTACTTCTAAGCTGACTTCTGTCTATTTAAAACAACTAGTTAAATATCTCATCTAGGATTATAGATGAAGTCCTACTATGTTTTCTAGCATTTTATAAATATTTTCTTTAACAATTTCTTTTGGTCCTATTTCTTAATTAATCATGATGATGATTGTCTTCATGTGTCCTATAATGCTTAATTAATAATTTCAAATATTCTTGTTAGAGACTAGTATTTTAAAATGAAGATAATTGTTAATCCTTTGAGAAAAATAATTGATTAAAAATTCCATATTTTCCAAGACGTAAATATTTTGTCTGAAATCGTCTTGTGTAATATTTTGAAAAAATTATAGAAAATAGTTACAGTCATCTAGTTTGCATAGTTGTGATGAAATCTTGAATCCTAGGTTTTCTTCCATTTGTACACAAATCATTTTTAGTATTTTAAGCATTTTTAATTTAAGAATAAAATCACCAAATTAATTTTTTCATTAGCACATCAATTAATTAAAAGTTAGAATTTACGATTTTGAAATCCTTGTGGATGACCCATACTTGCATACTGTATCATCGATATCCACGCTCTTACGGTCTACAATTAAAAAAATCATATCACGTATCAAATAATTAAAAGACATATTTTTGTGTCGAATTTATTCTCAATTTTGTATATAGTTAGAACTCAATTGTATACTTATATTATGTTTTTATTGTGTTTGTAGGTATCATTGAAGAATAAATAATCGTGGGAAAATTGGATAAAAAGTGCTAAAAACACCTCCATCAAAAGTGTTAAAGGCACCCATATTTATGTTAAGGGCACCCACTCTCTTTTTTTTCAAATTGGAAAAATGGCGGGAATTTTATCTCTCCTCATCTGTGTTACTGCTAATGTAATTTTTGGAAGCAATTGAAGAGTGTTAAGACAATATATACTCTTACCTTAATTAAAGGAGTTGTACGTGATATCAAAGCAATAAAACCGACAAATTCTCGATTCTTTCCAAAATTCAGATCCCGTGAAATAAAGGGAGTTTCTATCTTTGTCAAAGAGAACTTTTGGTAATAACATTATCTGTTTCGACAAGAAGATTTCAGAGATTCAAAATTAAGAAAGTTTGAAGAATAATATCACCTGGATTTGGTCATCGAGAGAAAGAAATATTCGGCCGAAAATATTCATAAAAGAAAAAGATCTGTGAAGATTGTGGGACGAGATTTGAAGTGGTATTTGGTTGTAGTATTAATAGAATATATTGAAGAAAAATTAAAGAGCGTCTGGCTCTGCCAAAAACAAAGAAATCAAAAAGAAAAAGAAAAATTATGCTCGTGATGAAGAAGATGAAGAAACTGTTGCTAAATATTTAAACTTAGCAACGTTTATCTTCACTTTGAAAGTTTATCTTCAGTCTTTATTTCAACAGTTAATCTATAATGTCCAGAAAACGTTGCAGATTCCCTGTTACATTACTTTTAGTTTTTTTTCATCTTTTAAACACTTTTTGAGCTATGTACCAATCTTTTGAGGGTGTTTTGAGTAAGATGAGCTAAACCCCATCACTGAGGCAAGGAGGAAGCCATTTTTCCATGACTAATTGGTAACTTTTAATAATTCTTTTATGACTTTTGCATTCATTTTTAATTGAAATTGTGATTTTTCTTAATTGATTGTGATTTTATTTGATGGTTTATGCTGGGACCTAGAGCTTTTGATGAGTCATGCTTGTGATTTACAATTGATATTTTAAAAATCTACCTTTGGAAAAAATTAGAGTCACTTATTTGAGCTAAAATTGTTTAGAATTATTATTTTTGGAACCAATTAAAAGTTGTTAATGGTGAAATCCGTAACCTCAGTATTTGTGAATATTACTTTCATATTTTTTGTATAATTTCTAGTTTAAAATCAGTTTTAAAATATAAAATCAATCTTCACAAGTTATGAAACAAACTCATTCTTACCACCATCTACAATCCACATCAATAATGAAGCTGAATATGAAACATCAATTGTTGGTTTGAAAGCCGTCAAGTAATTGGGGGATAATAATGTGAAGCTGATAACTGATTCTATGTTGGTAGTCAACCAGTTTCTGAGCTCATACAGGGCCAAAGATGAGAGAATGATCTCATATCTAGATGATAGACATATTTTTGTGTCTTATTTGTCATATATTCTCTATTTTGTTATCACTTATTTTTGTACTTATTATGAGTTTTTTATGTCTTTATAGGTATTTTTAAGAAATAAATATTTGTTGAAAAATCGATCGAAAAATGTTAAAGGCACCCTAAAAAGTGTTAAAGGCATCCACCTCAAGAATTGTTAAAGGAACCCATCGAGTGGATAAAGGCACCCACTTCTCTTCCATTTCAAAAATCAAATTTTAGCAGGAACCCTTTCTCTTGTCGGCGTGAATTGGAATCAATTATTTTGGAGATTTATAAGGCCGTTAAGACAAGAAGATATTATTACCTTACTTGTAGGAATCGTGTACAAGTTTAAGAAACTCGAAAACTATCTTTCGTCATAAACAAGTTGTATCATTAAAAAGGAAAGAAATAAATTCTCTCGGGTTTACTTTAAAATAAATATTTCATGAGATGTTATCTCACGATTGAATGAGGCAAAAATATACAAAATATACTTCTCGAAGGAAACAAAATCATCCAAATAAAATCAGATCAAGATATGATGATCGTGAGAAAGAAAAATTATTTGTCGAGAATATATCCATTAAAACAAGAGATTTGAGAGAAGATTTGGAGTTGTTGGGTTGGTGTAGTATAAATAGTAAGCTCAAGGGAAGGATCAGGGGGGATGGCAGAAGCCAGAAGCGAAAGAAATCAAAATCCAGAAAAATGCTCGTGATGAAGAAGATGACGAAACTGTGAAGAAAAGGTTGAAGAAACCGTTGTTGTAGTCTTAAGCTAAGCAACATTTATCTTCACTTTGCAACGTTTATCTTCAGTGAAACACTTTTCCCTATGTAACAGTGAGTATGTAATGCTTATAAATGTTGCAAACTCATTGTTTTCATTATTTTCACTCTTTTTCATCATTTATAAACACTTTGAGCCATGAATCATTATTTTCAAAAATTGATTAATATGAGGAGCTAAACCCCTTTGTTGAGGCGACGGAGGAAGCCATTGTTCCAAGAAAAGTGGTATATTTCTATTTTAATTGATTCTTACAATTTCTTTTATGATTATTTGCTTTGAATAAAAATTGATTTAAGGATTTTTATTAAACAATTGTGATTTCTTTTGATAGAGCATGCTTAGCCTAGGGTTTTTGATGTTCTATACTTTCGATTTACAATTCTTACTTTGAAAATCTACTTTTGCAACATATTAGAATCACTTTAAATGTAAAGAATTGCATGAATGTTAATTAGACTGAATCACTTTAATTGGTTAGTGGTGGAATCCTGAGTCTCAGTGCCTCTTTAATATTACCAACTTTGTTTTAAATTTTCTATTTTAGCATTAAAAATTTAAATATAAAATCAACTTCACAATTTCGAGAGCTTGAAACCTATTCTTACCACGTCTACAAATCCACATCAGTTTTTGGCGCCGCCGACACGGACTTGTTTTTAGATTTGTTTTTAGTTCTTTTTTAGGTTAGTTAGTTTAGTTAGATTTTTATTTTTTTTATTTTTTTATTTTACATTTTTGGGTATTCTTCTTTGTATTACAGGTTTTGGATCAAAAAGAAATTGGATCTAAAGATTATATTGATTGATTAAAGACTTGGAGTCAAAGATAAATCAAAAAGAACGAAAAAAGAAGACAAGATTTTTTTAATTTTTTTACTTAAATTTTTTTTTTAGAGTTTTTTTTTTAGAGTTTTTTTTTAGAAAATTGTATCAGGAAATTCTTATTATCTTTGTAATTATTTTAAGTATTTATCTGTTTTTTCTTATTATTGGACTTTGGACCTTTGGACTTTCGGAAATTATTTTTATTTTAAACCCTACGGAAGGATAATTAAATATAAACTGAACGGGGAAGGACGATATTGTCTCTGCCCCTCGGGTTCGTCACTGGCATAGGAGTCCATGGCCTGAGTCGACTTCAACGGTTCATCGCCCGTCCGGAACGGAAGGTAAGACTCTAACCACCCACGAATCCCCTGTCAGTGGGTTTTCTTTATTCCTTCGTAATACAAATATGTTGAGGACTTGAATACGAAATTTACTTTTCTAGTAAAGGGTAGAAACTAGCCATATAAGATAAGGGTTTGGATTTTATCACCGTATCCTTTCTGCTCGACTTAGGAACACGTTACCAACGCGAACCTAAGCCTAAAATTTGACTAGAAAGAGACTTATAGGGTAACAATCTTATTGGAAAGTTATTCGAAAGTACTGTATTGGTTACTCTGTTAGCCTAACTATAAGTTCAGGAAGATTATTTTAAGTAGATTCGAGCCGCCTTGTAACCCAAGGAAATGTTGCCAAAGAGGCAGGGCTATCAAAGATCCTTAAAGCTTATCATGTTTCTATTCGACTTAATCTAATTCAGATCGTTCTAAGAGATTTGCTAAAACTGTAACTAGTTGCCTTTTGGAAGAATAAAAGTTGGTCTAGAAACAATCTAAGTGGAGTCATCATGCTTTTTGTTTGCTAGATTCAGTAGGTTTGATTTGGTTGAGTCAGCCTTTTTTGTGTATGTTTAGAACCCCATTCCTGTTAGGATTTATTTTCTTAGATTTTTTGTAAATATATTAGAAAGTTTTTGTTGGAAAATGTCGAACTGGTATTATGAGGACCAATACAATGAATATCCGACTGAATTTTAAAATAGACATTATCTGTACTATCCACATGGTGTGGATAGTAGTCGGGACCACCACCAACCTTTTTAAGGTCCTTGTTCATACAAGGGTGATCGCAATTACTATTCGTGCATACACCCATCACATGAACATGAAAATGAGCAAAATTCGAGTTATTTGTCTTGGAGGGATGCCCTAAAGCGTATGTGATGTAGTCCTTATAATGAACCTATTATGCCTCTGGAAGAACCATTGAAGCAGTTGTGATCTAGTACTCATCATGAACCTATTATGCCTCTAGAAGAATCACTCAAGAATTTATTTGAGATGACACATAGTTTTGAATTAAGTGTGAGAGGAAAAAATAGTAGTCCAAATCTTTCTCTAGAAGAATCACACGAGTAGTTGTGATCTAGTACTCCTTATGATCCATTTGTTTTTTCTAGAAAAATCCCTCAAGGAGTTGACTGAGAATACAAAAAAGGTTCGCATTAAGTTAGGGGGGACAATTAGTAGTCCAACTCTTTCTTTAGACAATCCCTTAAGCAAGTGACTGAGAATACAAATAGATTTTCATTAAGTGTGAATGAAAGTCTTGCAAAGAATAATATTGCTCAAAATGATCTTAATATCCAATATAGTGCTACCCTTAATAATTGTTCACCTTTTCAAGAGGACGAGGATAGAATTGGTAACACTACTTATTTAGAAAAGGTTCAAGCATCTTCATATTATTATAATGATGAAGATAATATTGGTGAAGAACTTGAAATATACATGCAGAGTGATCAGGAAATTATCACTCCAATTGTGCTTCATGACGATATTGTTATTTTTGGTTCAAATCCAAATAATTTTAATGATTATTCACCTATTCAAAAGGAAGAGGATTTGACTAGAGATGTCATTGTTTTAGATAATGTAGAGTTTTCTTGTTTTGAAGCGGATAATGGTTTTAGAGGAACGAGTTTGTCCTGAGACTAGTGATTTAGAGTCTAACGATTCGAAGATAAATAGTCTCCGACGAAGATGATAGACTCAAGAGAATTTTAATGTGATAGAGGATGATTTGATTCAGGTTGATAGAATAGTTTCCCCAATGGATTTTGTTGTCCTAGACACCCAACCTTTTCAGGTCCTAGAGGCTCAAATACCAGTGATCTTAGGTAGTCCATTTTAGGTAGATACAATGCCGTCATCAATTATGGAAATTGAATAATTAATTTTTCTTTTGGTAACATGACTATTGTACTGAATCTATTTAGTATGAGTAGACAACCTTCTGTGAGATCTATGATTAGAAGAAGTGAACACAACTAGTACTTCAGTTCAGAAATCTTTGCCAAACACTTTGTTAGAAGATCCATTAGAGAAATGCCTAGACCACTTTGGGTTTAATGTTGACGATGACAGTGTTATTAATGAGGTGAAAACTTTGTTAGATTCTGCACCTTTGATGGACACTTATAATATATGGAAATCTAAGTTTGAACTTCTACAAGTTCATAAGTCTACCTTATTTCCTTATATAGAGGAAGTTGAATGTAGTTCTGACCTTAAGGACCCTAAAATCCAATTAACAGTTTTTAGTCCATCTGAGAGTAATGTCCACCCTAAGTTTGGGGGTACCGATGATTCTTGTGATTTTCAAGTATCCCTACTTAAAGTCCCTCACTTGGGGATTGACATTTGCACCTCTACCATTTTCCAAGATCATCTTAAAACTAGATTCCCTGAGCCTGTTGATGGCCAAAAAGAAACTCAATTGTTAGAAACCCATCATCTGGTCGATGTGGTTCACCTAGGAAATAATACCAAGATTGACTTTGTTTTCCCACCAAAATATTTTCTTACATATGTGGGAACGTATGAATTTCAAATGTATTAGTTATTAAGTTTTGAGACTAAGCATAATTACTTTAGGAAATTAAAATCGACACATTTACTTAAGAATGACCACCATTTTCACAGTAGTCAACTATGTGGGTCAAATATGATTGACTTTGAGGATCCACAATTATTCAGGTTATTATTATGTACCTTCAACTTATTATTTAAGTTTTTCCAGACTCTACAACCTGATCCTCCGGATCCTGCCTATGAGGAAATTCAGCCTAAAGAGATTTATCTAGACCCTTGCATAGAGCCCGAACCTGAACCTCAACGAGATGTAGTTGTCTTAAACAAGACACTAGATAGGGATAAGGTTGTACTTTGTTTGTTCACTTTCTGGGTCTGCTGTAGTTTCCTTCTATTTTGAAAACATTATTTTATTCAGATGACCCATAGTTGTTCCGACTATTGCTAAATGATTTTATGAGGTGACTAATTCTTTCTTAGTCTGGCTGAAGATTAAAAACTTAGCACTTCTTGGGAGGTAACCCATGCGCATGCGACACGGTAATATATTTCCTTAACTCCTTTCCTTCGATTGGTAACAGTTTCTCCTTGTTCATGCTTTTAATAATTCATCTATAAAACATTGAGGACAGTGTTAGATTTAAGTTTGGGGGTAAGAGAGAAACTTTTAGTTAAATATGAAACTCCAAAGTCTAGAAAATTATGAACAATTCAGGATGACACTAACCATTCTAGGTAGATGGAAACTTAGCTCTTTTTCTACAGGAATTGGTGTACCCAACTAAATGGTCTATTCATAAAAGGATGCCTAGCTCAGGTGTTAGAAATAACATGATAGTCGTCACCATATCTCGGAATCATCATAACCATATCACCTTCTTTCTTTTTTTTACAATTTTTTGTGTTTCTCTAAGTGATTTGGTGGGGCACCAGTATCGAATTGTTATCACCACCAGGATGAAAAGAGTGTTTCAGATCAAGCCCCATTATTTTATTATTAAAAAAATCGAGTATTGATATTTTGATAGCAATATGTGTGTTCTCCCTGTCTCCGTCGCCTAAGCAAGCGTGGAACGCAGGATCCATGATAATTATCATGTAAGATTCTGATAAGGAGCATGTGCTTGGATTCATTTGATCCAATCATGTTGTTAGTACATTTAAAAATAATAAATAATTATTTTCAATAAATCGACCAATGGGACCCTTATTTATACTAGCTGAGTCAATATTAGTATAAGGAGTAAGACTAGTGGAATCATATCTCAATCCATTAGGATTCATCCTGGCACTGACCTTCAGACAGATATGAAACACCGTTCACCTTAGTCAACATGCGCAAACTTCATTTTGTCTATATCCGTCTTCTAAATCTTTTCATGTGATTGAACTTTGATAGATTCTAAGTAAAGTGGTTGAACGACTATCTAAGTAGAGATTTGTTTTCTTATATATGAATTCTAGTATGCTGAGTGCAAACTCGTGTGCAACAATTGGACTCATATAGGGTAATGATTCTCATAGCTGAAGAATTTAGTATGCCAACTAAATAGCTTGTTTAGTGTCTACCCTCAATCGTTTGCAAGTAGCTAAGGTTTGGAATAAAGGTTTTGTGGGTATATCTCTTGTAAACCCTCACGAGACAAAACTCGTCCGATAGGGAGACCTATGGGTTGAAAGGCTTGTTGCACATGCTAATTGCAATTACGATGCATGCGAAAATGAGTTAGGATTGTTATTATATTTTTAGATTAGATTTGCTCGAGGACTAGCAAATAATAAGTTTCGGGGTATTTGATAGACACATTTTTGTGTCTTATTTGTCCTACATTCTCTATTTTGTTTATCACTTATTTTGTACTTATTATGGGTTCTTTATGTCTTTGTAGGTATTTTTAAGAAATAAATATTTGAGGAAAAATCGTCTCGAAAAGTGTTAAAGGAACCCACCTAAAAAATTGTTAAAGGAACCCATCGAGTAGATAAAGGCACCCACTTCCCTTCCATTTCAAAAATCAAAATTTGGCGGGAATTCTTTCTCTTGTCTGCGTGAATTGGCAATCGATTATTTTGGAGATTTATAAGGCCTTTAAGACAAGAAGATACTATTACCTTATTTGTAGGAATCGTGTACAAGTTTAGGAAACTCAAAAACTATCTCTCGTCATAAACAGGTTGTATCATTAAAAAACAAATAAATAAATTCTCTCGGGTTTACTCTAAAAGAAATATTTCATGAGATATTATCTCACGATTGAATGAGGCAACAATATAGAAAATATATTTCTCGAAGGAAACAAAATCATCCAAACAAAATCATATCAAGATATGATGATCATGAGAAAGAAAAATTATTTTCCGAAAAATTCATACCAACTTTGTTTTAAGTTTCTATTTTAGCATTAGAAATTTAAATCTAAAATCAATCTTCTCAAGTTCGAGAGTTTGAAACCTATTCTTACCACATCTACAAATCCACATCACTAGACTACATGAAGAATTTAGTAAGCATTTTCGACCAATTATCGATCGAGCAAAGACCAAGGATGGAGAACATACATGTTGATGCTATGACATATCCGTCTTCAGCAGTTGACACAACAGTTACTCGCTTCGTCATAGTAGATTTCCAAGATTTACCTAGCATCTCCGAGAGTCACTACATTCTAACTCTAGTGGGGGCGAGATGGTAACTACACTGATACCAGAAGATACTGATAACATAAAAAGCATGGCACTGACAGTTAAACGATAGATGATTCAAGCGATTCTTCCAATAGTTACCCAGGTTGGCGTCAACCCTATGTTCGATACTTGACAACCAGTGAAAAATAGACGATAAATATCTTGCTTCAAAGGTTACCAAAAGTACATGAAGATACTCGAAAATCGAAGAAGAGTTATACTGCAATCCAGTGGATTTGGAGTTTTTTTTGCTACGTATAACCGTTGAGGAAGGACATACGATTTGGTATAGGCTCATAAAAGAATATGTGTCAACCACGTTGACGGGTGCAGTCTCGCGCATATAGTGCTTACCCATGGATACTTCTGGCCGTATTTGCAAAAAGACACAAAGGAGTACACAAAGAAATGAGTGGCTTGCCAAGAGCATCCGATCTTGAGTCCCTGGGCGTTCGGTAAGTGGGTACTAGATGTCGTTGGACTGCTCCCGTGATCTCCTAGAGGGGTAGGTTTGTACTGGATGCAACTGACTATTTTACTAAATGGGTTGAAGCAGTAGTATTGGTGCATGTGGATAGACACGGTGCATGGAGATTCCTTTGGGAAACATTATCTGCATATTTGGTATCCCACACAAGTTGGTGTCAGATAAAGGAAAGCAGTTCGATTCCGGATTGATCAAAGAATTCTGCGAGAATCTGAGTATTTGATACAATTTCTCATCTCCTTATTACGCTCAAAGCAATGGATAGGAAGAAGCGACAAATTGTGTTATCATGGATAACCTTAAGAAAATGCTAGAAAAAACCAAGGGAAAATGGACAAAGGAATTTCCAAGAGTCCTATGGTCTAACCGAACGACTCCAAAAAGATCAATTGGTTTTTCCCCCTTTAAACTGGCATACAGAACTGAGGCAGTCATATCCATCGAGATGCACCTAAGCACTACCAAGACTCGAGCAGTCGGATCAGGAAACAATGAAAGAATTCTGGCTTTGGATAAAAAGTTGCTGGAAAAGCAGAGAGAAGCAGTATTGAAGCAGTTGGTGCAATACCAGCAAGCATTCAAGCTAATCTACGAAGGAAAGATTAAGGAACGAGCATTTAAACTAGGAGAGTACGTGTTGAACAAAATTCGAGCGGAAACAATGGAGCCCAATTGTGGGAAGCTATGAGCAAATTGGGAGGGTCCATATATAGTAGATAAACCTGCATCTAGTGGTTGTTACTACCTAAGAAATCTTGATGGGACTGAAGATTCTGAACCATAGAAACCTTGGAACTCTTTCCACCAGAAGAGGTTTTTCCATTAGTTAGATTTTCAAAAAAGTAGTTTCGTTAGTATCCAAATGTGTTGCACTCTTTTTCATTTGTATTGGTTTTATCCCAATGGTTTCCACACAAAAGTTTTAACGAGGCAGTTGTTGTCAGGCAGTGGGTATTTTTTTTGTTTTTCCTATTAAGATTTTTAGTTCAGCATTATTTTGGTAATCCATATTTCGATTGTTCGTGTTTAATTTTCTGAACTATTATGGAGGGTTCGAATCCGTAGTCAGTTTGGTATGACAAAGCTATACTGTATGAGGTTGCATCTAGTCACGCAAGACATGAAATCTCCATTAATATGATAGATAAGGTATATGCACGGTTCAAGTATTTTTACCCCATATCAAGTATGGGACGTCAACAGATGTAACAAGCGTTTTCACACGCCAAGGCATGCGAAGACGTGCACTTTTCAACTCTGCTCGCATCTTGAATAGTAGGATTGGCCCCTTGATAGACACATTTTTATGTCTGAATTATTCTCACTTCTCTATATTGTTAGTACTCAATTGTATACTTATTGTGTTATTTTATGTGTTTCTAGGTATTTTTGGGAAATAAACGTTTGTAGAAAAATTGGCTCAAAAAGTGATAAAGGCACCCGGGAAAATTAATAAAGACACCCAGAAAAATTACTAAAGGCACCCAACATATTGATAAAGGCACCCTCATTCTTTAGTTCAAAATATAAAAATTGTGGGAAAAATTATTTACTTGAGCGAGAGTTCCCTGACTTGTTTGATTCTGAGTTTTAAGGGATTTTGAGGCGATTTTGAGTTACCAACGTAAAAAAGTAATCAAAAGAGGATCAACACACGTCAAATATAGGTATTTCACGTCGGAAAATAACCTGAAAATCAATTTTGCTAACTGGAAAAAACCAACTATCCCCTGATTTGGATAAATACGATTTCAAGTTGGTTTTGGATGAAGATTTGGGTCCTTATCGATTAAGGAAGGGTTATTAGGGTTTACTAAACCTATATAAAGGGGGAAGATCGAAGAAAAAGCCATCGAGGAATCGGGAGAAAAATTCAGGGAGAAAAAAAAATTATTTCTGCTCGGGAGGAAGAAGAAGAACATAAGGCTGGAAAAGAAAGTCACAGATACCATCACACAATCTATCTGCCTTACTGCACTAAAGAGCATTCGTTGATTCGTTTTTTCTTTACTCTTTCTTTTTAGCGACATTACCCATCTCAGAACTGTAGCAAAACACCATTGAAAAGTTATAAGCGTATCAATTTCCCTGAGTTTTTTTTTGTTGGGTTATTTTGCATTACCTATATTGGATGTTTACACCCCTCTGTTTTGGCTTGGTCATTTGCACCCTTGCCATTACCCTTATACCACAATCTAGAAAAAAGTTCTGGAAGTTTCTGGAATACTTGCTAGCCAATGCATACAAAGGAAGGTTCTTGAACATTCCAGATGACTTGCAGGATAACTCATCACGAGTCATGACTTTTCTCGAAATTATGGTTGATCCCAAAGAAAAAAACATATAAATATAGAGAACCAAAAAACCTAAAAGGTACAAATCTTTTCTACACAATCTCTGTGAAAAACTCTAGCTAACTTAGGCATCAGAGGGTTTTTTACAGGGTTTTTTTCGTGTGAAGGAAAAGGTTGCAAAGATCATTAACATAATCGACATCTAAACGGGTGTTCAGGTAAGATATATTTTTGCACAAACAATTACATTGCAAGATTGTTTGTAAGGTATGGTCTACTTCAACTCCAGCTCGCTATTGGGCATGGGTCTTTCCAAAAAACATGTTTATTCTTGCTCAGGGAAAGTCATTTGGGATCTTATCCGTAATTTTATCAGTTGGGTTCTTTGGAAGGAGAGGAATTTTTGTATCTTCGAAAGAAATTACAGGTTCAAGACTAACAATGATCTATGTGAAAATGCTAGAGCCTTAGTACTTGCATGGTCTGGGGATGCAGGCAATATAGTGCATTTGAATTTCTAGAAATTAGATTGTATGCAGACTTAGTACTGAACACCCCAATATTTGTGCCTTTCAAATAAAGAATATCATTGTAATATCCAGAAATAAGTAAGAGGCACAGACACTGATCCCAACACATAATGCACAATACTACCAGAAAATATATTCTCTTTCTCAGAATGAGCAGCTTCCTTTTAGACTACCCTCTAGATGGTTTATACGTTTACTTCTGATGCACTTTTCTACAAGTCAACTGACACCGCCTGCACACGTGTGCTTTACAATGGAATACTATTTGATGACCCCTACTTTACTAAGGGGGAACCATCTCTTGAGGCCGCTCCTTTGACTCTTTCGCATCCTCAATTGCTGCCGGTGTATGTGTATCCTTCCTTAGCCGCCACTCCTTTAAGCCCGCATGGCGTCTTCTCTCTATTTATCCTTCTCCCTTCTTTACCCGGGTCTTATTCTCGTATTCCACGATCCTCTAGTCCCCTATCTCATTTTGGGTATCTACGATCATCATTTAATTTAAAAATATAAACAGAAAGAATTATGTGCATAATAAAAGGATCAATAATGGAATAACAACTTCAGTATAATGGACTACCCAATTGTTTGTACATATATAAAATAGCTATAAAGCCTGCTAGTCAAGTTCGTCTAGCCCAAAAGAAGGTTCCAGAAGTCTTGTTGTCCAAGTTAATTGTGTTTGAAGTTTATCTCAGAATTAGGGTTTAACATAGACTATATAAATGCATGGGTCTAAACCCTAAAGAGGGACGCTCTTTATGCTTTCTAACTAGAAGAAACACCATTGTAAATCATATATCAATAAACATCTTTTCACAAGGAGATTCATCCGTGGATGTAGACATAATTTGTCGAACCACGTTAAATTTATATTTCTCTATTTATTTTTAATTCGTTTTCTAACTTTATTTTACATAATCATTATCAAATTAACCGTGTTCTATGCCGAATGTTATTCCCAGTACAAACATTACTACCGACTAAGAGGAACGAGTGAAAGACGCATGGTCTACCGACAACACGGCATACTTGTTTGCTCGTTCCTTTTCTCTGATCTAGTTATTTCTTTGATATGCTAATATGATCAATTGATCATTCACATATATACGCGATTAAAAAAAGGAGACATGGGTTTGAATATATACATAAGTCGGTTACCATGAATCAATTGGAATCATCTTTATGCATATATGTATTCTTTGATTGAGCATATGTGATCATACGTGTGAAATATATATACATCTGATATCCCAAAGGCCTGCAAAAGTCCCTATCTTGGTCTTCGTGTCTATACATTAATTAATTCAGATACTCCATCTGTTGTACATGTTTTTCTAACAAGCTGGTTATTACTATGTTAGCTTTACTCTAAAACAATCAATTGAATATTTCAGTGAATTTTTACTTTCGATTTACATTCACCGTGAGTCCGTGACTGCCATTCAATCCCTTCTTAAGAAAAAATATTAAATAAATATTTTTTGTTTTTTTTAATGTTGTACCTAACTTTTCACTAAGAAAAAGGGTACATCAAGAGGTCGATGCCACCTCTTTTGTATACAATGGATGATTATTTGTCGCGCAAGTAACTTCCCAATTACTTTTTCTACACAGATCAACCGTACGACGATATTGGAAATAAAGATTGCTTAGATCTCCTATAGCTTAGCCTTATATTATTGTAAGCATCTAAAATCTCACTTTGTATGTGAATATTTAAGTCTTATATTTTAACGTAAACATAAAATATCGTCTACACATATGAGTATAAAGTCTTGTTACAAGCAAATGTAAAATCTCGTCTTAACCACGAGCCCAACATCCGATGTTGGTCCAAAGCCTCGTACTCAACACAAACAACATGCCAGCCTGTCCTAGCAGCGAGCGCGATAGCCTTGTTACGTTCCGAGCAAAAAACCTTGCCACAGTCGAAAACAAACTATATTACAATCAAGTCTCGACTAGATCCCGAGCATCACAAGTCTAATACTTGGTACAAAGTCTCGCCTAGCACGCAAACAAACTAAACATAACATCACAGTTGGATGCGTCTTTGCAAATACCTCTGCAGACAATGGGGCCGAGTTTCGTAACACTCCAAATAGCACGCTTGGGGACGAGTTACAGAATACCTCAACAAACAGAGTTCGAGGGGAATCCAAACTTCTTAATCCTACAACAAGTTATATGATTAAGAGGGGGTGATATTGCTCGTGTCGTTAATCAACCAAAATAATTCAGGTTCTTACTTCACTAAAATAGATTAGAGTATAGCAATAAGAACAAGTTCGTTCCCACAGAGAGGCAGGTGATTGTTAATTACTTTCGATTACTTATGTAAACAGGAGGGGGGGGGGGGGTTTGGTTGTGATTATAACTAAATTATACTAAAGCAAATTAATTAAAACGAATATCAGAGGTAAAGAATATTGGTTAGATAGTTCATCTTCCATCTTCCAACATGTTATCAATCAAATCATACTCAACATTCATGCATTCTCAATATCAATAACCCTAAAGCATCCTAACGCAGGTTTACTCCGGCAAAACTCCTATTATCATCAAAAAGCGCAAAGCGCCACTCTTTGAATCCTTTTCACCGAATAACTTGGCGCAAATGTCACTCAAGTTTAACCCAATGAAAGCAATGGTCTTTGTGAGTTGAGGCTATTCTAAGCAATCCGGCGCAAAGTGCCACTCGGATTTAACCTAGGTCACGCTTCTACACATAATCGCATGGCAACATCCCGTCGTTAACAACTATGTTATACTACTTGTAACAAGGGTCCTTCGACAATTCCGGATCGAAAAATCCTAGTTTAGCTATAGATGTCAATGCATGCTTATTTAATTCGCGACTCAAACAAACAGGCAATCAATCATACATGGCGTTATAAACGGTAGAACATGAACGATATTAAAAATATTATAAACATATGAGAATGAGCCATTCAATTAATAAACATGTTTTCCGACTTAGGACTACATCCCTAACCAATAAGAGAGGTTTAGTTCATCATGGATTTCTCAAAATCCATGGAAAATAATTAAGAAAACAAATAAATCAAACCCAAGAAGTCGTGACGATCGAATCGCCACTCCAAGGTGTTTCTCTCCTCTCCAAAAGCGTCCAAGATGTCTCTGTGTATGAAAGTCTTTGGGGTCCTGTATATGTCTCCCTCCTCCGTGAGAGGGTATATGTGTTGTCCCAGGTCTGTTCGTGAAGTTCCTCCCCTTTCTTTATGTCTACAAAGGTATGGTCTGTGTCCGGGTAGGTATATGTGATTCTGTACCCGTGAGAGGGTATTTCCCCTATATGTTTCCCTATATACGTCCCGGTCTCTATTTATAGGGTTACTGTCCGCCTATAATAGAGTTCCAATCTAATTAGGAATCCTCAATAAGCCTCATCCCATCACCAACCATCTTACTTTCCGTGTATAACACGGTTCAGTTCTTTCCTAACTTCGGGCAAACTCCACTTCCTGATTTCCTACTTTTCTGGCAGCACACCCTGACTTCTCGGCCAAACCATGTATCCATCAGCCAACTCTAGTTCACCACCAACAATCATCACACCATAGCCAGCAGCTCTAGCTGTCAACCACAAGCTTCATTATGACCTCAAATCCAACCCTTATTGTTTATAAACATCTCAGGCTCAAACTCTTAATACCACCAGTCCACCAAGTGATCAATCATCATCACTGCCTCACTTAATCACCGAACTCATTACTGTTGCTTCCAGTCCATTAACTCCTTCCTACTGTCACACGAGTAGCAACAGCAGCAACCACCATCGTAGCCATCACTGCCATGAAACATCATCGACTCGAGTTTATCGTCATCAGAGTTTCTCCTCTCAACAGCGTCAGCGTCAGTCGTGAAGGAAACCATCACCATCAACGACTCCTCAATCCACTCCTTCTTCCTCTACATGAACTCACTGCTCTATTCAACCAAGCTCAATCGTCACAATCATCTCTACCATGATCATATCATGATCATCATTCTCGGTCGAATCATATGAAAAAGAAAGTGGCCCTTAGTACTAAAGTGGCTACTGTTCATAAACATTTGAATTTGGGAAGCCCCGAGTAGAAGTGCAGGTGCCATTAATAGTATTCGAACTCAGCTACCCCTTAGTAGAAATGCAGGCGTCTTTAGCATTTTTCGTTAAAACCCGTTTAACTGTCGGTTTTAGAAAACCAACAAGTTTAATTCCTCTTTTTTCCCGTAACTTTCTCGTACGAAGTCAGAATGACCTCGTTCTTTCGCCGTTGGCTTCGTAATTTAATTCTCTACAGGATGGAGGGTAGAAATCCTGGAATAGACTTATCTCCACTGGGTATTTGGAAATTCTTCTCTTGTAAAGCTCCATTTCATTTGTTTCAGAGATGTAACCTAATAAAACACATAAACTACAAAAGTAATAATAATATACAGTAATTCACACAAAATCTAGCAAATAAGTATAAGGAAATGATACTTAAAATGTATCAATTATGCACTTATCAGATATTTGTACCCTATATAAAATAGCCATAAAGCCCGCTAGTCAAGCCCGTCTAGCCAAAAGAAAGTTCCAGAAGGTTTCAGAAGTCTTGTTGCCCAAGTTAATTGCATTTGAAGTTTATATCAGAATTAAAGTTTAACATAAACTATATAAATACATGGGTCTTAAACCCTAAATAAAGAGGCTCTCTATGCTTTCTAACTAGAAGAAACACTATTATAAATCATATATCAATAAACATCTCTATCTAAATGGATTCATCCGTGGATTTGTGTTTCTCTATTTATCTTTAATTCGTTTTCTAACTCTATTTCACATAATCATCATCAAATCAATCTTGTTTTGTGCCGAAAGTTTTTTCAAGTACAAACACCGATATCAATTTATTGTGTGAGAAAGCTACAGTCTTAGTACTTGCTTGGTCTGCCGCTGCAGGCAATACGGTGCATTTGGATTTTTCTAATGTTGTGCTCAACTGGGATAATGTTTTTACTAGCTGGTTGTTTATTTGTTTTCTTTTTTCTACCTCTGGTAGACTTTCTGTAAAATTCTTCCTTACTCTAATGTTTTACTTGGTATAAATTTTTTATACCAAGTTGCAGATAGCTTTGGAGTTCTCTTCAATGTTGTAAAATCCACACAGAAAATGCCAAATTGTCTAGTATATCCCAATACCCACTCGAAGTTGTCAAGCAAAGACCACGCGAAGTATCCTCTGACATCGGCTTCTTTCCTGATCGCATTTTCCATGGGATCCAAATTGCTAGCCTACTCATGAAGTTCACTCTCTCGGTATCATTCAAGGAATCTTCAATTTTGGCACTACCATTGTTGAGCTCCCCGTAACCTGATAGAACTACATTGTGAAAGATGAATCAGAGAAGAACAA
This sequence comes from Papaver californicum, assembly GCA_023531435.1. Taxonomy (NCBI): domain Eukaryota; kingdom Viridiplantae; phylum Streptophyta; class Magnoliopsida; order Ranunculales; family Papaveraceae; genus Papaver; species Papaver californicum. Next base: position 10,764 of record JAJJMC010015394.1, on the reverse strand, counting down.
TGTTTCTTATTAGATGTTAAAGCTTTACAAATGAGTTTATATATCAAATTCTATACAGAGTACTCGAGTGTGTCTAACAAAGCTAACTGTCCATCACGTGATACCTGTGCATATGACAGACTGGCAAGGCTAGACAGCTATACACTGTTGACAGGCTGGCTATACAGCTGTACTCTATGAATCAGACTTGACTAGACTTGACTATACACTATTATCCCCCCTCAAGCTCAAGGAGGTTTGAAGAGGCTTCTTGAGATTGCGCATGTCTTTGCACACACACACCGAGCAAGAGAATGAATTTCAGAAGAGTCTGTGGGTGTTGAAGTGTGAATTGCGGCACATCATGAGAAGAAGAACATGTAGCATCAACAAATAGGATCATGAGAAGGCTGCCAGATTGTGGTGCGAAAACCTTCCAGGAGAAAGAAAAAAAATAGGAGCAACATGAAAACAGCCATTCCAGATAGACTTGGAATTAGAAGACTTTTTCTTCCTTGTTTGTCCATCAAAGAGGATGCCATAGATGTGTCAAAAACATTGGATGCCAAACAAGAGCACTTGCAGCAACAAAACTCATTGCGTCCTGAAATTCAAGTTGTTGCACAAAACTGCTGGGGAAGAAATAAGGTGCTTTCACTGGTGAAGAAATGTTGTGTTGGCCTATGAACTTGTGTTGTCCTATCTATCAATAGCATATTAGAATCAGAAAGAAGATGTTGTCGGCTTCATCAAAAACATCTGATAAGAAAGATTCAATTAAACAGCAACTGAAAGACCCTTATGAAGTTATTGGTGTCTCTCGTAGCTCAGCAGATCAAGATATCAAAAGTGCTTACAGAAAATTGGCTCTCAAGTATCATCCGGATAAAAATGCGAATGATCCCAAAACATTTAACATGTTCAAGGAGGTCACAGTTTCATACAATATTTTGTCTGATCCAGAAGAGCGACGTCGGTAAGACACATCTGGTTTTGAGGGCGTTGAATCTGAAGGCCAGGAAATTGAGCTAGACCTTTCGAGTTTGGGCGCTATGAACCTGAAATTGAGCATTCATGAGGACGGCCAGAACAGAGCTAAGATTGCTGACTTGCTCCGAGACTACTCCATAAAGAGTGGAGATGCGAGGACGAGCTTGAAAGACTATGTGAACTCCAAGATAACGTCAAGAATATAACACATGACTAAAGAAAGAAGCAAGTCAAGTTGCTTACTCTGGAGAAGGATTTCAAAGTTTGAATCCTTTTATTCATAATTAAAGAAAGGAAACCAGCAAGTTAATACCACCTTGCACTTATTGAGATACACAGCACAAAACTATTCAGCCTTCACTTGCAGAGTTTGACGAGAGAACAAAACACTCACTGCAATGAGGCACATCACCAGTAAACAACAACCAAAAAACATATCCAGGAGAAGATTGTGCAGATTTGAACTGGTGGATAATCCACTAACTGCAAGCAATAAAACAGGACCAGCAGAAAAAGAAGAAATCCACATATCAAGAGTAAAGAAACCACCAGCAGAAGGCTAGAACAAGAAATCACATCAAGAAAAAAAAGGCTAGGAGGAGATTGAGAAAATCTTGAAATAGTATGGAAACAAGATTAAGGAAACCATAAAGAAGAGGACTATGTCTATGTCTCTGTTGAAAGAAAAGAAATCAACATTAACTGTAACTTGAAAACAACTCAGTTTGTGGGAGCATTGAATCAACCATAGCTGGAAAGATTTGCCTGAATTGAATGAATCAGAAAATTGGAATTGATTATAGAGGAAATCTTGAATTAGAACTGAAATCACGAATTGATTGAAAATTGAGTGAAGCATGGAAATCCCGGTTGCAAAAGATGAAGTAAGGCCGCTTGGCACGACTTCATTTGGAAAGGGCTCTTAGATGTGAGGTCCCTTGGCGTGGATTTAAGAATCTGTCATCACTGATCCAGCCATTTTGCACGAAGAACAGAGTTTTCTCCAAAACATCCCGAAAGATAAAGACTCGACTTGACAGAGAAAGCTTTCAAAAGAACCGAGCTGCATCCAAAGATGGAATTTCCGTTCATTACTTGGCATGAAATCATGAATTGATTGAAAATTGAGTGAAACATCCTACTGGTGTGATTGAAAACCAGACTTACGGGAATGAACAATGCTGGTGATCTTTGCACCAGTCTTACATGTAGAAGACATATCAATGCTGATGGGTCAACATCAGAATTACATGGAAATAGAATCAATGCTGAAATCATTCAGGCTTACATGAACGTGAGATGGATCTAAAGGATCAGAAGAATATGAGGTTGAATCTCAAATATTAACCAAAATGAAATTGAAACACTAAGAACAGTACCAGAGATCATTGTTGAATGAGCATTACGAAAAGAAATTGAAGGTGAATCTTAGAAGCATCAGAAGAACATTCTTGTTATTGCAGCAGCAGAAGAAATTGAAGCCCTAGAACCAGCGGAATCGAAAAAGAAAAAATCAGAGGCAGAGGATCTTCTGCTCTGATACCATGATAGAACTACATTGTGAAAGATGAATCAGAGAAGAATAATGTTTCTTATTAGATGTTAAAGCTTTACAAATGAGTTTATATATCAAATTCTATACAGAGTACTCGAGTGTGTCTAACGAAGCTAACTGTCCATCACGTGGTACCTGTGCATATGACAGACTGGCAAGGCTAGACAGCTATACATTGTTGACAGGCTGGCTATACAGCTGTACTCTATGAATCTGACTTGACTAGACTTGACTATACACTATTATAACCGTTTTCTGCAATAAACATGGGCGTATTATTGTATCTCTCTTTTACATATGTAACCATTTTTTCCATTCCTTGCGGATGAACATAGTATAAATTCATTGCAGTCACTTCTCCAATGGGAACACCATCCTTTTCGCCAGTTAGATAGGCAAAACCTTCTGTCCTGGAACCTCCCATTCCATCTGGGCAAGAAGAGAACATACAGTCTTTGACATAGAAGCTGGATTAGTGATTTAAGACCAATGAAGTCTGAACCACTTTGTAGTTTCTTCTTATCATTTTCTGAAAACAAAGGCAAACTCATTCCTAGTATATCTTGCATTTCTGCAGGATACCTTCCATACATAATGGGATCCAGGAACCAATTCAAATAGAAAGATATGGCTCTCTCGGTAGCTAGCTTGTCTGCCAAAGAATCACTAAGGGGTTCAAACCATATACTGGTCATTACAATCCCAATGCTACCTTGTTGTTCTTCCTGGTATTTGTTTCTGTATAGTTGAACTGCAAAAGCATGCGAGAGGATAATGTTGTGAGTGGCAATGAAAGGTTCAGTCTCGGAGTCACCAAATACACATCTGCCAAATACACCGGAGCAGTGACCTGGTGGGTAAATCTCCTTTCGGTAACTTCGGACAGGGACGACGTTTGGCTCGTTGAATGTGCCCCAATACTTGACGCGATCTCCAAATGCTTCAAAACAAACGTCCGCATAATAACGAAAATCTTCCTGTATAGAAGGACTCAACCAACTTCCATATCTTTCTTCAAGTTCTTGAGGAATGTCATAGTGAAACAACTTAACAAACGGCTCAATTCCTTTCCGAAGGAGAGCGTCAATTAAGTTGTTATAGAAATGAATGCCACCAGGATTTATAGCTCCAAATCGCCCTCTAGGTAGAATTCGCGCCCATGAAATAGAGAAGCGGTAACTATTGACACCAAGAGAATCCATCAGCTCTATATCTTCCAGATAACGGTTATAATGATCAACACTGATATCTCCATTACTTCCGTCAATGATTTTACCTGATCTTATGGGTAAAAACTTCCCAATTGTTTAAACCTTTTCCATCACTCCTGAAAGCACCTTCGATTTGATAAGCAGATGAGGCAGTACCAAATAGGAAATTGGTTGAGAAATTAGAAGAAGATTGTTCATCTGTAACTGTAACCACTCTGTTCCCATGGTTACTTAGCACCAATAATGGTGTAGAGGAGAAACAGAGAGTCAGTAGAACTCAGAAACCATTAAACAGAAGTTTTGAAAAATCTTCCATGGTAAGCAAGTTTTCCTTTTGGACCTATTCCTTTTGATTCATTCGCTTACTGACTAGCTTTCTTGTATTGGGTTTTGATTGAAAAAGAAGAAGACCCACAGAATAATATACTTGGTTTAAGAGCAAGCACTATGGATAGGCATATACCACAAAGATACACATAACCACTAGCCACAATATACGACCTTATCTTACACCGCTAGCAAAATGTATGTTCACAGTTACAACAAAAAATTCAAAGCTAGAGAAACTTGAAAACTAACAACTCCAGACACAGAGTTAACAGTACAAGCACAAGCTAGGGAGGCTGCCACACTAAAAATCTATCCCAGCTAAATACTAAACTACTAAAGGGAATTGCAATGTCAGGATGAAAAGTCCTCAACCAAGCGAAATCTGCTGCCTTAATGGTACAGGCAAGTTGGTGAACAGATTTAGCTTTACTAGAAAAGACTCGATTGTTTCGTTCTTTCCAGACCTGCCCAGGAGTAGCATGTAACAGGTACCTCCGAATGACAGCGCCAGAATCCTTAAAACGCACCATTCGGACACCGTTCCACCAACTGAACTATGTCATCACTTATCAGGCTTGTCCCATCTCCAGCCAGCGATATTAGGTATAACTTCCTTCCAAACTTCAGTAGAGAAGTCACAATGCAACAACAGATGGTCCATAGATTCATCTACCAGATTACAAGGGTCATGTAATCCTGATGGCATAATGCCTCTGTGAGCTGGATTATCTCTAGTTTCAATCCGGTTAAGAAAGGCCTGCCAAACAAATTTTCATAGGAATTTGATAGTACCAAAGAAATTTAAGAAAGTTACTAGATATTAACCCGCCGGGTGAAGTTCAAAATATTTGAAGTCCAAAAGGATTCCTTTGAACCTGACACTCATCAAGAGAAGCAAAACTTCTACTTAATAAAATGCATGCTCTCATAACACTGCACACTATACCAACGATTTGATGAAAAAGAAGCACAAAATACAAACGAACTTGGTTTTAGAACCCGAAGCATCTCATACGTCGCCTTATGCTTATCTACCACATTCCTTAGGCCAAAACTGACCGTGATTGCATCTAAGTAGTAATCAGGAAAGTGTAAATTAAGGGCATCACCTTCGACCCTGGAACATATCATTTCCTACTATTGGGAGGTATCAGAGGTATCAGAACGGAAAACACTATTATTGCGGTGTTGCCCATTACCCTCGAAAATGGCAACTGCAAATTAGTAATTGAATTTCCTGAAAAAATAGAGTTTCCAATGAGCAACAAACATATGCGTGTGCATGTGTACTGAGTGGGCACCTAAATACATCCTTCACAAAAATATACTCAAATTCACAACTTCAGCTACATTTGTGAATTGTTAATTTGTTACCATCACTCACAGTCGCACACAATGTTCTGGTAGCAAGGTTTTCTAAGGAATTCCTACGGTATAGAGCTCCGGATAATTGCGCGTTCAAAAATTCAAGACAAGTAACCCACAAATTGCCAACCAAAACAACAATTAGAAAGGATCCAGCTGAAAAACGCGTGACGGCTGTATGAAATAACAGAAATTCGTATAAGTAAATGTTGGAAATTGGGCTTGGAATGGCCACCCAAGCCCATGTCCAATATGAATGACAATTGTGTTAAGTTTGAAACATAAGGAAAATCAAATGGACGGTCGAGATTATATCTAATATATTTAGTTACGATCTAACGGTACTAATTAATTCATATCCAAAAGATGGAATCTAATGGACAAATTTTTCTGTCTGAAATTGGCAACGTTTTCATGCTTGAGAATGCATCACTGATCATTTGTTGCGTACCCGAGAATGCATCATAGTGCTGAGGCACTATTATGCTGTGATGCGTCCCGAGAATGCATCATTAGAAAGTGTAGTCGTTGATGGTTGCAAATCACCGTTAAGGAACAGTTGCTACCGTTTGAAATTGGCAACAGTCTATAAACGTTACAAAATAACTGTTGGAAACAGATACATCCATTTGGATTAGTGACAGTTTTGTAACTGTTACGAAGTGACTGTTGGGAACAGTCACATCCGTTCAAATTGGTGACAGTTTGTGAAGAAACTGTTGCAAAGTGACTGTTGCGAACAGTCACGTCCCTTGAAAAGCAACAGTTGTGATGTTGCAACTGTTACCAACCATCACCAAAAGTACTGTTTCAAAATCTATGTAAACTCATCTTTGTGTTGAGTTTTAAACACAGAAATTTTTGGGTTATTTCATTGAGTTTTTGAGAGTCTGTAAAAGAGAGTTGGTGCTACATTAATTTGCATTCGTTGTTTAGCGTTCATCGAAGTGTTGTTGAAGAACACCAAAGGTATTGTTGAATGCTGGAGACATATGTCATAACATGTATCAGCATCTAGATCAGGGCATATCTTAAGTAAAGAGATTACTCGCCTCAATACACCCAAGTGGATTTGTTTAGTTTAATTGTTTGTTCAATTATTCTTCTTCTTCTCCTTTTCTTTAATTTTTAGTTTTGCAAATTATCTTTATAAGGATTTTAAAGAAGTGTGATTCACTAATCCTGATTTGGAATCGGTGATTTGGTAAATTGATAATACGATTTATATTGTATTTGGTGAATCGGTAACAAGATGGTACAAACCAGGGGTGGTAAAAAGTACTTCGTCACTTTCATAGATGATAGTACAAGGTTTTGTCATGTATACTTATTAAGAAGTAAAGATGAAGTGGTTGATAAATTTCAACTTTATAAGAATGAAGTTGAAAATCAACTAAACGGAAAAATTAAAATCCTGAAAAGCGATAGAGGCGCTGAGTATAAATCTACTTTAGATGAGATTTGTTCACAAAATGGAATCATTCATCAAAGTACGACTCCATATTCGCACAGTCGAATGGTATTGCTGAACGCAGGAATCGTACTTTAAAAAAGATGATGGATGTTCTTTAAATAACTTCTGGAGCACCTGATAACTTGTGGGGGGAAGCTTTGCTTACAGCAAATTACATTTTGAATAAGGAACCCCACAAGAAAAATGATAAAACACCATATGAATTATGGAAAGGCAGAAAGCCTTCATATAAATACATTAAAGTGTGGGAGTGCTTGGCAAAGGTAGCAGTACCGCTTCCTAAATGGGTCAAGAAAGGACCAAAAATAGTGGATTGTATGTTCATTGGGTATGCTGAGAATAGTAGTGCATACATATTTCTTGTTTATAAGTATGAAATTGAGGATATACATGTAAACATCATACTAGAATCAAGGGGTGCAATATTATTTGAGAATGTATTTCCATGTAAAGAAGAAAGCAAAAATTATCTCAAAAGGAAAAGTGTTAGCGAGGATGAAAATACAAGTTCTTCACAATTACCCGACCAACACGAACGAGAAATTGTTGAAGAACCTGGGAGAAGTAAAAGAGACAGAATTGCTAAGACTTTTGGTTCAGACTATGTATCTTGTATGTTAGAGGATGAACCTCAAACATTTAAGCAAACTATGGCTACGCCAGAAGCTCCATACTGGAAAGAATCCACGGATAGTGAAATCGATTCCATCATGCAAAACCACACATGGGAGTTAGTGGATCTACCCCCAGGTTGTAAACCTTTGGGTAATAAATGGGTTTTCAAACGGAAATTGAAAACTGATGGAACGATAGACAAGTATAAAGCAAGACTAGATGTCAAGGGTTTTATACAAAAGGAAGGTTTAGATTACTTCGACACCTACTCTCCTGTTACAAGGATTACATCCACAAGATTTCTTATTGCAATTGCGGCACTGTATAATATGGATATACATCATATGGATGTTAAGACTGTCATTTTGAATGGAGATTTAGAGGAAGAAATCTACATGGAACAACCTGAAGGGTTTGTGGCACCCGGAAACGAAAAGAAAGTTTGTAAGTTGGTGAAATCGCTTTATGGGTTAACGCAGGCACCTAAACAGTGGCATATAAATTTTAATAATACATTATTATCAAATGGGTTCAAAATCAATGAATGTGACAAATATGTCTACATTAAAACGACACCTTCATGTTTCGTTATTATATGCCTATATGTAGATGATATGTTGATTATGGGAAATGATTCAAAAATAATAAAATCTACAAAGAAGATGTTGTCTAAACATTTCGATATGAAAGATTTAGGCAAAGCGGATGTCATTTTAGGAATTAAAATTTCCAGAAGTCCAGAAGGGATTAAATTATCTCAAGAACATTACGTTGAGAAAATTTTGGAAAAGTGTAATAAGAATGATGGCAAAATGGCAAGTACACCTTTAGACATGAATGTTCGTCTTCTAAAGAATGAAGAACAAGTTGTAGGACAATTAGAATACTCTCGGGTAATTGGAATTCTAATGTATCTAATAAGTTGTACACGACCAGATATAGCGTGTGCAATGAGTAAGTTAAGTAAGTTTACAAGCAATCCTAATAAAACTCATTGGAAAGCCATAGTAAGAGTCTTGAGATATTTGAGAAAGAGCAAAAGATTATGGTTTGCATTACACAACATATCCAGCAATTTTGGAAGGACATGTTGATGCAAACTGGATCTCAGACTCAGATGATACTAAAGCAACAAGTGGCTATGTATTTACTATGGGCGGGGCTGCGCTATCATGGAAATCATCCAGACAAACGTTGATATCAAGATCAACCATGGAAGCTGAGTTCTTCGCTTTAGATAAAGTGGCAGAGGAAGCAGAATGGCTTTAAAATTTCCTAGAGGACATACCAGTATGGCCCAAACCCGTGTCGACAATAAATATTAACTGTGACAATACGACAACTATTGCAACGGCACGCAGTAATATTGGCCACCCAATCCCATCTCCAATATGAATGACAATTGTGTTAAGTTTCAAACATAAGGGAAATCAAATGGACGGTCGAGATTACATCTAATATGGTTAGTTACGATCTAACGGTACTAATTAATTCATATCCAAAAGATGAAATCTAATGGACAAATTTTTCTGTCTTAAATTGGCAACGTTTAGTAATTGTTGCAAATCACTGTTAAGGAACAATTGCTACCGTTTAAAATTGGCAACTGTTTCTAACCGTTACAAATAACTGCTGGGAACAGTCACATACATTTGAATTAGTGACAGTTTATTAGTTGTTGCGAAGTGACTATTGGGAACAATCACATCCGTTCAAATTGGTGACAGTTTGTGAAGAAACTGTTGCAAAGTGACTGTTGCGAACAGTCACGTCCCTTGAAAAGCAACAGTTGTGATGTTGCAACTGTTACCAACCGTCACCAAAAGTACTGTTTCAAAATCTATATAAACTCATCTTTGTGTTGAGTTTTAAACACAGAAATTTTTGGGTTATTTCATTGAGTTTTTGAGAGTCTGTAAAAGAGAGTTGGTGCTACATTAATTTGCATTCGTTGTTTAGCGTTCATCGAAGTGTTGTTGAAGAACAACAAAGGTATTTTTGAATGCTGGAGACATATGTCATAACATGTATCAGCATCTAGGGCATGGCATTAAATATATTAAATAAAGAGATTACTCGCCTCAATACTCCCAAGTGGGTTTGTTTAGTTTAATTGTTTGTTCAATTATTATTATTCTTCTCCTTTTCTTTAATTTTTAGTTTTGCAGATTATCTTTATAAGGATTGTAAAAAAGTGTGATTCACTAATCCTGATTTGGAATCGGTGATTTTATAAATTGATAATACGATTTATATTGTATTTGGTGAATCGGTAACAAGATACCTAACAGTAAATACAAATTCAATTAGATATACAATCCAATTGAACAACTACAATAACAATGAATTATCTACCATAGGAATCAGATCTAAATATAAGTAGATAAACATACCCCATGGGTTCGAAGTAAGGGACTGTCAGGTCTAACACTAAGATAAATACTAATAATCACGATCCTATAGCTACTCGAATGAACATCCTTGCCTTAGAACTCGTTGATCTATAAATTTATGCTCGATTTGTGATGCTATTAGTAGAGTTCAAATGCATATTTGGTCATTTGTGATAGCCCAGTTGCCCATAATGCAATCTTAGTAAACTCCCAAAGAAAAAATCAATACTACCTCCGTTTCAGCAAAAGTGTTACTATCACTTTTGCTGAAAGGGTTAATTAGACTTTGGTACCTGGGTTTTGTCCATATTTAGTGTTCTTATTTACATTTGTCCAACGTTAGACTTTAGTACCTCGAATCACTATTCACCCGTTAAGACCCGTGAAATGATGACGTGTCATTTTTTTCCATCAAATAAATTTGAATTACTAAAAAAAATAAACTTTGCTAACAATGACAAACCAAGTGCCTAACGGTTAAGATCTACGGTTTATACTAGATCTTGTTCCATCTCAAAATGGAACGGTTAAGATCTACCTAACGTTTATAACCCTCCCAAAACTAATATAAACCCTAATTAGTTTTCGGCTTCTCCGCCTCCATCTACCAGAAAAAAAGATCTGAGAAAGAAGAACCGGTAGAAGCTCAGTCTGTTTTCTTCCTAAGCTAGCTTCCATCTACCTTTCATGTTAACCACAGTTTTTAATATCTTCTGTTCTTGGGAATTTCTCTGATGCATATAGATGAACACTTCAAATCATCTTCTTTGATTTCAATTTTAGCTTAGATTTTAATTTTACGATCATCTGTTTCTTGTTTAGTCTTTACATCTTCAAGTTGGGTATTCACAT
>JAJJMC010015389.1:0-11112 GCA_023531435.1 Papaver californicum | reverse complement strand
AAAATAGATCTATAAATAGAAGAGATCAAACAACAAAGAGGGGGACGGAAAAAATAGAAAGAAAAACCAGAGAAAGAGAGGGAAGAAATTTTTAGGTACGAACTTATGGGAAGTAGTGGGATAATGTATGAATTTCTGTATTGAATTGAAAATTGTAAACAGTTTTATAAACCCAGAAATTACAAAACCTGGATGATTTATTGTATTAAGCTTAAACATTTTGGAAAAGTATGATTCTTTATTATATAAGAGAACGTTTCTCTATTGTTAGTTTACATTTATTTAACTTGAATCCAAGAGTTTGATTGGTTGTTTAGCTGAAAGGATTTTTTGGCATAAACAATTTGGCGCTAGAAACAGGGATGAAAAAAGGATTTATCCTACCTGATAAATAAAAAAGAGATTGAATGAAAAAACTAAATCATCCATGAAAGAAAAAAAAAATTGGTAAGAAAAGATGGGAAAATTTAATTTCGCAAGATGTGAAAAGTAGGGGTAAAACTTATTTACATAAGTATATTTTATTAACATGAAAAATACCTTGTGAGGAATAAAATAGATAAAAATATGAAACAAAGATTTTATGAAGAAGGAAAAGCTGGACTTCTGATAAGGAAAGTTTACAGTTAAAATAATAATTAGAATCTCTTATGATTTAATAAATAAGAGTTCATTTGACTAATTTTCTGAAAAGATATTTTTAGATATCGAGGAAGGAAAACGATCGAGAAGGCAAAAGATAGTGAAGAAACAGCAAATTCTAGAAAATATGTCTCAAGACGCGAATTCTGGGAACCAAAATAGTAATGAAGGCTTGGAAAATAGACAAGAAGAAGGGAGTGATTCAGGACAACAACAAAGCATTGAGGGAAATCATACCCCAAGTCAAGAATTAATGTCAAATACTGTGGTTCAGAATTTCTCTTCAGATCATGAGAGTTCTCGAAGAAAGACACGACAAATACAGGACCTATTAGAAGAAATAAAGGAAATAAGAAAGGAACAAAGAGCAAGCAATCATCGAATTGAGTTACTAGCAACCGAAAATCAAGTTTTAAAAGATGTAATTCAGCAAGAACAAAGACCAACTGTGACTAGAGTACGAAACCAGGAGCCAACGTCGAGTAGACAAATATCAAGAAATGAACAGCGGAATTCAGATCAAAGAATAGTGTTGGCAGGATCGACATCTCGGGTAAGAAGACAACAGGAAAGTGACTTTCAACGAACCCAATGGGAAACATGTTTGGAAGCGATGGAACAAATGAAGGAGGAAATTAAAGGATTAAAAAATAAAGAGGTGGGAAGGATAGAAGAGGTATTGAAAGAAGCAAAGCGAACACCGTTAGCGCAACATTTAACGCGCGTATCGTTACCAAGAGAATATAATATTCCAGTGTTCGAATGTTACGATGGAACCAAGGATCCAACATCGCACTTAAAGTATTATAACCGAGTAATGTCACGATGGGACGATCATGAAGCAATCATGTGCAGATGTTTTCCGTCAAGTTTAACAGGGACAGCATTTTTGTGGTACGACAGATTACCGGAAAATTCTATCAATAATTATGCACAATTGGTCAGAAAATTTTTAGAGGCATACATGTATAACAGACCAATTGATTCAGGGAGGACAAACTTTATTCTTTAATGTCATGGCCAGAAGAATCGATCCGATCATATACAACTAGATGGCATTCAATATGTCAAGCAATAGGTGATTTAGACCCAATGACAGCTATAAACCATTATAAATGGGGGATTGTAGATCGGAAGAGTCAGCTCTTTGTTGAAATCCATCGAAATAATCCAAAAACTGAAGGCAAATTGAGAGAAATAATAGAAACATGTGCAAGACTCCAAGATATACAGGATCAAGGATCGAGAATTAATTCTGAAAATCAAGGAAATACAAGGAGAACAAATTCAGTTGAAGAATTACCAGAACAGAAAAGGAAATGTCTTCCAAAAGTTGAATCAAAAGGATTAAAACATCCTCGACAAGGGAATGGAAAAAATTTTGCTCAACAATTTCGAGAAAGAACTTTTACCAAGCTTAATATTTCATATTTCAGGTTATTCAACATTTAGAAGAATCGACCAGGTTTTCAATGGCCAATAACAAAGGGAAATCAACCGGAACATACACAACATTCCAAAGACTATTGTGAGTACCATAACTACAAAGGGCATACAACAAACAACTGTAGAAATTTTATAACATTGGTACAAAGAATGATCGATGCTGGAGAATTGAAGGAATTTGTTCAAAAAATTGAACCATCAGAGAAATATGATGAAGGCAAAGCAATACATATTCCATATAACAAACAGACAATTAATATGATTTCATGTGTGGAAAAGTGTGATACGGATTTGAATGTAGCAATCAACAAGAAATTGTGCAAGAGAATTCGGAACCACGAGGCCTTTAGAGTTCAAGGAAGGCAAGTAGAATTATGGGAGGATTGGATGGCACATCCATTAACATTTTCTGCACAAGAAGTAAATCAAGAAATTGAAATGCATAATGACCCTCTTGTATTGACACTATTGATATCTGGTTGGAATGTCAAGAAAATACTCTTGGATGGGGGAAGTTCATTAAATGTGATGTTCTACAATACATTTTGTAAAATGGGTTTCAAAGAAGATCAACTCATCACTTCACGATTTTTCATTTATGGATTTAATGGAATATCGTCCAAACCAAAGGGAGAAATTGATCTTGAAGTTTCAGCCGGACCGATCAACATCCTGACAAGATTTAGTGTTATGGATGCACCATCCCCCTACAATGCTATAATTGGAAGACGATGGGTTCATCAATTAAAGGGTGTAGTATCAACTTATCATCAGTATCTACGATTTCCAACACCACGAGGAGAGATGGAGATAAAGGGTGATCAAGAAGATGCTAAACTTTGTATAATGGCAGAGACAAGAATAAATGAAGAACGGGAGCATTTACAATGTAAAAAGAAAAAAGAGTCAAAAATTAAAGCAAAGGAAGAAGAAATAAATCAATACCTAGAAAAAAATGCAAAAAATAAAATAGAAAGTGAAAAGGCAGAGAATAGCAAAAATCAAGAAAATTTGGAAAATCAGCAGCAGAAAGGGGCGATGTAGCAATTAAAGGGAACCCCAACTCCAATTGGGATTCCAAAACCAGTTTTCACCCCAGTAGAGCAAACAAAAATCATAAACATTGGCACTTCAGAATGCCCCAAGCAAGTGCGAATTGGGACATTAATAAAATCAGATTTGGAACAACAGATAGTCAAATTACTTTGTGAATATACAGATGTGTTCGCTTGGAGAATAGAAGACATGCCGGGGATCGATCCCAGCATCGTCCAGCATGAATTAAAAATACATCCTGATGCAATTCCTTTTCGCCAACGGATACGAAAAGTCGCACCGGAATATCATGAACCAGTGGAAAAAGAATTATCAAAACTTTTAGATGCAGGGTTCATTCGAGAGGTACGATACCCTACATGGATTTCTAATATGGTAATTGTCCCGAAGAAGAACGGTGGAGTAAGAATTTGTATAGATTTCACCAATCTAAATAAGGCATGTCCAAAAGATAGTTATCCACTCCCAAACATTGACCAGTTAGTAGATGCTGTTGAGGGACATGAGATGTTATCATTTATGGACGGACAATCTGGGTACAACCAGATAGCATTAGCAGAAGCAGATCAGGAACACACATCGTTCTTTACTCCGCGAGGATTGTATTGTTACACTAGAACGCCATTTGGACTACGGAATGCAGGAGCGACATATCAACGCCTAGTGGATGCAATATTCAAACCATGGATCGGAAAAACTTTGGAAGTTTATGTGGATGACATGTTAGTAAAAAGCAAGTTATCTGGTGATCATTTGCGGAACCTGACTGAGATTTTTGGTGCACTACGAAAGTATAAGATGAAAATAAATCCAGAAAAGTGTATTTTTGGTGTTACATCAGGGCGATTTTTAGGATATCTGGTTACAAAAGATGGAATTCAAGTTGATCCAGCAAAAATACGAGCAATAACGGATATGCCATCACCAAACAGTATAAAGAGTGTACAGAAGTTAAATGGGTGTTTGGCTGCACTAAGTAGATTTATTGCAAGATCATCAGAACGATGTAAACCCTTTTTTGATGTACTTAAGAAGAAAAATAAGTTTGAATGGAACGATCGTTGTGAGCAAGCATTTCAAAGTATAAAATTACATCTTGCCACATTGCCAGCATTACAAAAACCAGAACCAGAAGAAATGTTAACTTTGTACATAGCAGCAACATGAAATGCAATCAGTGGAGTAATGGTGCGAACGAATGAGAAGATCGAGAAACCTGTATACTACATCAGCAAGACTTTGAATTCAGCAGAAAGAAATTATACTAAGATTGAACAATTAATTTTGTCAGTGGTATTTGCTACTCAGAAGTTACGCACTTATTTTCTCACTCATTATGTTCGTATATTAACCAAAGCTCCATTGGAATCAGTTTTAAAGAATACAGGGAAGGTAGGAAGAATAGCAAAATGGAACGCGCAGCTAGAACAATACAACATTGTTTACGAGATACAAACTGCGCAGAAATCCCAAGTTTTAGCTGATTTTTTGGCAGATTTTCCAAATCGAGGAAGAGTATGAAATTCAAGGACTTCCGGGGTGTGAAGAAGAAGAACCAGTAGATATCCTAGATTCAAATAGTTCACAACGATGGGAGGTTTTTGTTGATGGGTCGCGAAATAAAGAAGGGGCAGGAATAGGTATCGTGATTACAGCACCAAAGGGAGAACGTATGGTACACTCATTTCGACTTGAGTTCGAAGAGCATACAAATAACATAGTAGAATATGAAGCAGTAGTTCATGCTCTCAAACTCATTATTGAACTAGGAATAAGTGATGTAAGACTCACAAGTGACTCGCAGCTGGTGATTAGACAGATCGAGTTAAAATATCAAACGGTCGATGAGGACTTGGAACGATACAAAAATCTTGTACAAAGTTTAACAGTTTGTATTCCAAATATTATTTTTCGACATTTGTCTCGTGAAAAGAATCGACATGCAGATGCACTGGCGTATATCTCGTCCATGATAAATGACCCAAATACCAAAGCGCTAAAAATTGGGAGAATATACGAGCCATCCATAAGAGCACAAGTGTTAAATAACATAGAGGAAGATGGTATCGATGACTCAGCCATACAAAGTGCCACATCTACATCGCAACAAGAAAATGATCAACCAAGTAAGCCCGATTGGAGAGCCCCGATACATCAATATTTACAAAATAAAGTATTACCAACAGATTCTAAAGAAGCAAGGAAAATTCAACTTAAGTCAAACAGTTACCAACTTAGAGATGGAATTCTTTATCGACATTCTTTTCTTGGACCATTATTTCGATGTTTATCACAAAAAGAAGGATTGCGAATTCTCAAAGAAATACATTATGGAGATGCAGGAAACCATAGTGGAAGACGATCACTAGCATTAAAAGCCAAAATGCAGGGTTATTATTGGATTTCCATGTTGAAAGATTCGGAAGAGATGGTTCGAAGGTGCGAAGAATGTCAACGATTTGGTAAGAAAATCAAAGCACCAGCTACGGAATTAAATTCAATTCTTAGTCCATGGCCATTTGCGAAATGGGGAGTTGATATAGTCGGACCATTAGCTGAAGGCACAAAGAAAAGAAAATATTTAATTGTGGCCACTGATTATTTCACCAAGTGGGTAGAAGCAAAAGCACTAGCACGAATCAGAGACACTGATGTTTTACATTTCTATTTGAGAATATCATTTGTAGGTTTGGGATTCCAGCAGCGATAGTCTCTGATAATGGAAAACAATTCCAGGGGAAGAATATCGATATGCTATTTGAAACATATAATATTCAGAAACATAAGTCTACACCTTTTTACCCACAAAGTAATGGGCAAGCAGAATCCACAAATAAAACAATCGCAACAAATCTGAAGAAGACATTGGATGGATATTATAATAAGTGGTGCGAACAATTACATAATACATTATGGGCATACAGAACCACGAGAAAAGCTTCAACTGGAGAATCACCATATCTTCTTACTTATGGAACGGAAGCAGTAATACCAACAGAAGTTATTTTGCCTACGACCAGAACAGAAGCATGGGAGAAAAACCTAAATTCAGATCTCATGTTACAAAAATTGGATGACTTGGAAGAAAAAAGAGAAGTGGCACTCCAAAAGATGGAGAATTATCAAAGGGGATTAGCTCGAGACTACCATAAGCGTGTAAAATCCCGAAATTTTGTCCAAGGTCAATATGTCCTCCGGCAAATAACAGAACACCAAAGGGACAAAAGAGCAGGAAAATTCGCACCAACATGGGACGGACCATACGTGATTCAAGCGTCGGCAGGACAAGGGTCGTACTATCTTCAGAATTTGCAAGGAGAAATTTTAAAGCATCCGTGGAATGCACAATATTTAAAGCTTTACTATCTGTGAATAACAATGCAATGTTACCACAAAAAGCAGGTACATAGACAATTAATTCATTAATTTCTTTTATAATCACTCCAAGAACATCGTACCATGGAAAATATTACAATTCCATTTAATCCCGGAATGTCATATACTTTGAATCCAGGAACATCATATCTTGGAGATTGTCATGATTGTTAATATAATCAAAATTCCATTAATCCTGGAATTTCATATACTTTGAGCGCTCAAAATTACTCCAGGAACATCATATTCTAGATATCGTTGCGATTGACGACATAATCATATACAAAAGGTGAACATTATCCTTAGAGAATTTTATTAACAATGAAATTCTTATCAAGAAGGGGTTCCTAATTATTGGTTTATCAATTTTCAGAGTACAGTTCGGGACCAACCCTGTATCTTACCCCTGGCCCGGGTTTGTTTTCGTATGTGTGGGATCTCGAACAACATGATTTGAGGTAAAAAGTACTTCAATTCATGGTACTTAGAAAATCATATGATAACCAAAAGAATTACTTAATCATATTTTCTTGTGCAGGAAATAACATTAAAGACATATCAGAAGGATGCAAAAGAAAATCAATGAAAGATAAACAAAGTACAAGATAGTGGAGTCAACAGTAAATGAAATTACAAAGGACATAGTCAGATATCGGGAAGACCGGATCGAGATGGTGGAGGAGGAACTGCAGGCACAGAAGCGCGCTTACTAAGCACTTAAGGATCGGATGGTGCACGATCTAAAGCAGTATTGAAGGACATTGCAATTTTTGCTTTAGCATCCTGCCTGACCCATTGAACGAAATCACGCCCAAAGTTGATTTCTTTGTGAAGCTCTTCGATCCTTTGCTGATTTGCTTCTATTTGAGCACTAAGACACGATTTTTGATTTTTCTCTTCACTTAATTTTGCAGCTAATGAATCAATCTCTTGTTCACGAGCAGTAATTTTGGAAAGTTCAGTAGATAGTCGAGCATGTAAACTCTCAATTTTTGTGGCGCTAAGAGTCACATTATATTCAGAAGTCTTTAACTCTTGAGTAATGTTTTTCACTGAATCTTTCGCTATATTAAGCTCAGTTTCTACTTGTATTGCTCGATCCTTAGCTTCATTAAATTTTTTCTCCAAATCTGAAAATACAGGAAAATATTAGACAAATTTTATGATATCAAGAACTATAAAATTAGGTAAACCAAAATTGTACCTCTGACAACAGATTTAAACTCTAATTCTTTTTCAGTTAGCAATTTTACAACTTCTCGATATTTTGATTCTGCTTTATTACGCCTCCAAGTGGCTAAATCAAAACTATCGTTCAGTTGAGTCAGTTTTTCTCTAACCACATTCATCTCTTTGAAAACTTCCCTTGCATGATTATTCAATTGTACCATTCTACGTTCGATCCTAAATAATGTCTCTATATTTTCCACTGGACCTAGTATAAAATTTAAATGTTTCATATAAATCAAGTAAATAAAATAGTAATTGAAAAGGTATGAAAAATAAACCTTGATTTTGATTCTGAAGATCTTGATTGTGACCTTCAATAGTTCGGAGACGATCCTGTTGTTGCTGATATTGATCATTATGTTGATGTTGAAGCTGTTGAAGTTGTTGAAGTTGTTGTTGAAGAAGATCATTTTGTTGTTGCAATTCATCATTCACTTGTTGTAAGGAGGCATTCTTCTCCTTCATCTCCACTGATTCTTTCTTGAATATCAATCCCATCATGGTAGCTCGAGCCTTATAAAATTTATAACCACTAAATAGACAGTCGTTACTATATTGGAGTTGGGCTAAAGCTTGTTGCGGAAGTGAATATAATGAACTATCGGAAAGAGTCAAAACTTCATTGAAGGTTGGAGGAGGCTTTACAGGAAAATTTTGCTCAAAAATATCACTCTTGGACCATGCATCCAAAGTTTCATCCATAGGAATCGCACTAAGTGAATCCCGAAATCGAGACATGAAGCCAGAATCAGATTTGATAACCTCAGCAGTAGCTGAAACATTCCAAAGCCCTTGAGAAAGAAACCATTTATATGCTTCTTCTTCATCACCAACTAAATTAAAACCTTCACTGGAGATTCGATCGGAAATAGACTTCAGAGTAGAAGGATCGGCACTTGGAATTGAAGTATCGACCTCAACAGCAACAGAAGTAGATCGAACCAAAATTTCGGAAGGAGCGATCGATTCGAGAATTACTTCAGAAGTCCCTTCGACTTCAAGAGGGATCGAACTGAAGAAGGGATCGAACTGGAAGGAGGGATCGAACTGGAAGGAGGGATCGAACTGGAAGGAGAGTTTTCTTCTTCAGTCCGGTCAGTAATGTTAGCTTCTTCAACAATGGCGGTATTAGCTTCAACATTCATATTTTCCACACCACCAATCGGAAGTATCTCGGCATTATCCTTCTCCGATGTATTCTCTTCTTCAACATGAGATACTTCATTCACTACATCAACAAGATCATCAATAACAATATCATCTCCCTCTTCTTGAGGAAGGCCAGAAAAAGTTTCCAATGCACCATTATCGGGTACAGGGGAATCAAGCACGAAATCAAAAGGAAGTGGAGAAACGATGTTATAAAAATTGGATGAAGTACCAGAAAGAGGTGCAACAATAGGATCGGATCGTTCCGATACCACAATTTCTGCTGGCATCGAGGAAACTGGAATAACATCGATAGGATCAGACTGATCCAATGGAAGAGCAACAATCGAGCTACCTTCTCCCTTATTCAAACTGGAAGCCATCTCTCCTACAACCTCAGTTGAAAGTTCAAGAGTTCTGGGCTTCTTCTGCTTCTTCTCTGCTGTGAGAATTAATTTTCGCTTTCCTTTACCCTCAACAGCAGGTTCGATCGATTGTTCATTCTCGACGATCTCTCTATTCTCGACGATTTTAATACCTCGATCAGGTGGAGGAAGGGGGATTCCGATGTCCAAAGAAGGATCGACCTGGAATCAAAAAAGTAATAACATTTAAAAAGACATTAAAGATCGATACACTATATCTAAAAGGAATGATATCAACTAAGAGTTCCGAACCTTGAAGTCAAATTTATAATCATCAAAGTTCAATCTCCAGGGGCAATAGTTCGGGAAACAATTGCGAAGATGTTGAATTTCACTAGTAGGGATGTCACCATATACCCAAGGTCCCTCGATCAGAATAGGGGTGCGATACCATTTATAATCATGTTCTCGACGAATTCTCTCATTTGAAGGAAAGTCAGCATTGGTATATGGAGCTACCTTGATTCTGGGGTCATCAACTTCTCGAAGAAGAGGAAACCCTTGGGAGCATTTGCGAACAGGACTAACACTCCATTTGACATAATTTTTAACAGTAATACCATCACCATAAGTATTCTGGAAATTCTCGGGCGTATAATGAACACGTTCTGAAGGATCGGGAACATAACAAGTAAGACGGGTACGACCCTCACTGCGAAGGGTACATTCATCGAGAATTCACCACCAATTACCATTATACTGTGTGATAGAACGAAGTTGAGTATGTGGAGCCCTGCTGCGAGTAGCAAGAACTGTGAACTGGAAAGGGTTGTTCTTTTCATACAGAGGGAGATGAAGACCAGCTTCCAAGGCACCAACAGAAATTAATAATCTATGATGGGTATATTGAAATTTTTTCATCGAATCGTAGGTTATCATATCGGAAGCACTATCAACAAAAGAAACTTTAAATCCTTGAAGATTATGTCTTCTTTTAAATTCTTCAATATCCATAGATCGATAGCTATAAGATGGCATTGACCGTTTATTCTTGGGGGCAACATGAGGGACATCGGGAGAAGAATCCCGTACAGTACGAGGTACAGCAGGAGAAGGGATAGCAAGAGATAAATCTCGACGAGAAATAGCATATCGAGATGAAGAAGACCTACTTGATCTCCTGTTTTCACCTTGATTGCTGGCAGCATCAGATTTTCTTGGAGACATATCGAAGATCAGAGCAAAAAGAAACAAAAGAAGGAAAAAATTAATATATGAAGAAATTACCTAGCAATAATCACAGTGTAAAAAAGGGCTTTTTCATTCATACATAACCTTAGAATCACAATCTTTTTTACTACACCGATAGACCCTCAGCCATGAAAAGAAAATTTTGAATCAAGAAAAATAAAGTTACTTACTTGGAGAAAAGAAGTTAACAATGGTCAAATTGAAGTAGAGAAGAAACCAATTAACGAGAACAAAACTCATGAGTAGTGGGAAGATTTGAAAAGTTTAAGGAAGACAAAGTGCAATAACTAAAAAAGAGACAGTAGAAAGTTACATGATATTTAAAGAAGAAGAATGGTAACCGCCACAAGATGGGAGAGCAAAATAATCGGAAAAGATTTGATTTCATTGAAAAAAGTGTAACTGACATAATCATGTTAATACCAGCGGAAAACTCGGATAACGTGCAGAAAAGAAACTGAAAAGTTAAAAACGACAAGTCCTTCTCTATTTTTCAAAATCTCGGATCGACCGTTGGATGATTTTGTAAAAAAGAGAAGAAGGGGGCAAATTGTTAGTAAATTAAAGAAGCATGACACGTGGAAGAAGATCAAGTTAA
>JAJJMC010015379.1:0-27231 GCA_023531435.1 Papaver californicum | reverse complement strand
TCCAGTTTAGTTATAGATATCAATGCCTATCTACCTGATTTGCAACTAAAATAAATCAGCAATCAATCATATATAAAACTATATTCAGTAGAACATGAACGATATTAAAAATAACATGAAATCATGAGATATGCGCCATTCAATTGATAAACATGTCTTCAAACATTAGATTACATCCCTAACCAATATAGAAGGGTTTAGCTCATCATGGGTTTCTCAAAACCCATGGAAAACAATAAATAAAAGTATAAATCAAACCCGGAAAGATAGCAAAGAATTGTTGCTCCGAAGTGCAGCTGCCGAAATAGCCAGCAGCACCAAGTTACGCCTCTCCTCTTCTTTCTTCTTGCTGTCCGTGTTATGTATTTTTTTCACCAAGTATATCCTCTAAAACTCCTGGATAATTTAGTATTTATATGTCCTCCAAACCGAAAATATTTGAGTCTCCACTTGTTTCTCGGCTGCCAACTTGTGTAGCCAACTTTCACAATCCTAGTAGAACTAGGAAATGTGCTAAGTTTCCTTATTCCACTCCAACAAGATATATCAACTCCAAATTCTTTTTCCTAATCCCATATGACTTCCCCAAGCTAGCTACTACTCCACCAAGGCTAGACACTAGCTCATCAAACCACTCTAGCACCTCCAACTCGTCACTTAGCACATACGGTTCAGCCAACTTAGCGCCTGGGCGCTAGTTGCACAAGCTAGTTTGCCACCATGTGGCTTTGCCCATAACTTCCTCATACGAGATCAGAATGACCTCATTCTTTCGCCCTTGGCTTCGTAATTCAATTTCCTACACTGTGGAAGGTGAAAGGCCTAAATTCAGCAGAGTTTTACTGGCTCCTCGGTAATTCTTCTAATACAGCTCCATTCTGCGGGTTTCTGAACTGTAACCTGAAAAAGCGACTAAACTTCGAAAGTAATAAAAATACCTAATAATTCACTCAAATATAGCACATAAGGGTCAGGAAAAAATACTTAGAATGTATGATTTATGCACCTATCAAATTCCCCCACACTTGCCTTTTGCTAGTCCTCGAGCAAACTATCAATCTAAACTAATAAAAACAATTACAACTCCGTTTCGTCGAGTAAACGGCTACACTTAGCATGTGCAACAAGCCTTTAAACCCCTAGTGTCCCTAGTGGACGAGTTATAGTCTCGTGAGGGTTTACAAGAGATATACCCACAAAACCTACTTCAATCTTTCAAAAATTCCAAAGCACCTGCATACGATAAGCTACGAAGACATAAAGTTTCTACATACTAACAATAAGAAGTCAAAAATACCAAAGAATATTATTCTCATGCTTAGCCCTTGAGTTTGGAGAAAACCACCTAATAAAAGAGTCCCGGTTCGAGAGTGACCGAATATTTCTGCCTCACCAATAGGGTTTTATGAATTTGACACTCAAAAGACGCACTTTATGGTTCTCACATATGTGTAGGCGAGAGGGAAGATAGAAAGCCTACACATATTGACAGGTGGGAAGGAAAGGTAACCTTCCGAGTCATATTAAGATGTGATCCCATAGAAAATGGGACAAGAAAGAACCCTTTTTTATTTTTCTAGTGACCTCTACGAAAGGAAATCAACCATTATGCGAAGATGGGAATTGTTACTTACCTTCTCATCCGGTCGGCAATCAGCACCACTCTCCCAACATCCCATAGAAACGTCTCCGGTCTTGACTTTAGCTCATAAACTCTTGCCCTTCGTATGCCTTGATCACTTGTAGCTCTTTTTTTTTCTTACGTACGTAAACAGCACCAAATGTGCTAAGTTTTCAGCCGCATCTTTTTCTTTGCTGCTGCCTATTTTTTTTTCTCGGTTGCTTTTAGCTCTTTTTCACGTTGTTACTGGCTTATTTTCTTCTCATTCATTGCTGTTGGCTCATATATATTTTTTTTTTATTTTTTTTTAATTTACGCCAGCAGCACCAATATTTTTTTTTTTCTGTTTTTTTTCTTTTTGAATTTACGCCAGTTTTTGTATCTTTTTACGCCTGTAGCTTGTGATTATGTTGCTGATTTTTTTAGACTTTTACGTCAGTGCTGGTTTTGTATGGCTGCACTCTTGCTTCTTGTTCACTTTCATACACGAGTTACTTGGTTGCTTTATTTTCAACTTTCTTCTGATTTTTATTGCTCCGCTTGTTGATGATGATACGTTTCTATGGACTTGACGTTGCCGAGAGAACGATGCCAACTGCAAACCAAACTACAAGAATAAGTTAGCAACTCTGATGACACCCTCATGATTGATAAAAAATAGCACTCAAGAGATCAAAAATAGTGCTGAAAATTGGTGCGAGGTTAGGTAGCTCATCATTCTACCCGGAATTAGCGCAGATGAAACACTCTAAACGTATAATTGAAGGTCTGGTGCCTCACTCATGGGTATTGAATGATCACAAGTCTAACCTGTACTCTCCTACCGGCAATTTAGGTCCATTTTGGTCGGCTCTAGCCTCTCAAAAACTAAGCACTCCGAATGTAGTTCTCTAATATTTCTAAGTTCAGTCGTTTCGAGTAGAAATCCGTATGTAAACGTAGCTAGCCGTATGCCAAGTGACTCTAAAATCTCTAAAAGTTGAAGGTTTTCATGCAAATGTGTGTATGCCTAACAATTCTACGTAAAAATCTATATGCCTAAATACTCCCCCACACTTAAACTCTACATTGTCCTCAATGTGAATTGAATCCTCCAATGTAACGTCAAGATGGGAAATTCTACATGCTCTAAAAATAAAATCAGAAACAAAAGAAAAAGGTAGAAATACAAAACCAATGGGTTGCCTCCCATTTAGCGCTTAGTTTAACGTCTTCAGCCCGACTCTCGGATCGCCCGTAGACCAATAATCTGAAAATTTGGGGATCCACCCATAAAACCGTCTGCATTACAAATATTAGCTTCACAAAAATATTAATACCATAAAAGAATAGTGAAGCTATCGCTCGATAGAAATTTCCCCCACACTTAGTCTTTTCTACACTCGGAAGTGGATAAAGAACATAGAATTCGGGAACTTCTATACACTCCTCTTTGCTAACCTGCATAGAATGAGAATCAAGTGCTTCCAACAATGGATATTTAGAAGAAAAGTAATTTATCAGTACTTCTGAGGCACGTACATCTAAGCCAAAACGAGGTAAAGGGAAAGGATTAAGAAACAAAGGTTTAGGCAAACCTTCTAAATTCGCATGAATTGTGGAATCCTTCTCTTTTTCAAAAACTTGTAATGCATTACTTACCTCTGGTATGCCGTGGTCCTCTATCAAACTTTCTGACTGTACTGCCTCAACAAAAATCTCGGCACTAACATTATTACTATCGTCCTCGGAAAGTTCAATTGGGTCTTCCACAGTACTAATCAATTCAGTTTCAATCTCGACACACTCCTCTTCATTTTCAGACTCACCGTAATTAGCATCTTCATCGGTTTCCCAATCTTTGTCAGAACCTCGATTAATTTCCATACGAATGGCCTTACTAATTTCTTTGAGAAGCTCGTCCGGCGCTCCGTCATCCTCCAACTCGCGGAATAAATGAAAAAGTTGACCAACATTCAAAGGTTTTCCACCATTAAATACAGTGGAATCTATTGAACACGACTCTTCCCTTTGAATGGGTGAATGATCATTATTAGGATCAAGAGTCGAGTCAATTACACAATCATCATCAACCAGAATTGGAGTTGGAGTAATGTCATCACTGATGTCGGGATTTCCGAGAGGTTCAAAATCATCACTGTATCCCATAAAATTACGTCGCTCATGTTCCCTAAGCAAAGCTCTTTTAGCTTCTCCAATTTCTTCACATGATGACCCTTCATCTTCTACCAATTGCTTAAACCTTCTCTCAAGTTCTCCCAAACTTGGTGGTCTTACTCCATTACCTGTGGTGGAGTTTCTAAACCTTGTCTCATCCCGTTGAATAGGTGAATGATCATAATTACGATCAAGAGTAGATTTAGATAAACCGTCACAAGCATAATTTTCCTCCCTTTCTTGTGGCTGTAAATCATTAATCACATATTCGTTATTGTGCACAAGAGGGTTAGAGCTTCTCAGTTCCTCGAGTTGATCCATGTACTGCTGCATCATGGTGCACATCTGTTTTTCAACACTAGAGGAATCATTAGAAGTATGACTATCCTCCCATCTCTGAGATTGTTCAATTACATACTCATCCCTAAAGGGTTGGTATGTCTGAGGATAGTCAAACGGGTACGTGGAATATTGGTCATAACCAAAGGATTGGTTGTGATTATACTCCTCGTATGGTTGGAAATTGCCGTGATGTTGAGGGTGAAAACTAAATTGATTACCATTATACGCTTGGTATTGTAAATTGTACATGGACAAGTACCTGAAAAAAAAATCTCAAAATTCGGTTAGAAAGGAAAAAATTCAGCAAAAAAAAATAAATAAAAAGAAAACAAAAAGAAAACAAAACTAAAAAATACATAACAATCAGCTATGCCTCCCCGGCAGCGGCGCCAAAATTTGGTCGTGTCGTAATCAAACAAAATAATCGAGTTCTTACTCTTCCAAAATAGATTTAAGTATAGCAAATAAGAACAAGTTCGTTCCCACAGAGAGGCAGTGATTATTATTTATTCTAAGTTACATGAGTAAATAGGGGGGTTGTGTTATGATTTAAACTAAATTAAACTAAAGCAAACTAAAGCAAAATTGATAAAAACGTGTATCAGGGAAAGAAAGCATTGGTTAGAGATTTCATCGTCCGTTTTCCAACATGTTATCAATCAAAGCATACTCAACATTCATGCATTAGTGACACCAATAACCCTAAAGTAGCCAGTTATCTCGTCTACTTCGGCAAAACTCCTAATATCATCAAAAAGCGCAAAGCGCCACTTTTAGAATTCTTAGCACCGGGTAACCTGAGTGATTAATCTCCACTCGAGTTCAACCCAATGATATCTATGGTCTTTGTGAGTTGAGGTTATTCTAAGCAACCCGGCGTAAAGCACCACTCGGATTTAACCTAGGTCAAGCTTCTACACATATTCGTATGGCAACATCCCGTCGTTAACAAATATGTTATACTACTTATAACCGGAGTCCCTCGACAGAATCGACTCTCAGAACTCCAGTTTAGTTATAGATATCAATGCCTATCTACCTGATTTGCAACTCAAATAAATCAGCAATCAATCATATATAAAACTATATTCAGTAGAACATGAACGATATTAAAAATAACATGAAATCATGAGATATGCGCCATTCAATTGATAAACATGTCTTCAAACATTAGATTACATCCCTAACCAATATAAAAGGGTTTAGCTCATCATGGGTTTCTCAAAACCCATGGAAAACAATAAAGAAAAGTATAAATCAAACCCGGAAAGATAGCAAAGAATTGTTGCTCCGAAGTGCAGCTGCCGAAATAGCCAGCAGCACCAAGTTACGCCTCTCCTCTTCTTTCTTCTTGCTGTCCGTGTTATGTATTTGTTTCACCAAGTATATCCTCTAAAACTCCTGGATAATTTAGTATTTATATGTCCTCCAAACCGAAAATATTTGAGTCTCCACTTGTTTCTCGGCTGCCAACTTGTGTAGCCAACTTTCACAATCCTAGTAGAACTAGAAAATGTGCTAAGTTTCCTTATTCCACTCCAACAAGATATATCAACTCCAAATTCTTTCTTAATCCCATATGACTTCCCCAAGCTAGCTACTACTCCACCAAGGCTAGACACTAGCTCATCAAACCACTCTAGCACCTCCAACTCGTCACTTAGCACATACGGTTCAGCCAACTTAGCGCCTGGGCGCTAGTTGCACAAGCTAGTTTGCCACCATGTGGCTTTGCCCATAACTTCCTCATACGAGATCAGAATGACCTCATTCTTTCGCCCTTGGCTTCGTAATTCAATTTCCTACACTATGGAAGGTGAAAGGCCTAAATTCAGCAGAGTTTTACTGGCTCCTCGGTAATTCTTCTAATACAGCTCCATTCTGCGGGTTTCTGAACTGTAACCTGAAAAAGCGACTAAACTTCGAAAGTAATAAAAATACCTAATAATTCACTCAAATATAGCACATAAGGGTCAGGAAAAACTACTTAGAATGTATGATTTATGCACCTATCACGTTGTACTTTGGACCCTTGTGGCATCCAACAGGATATGTCATGTACAATGCCTCTAGGGTCCTGCTTCAAATGGTTTATGACCAAGAAGAACCTAGGCCTCTCATGCACTGCAAGTTCGAATTGGACGTGCAGAATTGTGAGTGTGCTAAGGACACGATCACATTTGTTTACACGGGTAACCCATCTGTTGAAGATTGGAACAACATAATACAGTACAGGATCAACGAAGGGAGACCTGTAAACCGAGGTGATGAAGCAGCCTCAGCATATATGGTATGGTACCGGGAGCATTCTCAACCTCACGTGATCCATGAAGATAAAGGAAAGAGCACCTGGGTGCCCGAATATAGGTCCATCATCAAAGACAACCCGTCGGGCTATGAAAAACTGGTACGTAATGTTATTTCGTTTTGATTTTAGTATTACGGGTCAATATTATAGATAATAATCGTTTGATTGTTATTGCCTAAAAACAGAAGAAAGGGATTATATTTCTGTCGAACAAGATAGGTGTGTGCATCAATGGGGGAGTTCCTCCAACGACTGCGCATAAAGACCTCCTTGACAACCTCGATAACAAAGAGTATGCTGTCAAGTTCGGAGAGAAATCTGCAACCACGACGAGGAATTTAACTTCTAAGAAGAGTAAACGTTCTCGCGGATCAACGAATGCTGCTCCTCCTCAAGCCAATGTCCGTCCTCCTCAAGCCGATGTCCCCGAAGCCAATGAACCTGAAGCCCATGTTGCTCGTGCTCCTCTTCCTAAAACCAAAAGAGTTAGGAATTATATTGTAATCGTTAAATTGAAGGATATTATTTTAGTATTTAACATTTTTGGTTTTAAGGTCTAACGTTTGAGATGATTATATGTACTTTTTTTGAGTTATCATTTGATTTGTCATCGATTTATTTTTAACTAGTTATGTTCTTCAAATTTTACATTATAATCGGTAGTTAGAGGGTTTGAACAAACTACCGATTGAGTAAATTCATAACCAATCGCTATTTTAAGAATTACTTAAACTACCGATTTTGTACATTCACCAACAATCAGTCGTTTGTAAAAAATTTGAACTACCGATTGTGAGTGTCCAGGAGTTTTTAAAAAAATTGGATTTCAAATTTAGGGCTACTAATCATAATCGGTAGTTTGTACAAATTTTAACCTACCGATTGTGAGTGTCCAGGAGTTATGAAAAATTTGCAATTTCCAATTTGAGGCTACTTACATAATCGGTAGTTTGTACAAATTTTACCCTACCGATTGTGAGTGTCCAGGACTTTTGGAAAAATTGCAATTTCCAATTTGAGGCTACTTACATAATCGGTAGTTTGTAAAAATTTTACCCTACCGATTGTGAATGTCCAGGACTTTTGGAAAAATTGCAATTTCCAATTTGAGGCTACTTACATAATCGTTAGTTTGTACAAATTTTACCCTACCGATTGTGAGTATCCAGGAGTTTTGGAAAGATTGTAATTTCCAATTTGAGGCTACTTACATAATCGGTAGTTTGTACAAATTTTACCCTACCGATTGTGAGTGTCCAGGAGTTTTCAAAAAAAAATTGAATTCCAATTTGGGGCTACTTATCATAATCGGTAGTTTAACAATTTTTTAAACTACCGATTGTGATTGTACAAAATGTTGAAATTTTTTAAAAAAATTCGAATTTCAATTTGGGGCTACTTATCATAATCGTTAGTTTAAGAATTTTGTAAACTACCGATTGTGATTGTACAAAATGTTGAAATTTTTCAAAAAAAATCGAATTCCAATTTGGGGCTACTTATCATAATCGGTAGTTTAAGAATTTTTTAAACTACCGATTGTGATTGTATAAAATGTTGAAATTTTTCAAAAAAATTCGAATTTCAATTTGAGGCTACTTATCATAATCGGTAGTTTAAGAATTTTTTAAACTACCGATTGTGATTGTACAAAATGTTGAAATTTTTCAAAAAAAATCGATTTCCAATTTGGGGCTACTTATCATAATCGGTAGTTTAAGAAATTTTTAAACTACCGATTGTGATTGTACAAAATGTTGAATTTTTTCAAAAAAATTCGAATTCCAATTTGGGGCTACTTATCATAATCGGTAGTTTAAGAATTTTTTAAACTACCGATCGTGATTGTACAAAATGTTGAAAATTTTCAAAAAAATCGATTTCCAATTTGGGGCTACTTATCATAATCGGTAGTTTGTACAAATTTTAACCTACCGATTTTGAGTGTACAAAATGTTGAAATTTTTGAAAAAATTGCGATTTCCAATTTGGGGCTATTTATCAGAATCTGTAGTTTTACATATTTTTTAAACTACCGATTTTGCTTGTACAAAATGTTGAAATTTGTTAAAAAAATCTGAATTCCAATTTTGTTACGTTGATCAACGACTATATTTTGTATTCTGATACACCTATAAATAAATGAATTTATATCTATCATTCCCATTTCAAATCCACATCTTTTACATTTCATAGAAAAAATTTCTAATCTCTCGTTTTCATATAATGTCGGGTTACGAAAATTTTAGGCTTAATGCAGAGAATTTTTCCCTAGAAGAAGATTTATCCCTATGTAGAAACATAGTATTACATTATCCAGCAAGGGGTCATGGACGTCGGATGAATGATTCAATGAGCATGCAATGGTTAGAACATATACATGCTAACTTTTGTAACGAAACCGGTAATCCCAACAACCGGAACAGAGCAGGCCTTTTTTACGATATATGGAAATCACAAGGGAAGTACTAGAATTTTCTTCTTTAACCGCTAAGGTGTATGAAAGAAGAATTAGGAATGAAACTGATGATGAAGTTGTTGCCAGATCTCTGGAGGAATGGAGAAGATGGAGACGTTCAGATTGCAGGTATAAACCTCATTTCGAGATCCTACGGGCGATGGAAGAATACAATCCTTTTGTGTTGATTATTCTCCGAAAAAGTGAAGAACGTCGACCCGGTCGTCATACGACCCGTTGAAGGTTTGATAATAGGTTTGTAATCTACTGATTTATTATATTTCATTTCCTTTAATGTTACGCGATGTATGCATTTTCGATTCAATGAAATGATTTATAAAAAAAATAAGAAATCCAATTTGGGGCTACTTATTATAATCGGTAGTTTAAGAAATAATGGTGTACCCAAAACTTCTGATTGTTAATATTAGTTCAAACTTAGTCTACATATTTTCAGTACACTCTTGTTACACAATGCCTCAACGGTTTTTTTTTTTTTAAAGAGTCGTTAAGACTATAATCTATATAAGGAGGGTGGCCTTTTCTCATTTATACACCTCCAATACATTTTAACTCTCCAACTTCGAAGAAATATCCGTATAGATTAGTGGCTCAACCTATTCTCAACTAAAACATCAACTTTTTTCATTTCTTTTCCTCTACCGATTCTTCTACTCCTTTTACCCTTAAGTACTCCATTGAAAATGGCTCCAAAATCTTTATCTAAACAATCAAAGAAGGGAAAGGAAAAGATGGTGATAAGGAGTCCAAAACCATTGAAATCAATTTTTCAACCGATTCCGATGAACTTCCCCTCCAACCAAAAAATGTTCATACCCAATCAAAAAAGGGAAAGGAAAAGTAAGTATGATAATTCTTGTTTATAATTTTCTGAAACAACGCATAATTGGTAGAAATCTGACGAACTTTATCTACCGATTGTGCCTCTAGTTCATCATTTCTGGAGAACATCATGCACAATCGGTAGGTATTGCATATTTTTATCTATCGATTATACAATCGGACATTTACTGAAAACACGCCCTACCGATTGTGTGCTTTTGTTTATTTTTATAATAGCTATTGTGTAGTTAGTTAATAATCAATGTTTGGGTATGTTCATTAGGGTTATGGATGAAGATGATTCCGATGAAGGTCTTTCTACGGCTCGAAAGGCTGAATTGCTTTCTCGTCCTCTTTTTAATTTGCCGAAAGGAGTTTCTAATGTAGAAATATATCAAATGATGCTGGATGATCCGGATTTCTCACAAATGATGAAGGATCCTGATTGTTGGTGGAACGATCCTGACAATCCCTTCAATTGGGTTGATGTTTCATCTTTGGATGAAGGATCTGAGGTAGAAATGAATCGAAGGATAGCGACTGATCCGGATTTTGATCCTCGACTTTTTTTCAGGGAGAAAGACTTCTCAAGCATAAACTCATAATACAATGAAGCTGGAGAGTACATAGGTCCAGTTCAGGATGATGAAGTTGTTGCTGATTCTAAGGGGAAAGAGAAGAAGAAGAAGAAGTGGATTGAAACTAGGACCAAGTAAAGAGTAACAAGAAGTGGAAGAATTTCATGAGAATTTCTATGATGTGTTTTGTTTCGTTTTTTTCGGATGTTTTTAGTTTTTATGAACAAGTTTAATGAACAATATGTAGTAATTTTATTTGAACAAGATTTTCTTCGGATGTTGAAATAGTTTTATGAAGTTAGATGTTAAGTAAAATCGGCATATTCGGTAGATAATTATGTTTCTAAACTACCGATTACGTACAATCGGTAGTTATTTATTTCCCGTGCTACCGATTATCCACAATCGGTAGTTATTTATGTTCACTAACTACCGATTATGGAAAGAAAAGTCCTAGATAAGAAAACAATTATAATCGGTAGATAAAATGATCTTTAAACTACCGATTACAAAGTTAAAACTTTTAAAGTTTAATTCAATTCAGGCTACAATCGGTAGATATAAATTTTCAATTCCTACTGATTGTTAAAGATGAAGAGTTAGAAATTTTGGAAGTTTTGAGAAATTCAATTTGGGGCGACACCTATTATCGGTAGTTATGGTACTCTATTAAAATACCGATTGACAATCGGTAGAAATCAAATCATGAACCTACCGATTATTCAAAACTATAACTCATCTAAATCAATCTAAAACTCTTAATTTCTATTCCATAACTATAACTCAAAATCATCATTTAACACTAACTAATTTCAGATTAATTACCTAATTAATCAACATTAATACTAATTAAGCAAGGATAGATTAGTCATTATAGAAAATATATGGATAAGGGGATATTACTTTACAATGATCTTATTTTATTTTATTAGTCGCCCTAAAATGGTTTTTAGTCGCCCTCAAAATGACCAGGTTTATTTAGTCTGGAATCATGGGATGTCGTGCGCAACTTGATTTATACATACGTACGGACATAAATTACATTTTCGAGGATGCATGATGATCAAATAAGTTTTGATTCATGCAGTCACCGTTTCTTCTTCATTGGCTAGTTAACTTCCCAATTCTGGCATAGTCCATGCTTGCGAGCCAGTATAAAACTCCAAATTTCGTTTGCTTATCAAGATAGACGCGCGTGATATGGTAATGTAATGTCCAGCAATATACGGCGGAAAACGCATGTCAGCCTGCCATATACTTTCTGTTTTTTGTGTAGCTAGCTAGCTATGTTCTGTCTGAAGCAGTCGGCAATGTAATGCCAACTTCACATAAACACTTCGTGATGAAGTTAAGCTCTGGTATAAAAGGGTATCAAAGATTTCTAAGATTTACATGCACTCATCTACTACCAAAATGATTCTTCTACTCGTGTTTACTACCACTTTGTTATTATTGGTAATCTTTGTGATAATCAAAAAAGAAGAAACTAATAAAGGGAAATGGAGATTACCACCAGGGCCAAGAAGGGTTCCTTTTCTTGGAAACTTGCACCAGCTTGGTAATGACTTACCGCACATATCATTAAAGAAGCTTTCTGACAAGTATGGACCTATAATGTTTCTTAAACTCGGCTCAGTTCAAACTCTCATCGTCTCTTCAGCCGACATTGCGAAAGAGATATTCAAAGAACACGATGTTGCGTTTTCAAATAGACCGGTATTATATGCTCCAAAGAAACTCACTTATGGTTGTTCTGATATTGCTTTTGCTCCTTATGGTGTGTACTGGAGAGAAATCAGAAAGACAACAATCTTGGAACTATTGAGTGCCAAGAGGGTTCTATCGTATCGAGCTGTGAGGAAAGACGAGGTCGCTTTACTCGTCGATTCCATAGGTAAATCTTCATCTTCTTTTGTTCCTATCAATCTAAGTGAGGTTTTAGTCTGCCTTACGAACAACGTGGTAAGCCGAGTTGCTTTCGGCGGGGTAAAGTATTATCTTGGAGAAGATGATGATGCTGGCAAGAATAAGTTTTACGTACTGCTTCGGGAATTGCAGTACTTGTTCGCAGGATTCAGTACTGCAGACTTCTTCCCACTAATGGGTTGGATCCACAAGTTTAATGGTTTAGACACAAGAATAAAAAAAAGTTATAGGAATTTGGATGAATTCTTTAACAAAGTAATCGACGAACACATGAATGCAAATAAATCATCGAAACCGGACATAGAGGATATAGTTGATGCACTTCTGCTCCGAACTCAGAAAGATCACATCCAGAGTATCACTCTCGTTAGAGATCAAATCAAGGGAATTCTCATGGTTCGTCCGTCGTTTCGATTACCTTAAATTTTCCAATTTGTTTATTATAACTTAGTATATCTCCATTGGATTTTACAGGATATATTTGTTGCGGGAACTGATACTTCAGCTGTAACACTAGTTTGGACTATGACAGAACTGATGAGGAACCCAACAGTGATGAAGCGAGCACAAGACGATGTAAGAACGAAAGTCGGAACTAAAGATTTTGTAGAGGAAAGTGATCTTCATAAACTGGGTTACGTGACACTAGTGATAAAAGAAGCACTGAGACTTCATCCTCCATTGCCATTACTAGTTCCAAGAGAAACTACAGAAGATTGCACAATCAAAGGATACAACATTCCGATGAAAACAAGGGTTATCATCAATGCAACAGCAATTTCTAAGGATCCAAAGTATTGGGAAGACCCAGAGAAATTCCTACCTGAAAGATTCTTAGACTATAATGTAGATACTCGAGGACAAAACTTTGAGTTCATACCTTTTGGAGGTGGACGGAGAGGTTGTCCAGGAATGAACTTTGCAATAGTGCTTATTGAGCTGGTCCTTGCAAACTTACTTCATTGTTTTGATTGGAGAATGCCTCCGGGGATAAAACCAGAGGAAATTGATATGAAAGAATCCTACGGACTCACACCACATAAGAAGATTCCTCTCTGCCTTGTAGCTGCTAATCGCAAATAATGTGTGCAAGATTGCTTTCTTTTTGTTCTTTTTTTCCTTGTTATAATAAAGGACTCTTGTTTTAGA
This sequence comes from Papaver californicum, assembly GCA_023531435.1. Taxonomy (NCBI): domain Eukaryota; kingdom Viridiplantae; phylum Streptophyta; class Magnoliopsida; order Ranunculales; family Papaveraceae; genus Papaver; species Papaver californicum. The sequence goes on along the minus strand of JAJJMC010015379.1, from coordinate 13,849 downwards.
GTTCATGCCGAATGTGAGGAGATTAGCACATTTTATCCAAGGTAATGCTCGATGGACCATCAGAAAATATCAAAATTCTCAGGAGTGGTCCGCGGATGACATGGCCACACGGGCATGATTAATGATCTAATTAATCTTCTAGAGTCCATATTTGGTTCAAACTCTCTCCAACGACTTGAACCATCATCCATGCACCATCAGTTGGTCCCACTACCACCGAGGGCCGGTTTCAACACCCCTTGGTCGGTCCTCCTTCCACCGTAATTAGCTTTTACTACCTAATGCTCCATAGAGCACTATTTTAGTTATGATTAAACATTAATTAATGATCCACATACCAAATGCTCTGCAACTGACTTTGGTGAATGCTTAATCAAGCATCTGGGTGCCACATGGTCGGTTTATCACCACCTATGGCCGGTCCCTCTTTCATCCATGGGTATGATTGATGAATCATCCATTAGGGTTTTTGACCTAATGCTCTGCAGAGCATAATTTTAAACAGGTTCAAATACAAATAAATTTTATGTTATCCAGCAATCAACATCTTGATTAATAATTGAATATTTGGTCCAGCTATCTATATTTCATTAATATTTTGATTAATTAATATTTTATTGATTCAATTATCAATTCCTCTGCAAAGTAATATTTCATATGTTGATTCAACCATCAACGTTCGAGAAGTAATATTTTCATACTGAAATATTTTATTGGTTTATTAACCAATACTCAGTTGGTCCATCTATCAATATTTGACTCTTCAGTTGATCATTATTTTAATATTACAATTTTTTTGTTCGTCATTCGACTTACTCATGACATGTGGATCGAAGACGAACCTGTTATCATCATTTATCAATGATTATTTTTTATATGATTTCATATCAAATGCTTGACACACCATAATGGTTTATGATCGATCTAGCAATATCATTAAACCTATGCTTATCAATCTAAATCATTCAACTATCATTTCTGCTCCACCTAGCACAATGGTATGTCACAATCATTAGTCACCCATCAGACTCAACGTCTATGGTCCACAGAGCATGTTGCTATTTCAGCAGACACTTCATGCTTCATTCATCATAACATTGAATTATGAACTATATTCAATTCATCAGTTAAGACTCATAGTCTAACTAGGTCAACGGTTGACCATATAAAATACGTCTGCAAAGCAGACTTTCACATGAGACATCAATTCATGTCACATGGGGGGATATTCACTAAGGTTTTGGTTTGGCGGCTAAAACACGTGCGATGTGCAATACATCTACGATGAGAAATATGAGTAAATCGTGCTGGCAGTTGAAGGAGTAAATGGAATAGTGGATGGTCAATCAACCTAGTCTCCCACGCAAATTAGAAATGGTTTACACACGTTCTACTACTTTCCCATTCTTTCACTCCTCTTCAACCCTCACCACTTAAAGGAGATCGATGTGCTATGATTTGATAGGACAACTGAAATAAATAGGTTTCTCAACCTATGATTTGATAGGACAACTGAACCGAGTAAGACTCCACGTAAGCAAAAACCTACAACAATCAATTATCAAGCATTTACAGAAGGTTTCTCTCGTCTTATACAGAGAAATCATCTTCAAAGAAGTTCAACACATCACATCATCAATTGATCAATCTCCATTCATCTCCACACATTCTCAGCTTCCCTCCCTACAAACCGACCCTTCTCCTTCCTTGTGACCGAATTGAATCTGGAACGGCTATTGTCTTGGTTTAGGCCAGAGTCCTACAGATTAGTCTCTCGTACTCAAAGTACTCCCGTGCAGTACATTTGTTTAAAGGTGTAAAACGATTTTCTTTATCGAGCACTTGCCTACTTCACCACTTTTACCAGAAAGCCAGTAGATCGTTTTATCCCTCAAACACCGACTAATAGTATTACTCGTAATATTATTTTGGAAAGGAAAGTAACCTTATTAGGCAAAATCTCTTACGTCCGCTAGTTTAAAGACTTTTGTGGGATCAAGAAGCGTCTTGATGGGAAACTAGAATTTGCATTGTTATTTTAGTTTTCGATTATTGATTTGATTGACTAACGGTTGTTAAACTTTGATTGCACCTAGTTTGATTATTCTTGAGAGCCTTCTCTTCTGGCATAAGGTCATTCAAACTAGTTCAAGGGATTAACGGTTGTTTAGATCTATTTTTAGATATGACAAAAAACTTATGATCATCCATTGTTAACAGACTCCGTTCTGTGTGTGATCGATCATAAGTTGGAATCAAGTTTGTTTGTGAAGGTACTTCGAAGACATTGAAGATTTTGAAGACAAGAAGATTTCTGATTGGTTTCTAATCTTTGTGATATACTTTATGCATACACTTGATCGGCTGGAATCCGACTAAGCCTTGTTTATTTTTGATAGGCATTTGAATGCGAATCGTATATTAGATCGGCATCTCTTTATAGTTCTCTTTGAAATCTATTTAGATTGATTACAAATTTGGATATGATTATTTCGATAATCTAGATCTTGATTGATCTTTCTAAACAAAGGAGTTTATTAGTTTAAATGGAAGAACCTTTGTGAACTCAACATAAATCTCTGATTTACTTCTTGAGATTGATAGAGCGGTTACCGAACAAATTAGTCATTTACTGTTTCGGAAGACGATCCAAAGGAGTTGAGTGCTTGTAGTCTTTACAGCGGCTGAAGCAACTTAAGATAGTGGACTCTATCTAAGGATTTGCGTGCATTGGCCAGATTGGTTGTAGGCACATGGATACTGAGGAAACTAGGTAACTAGGGGTAGTTTACTTGGTATCGATTATAAGAAGTTGGTAGCAGTCTTTGTATAGTGGCTTAATTATGAGAGTATTCAAAACTGGACCAGGTCATGGGGTTTTTCTAAATTTGCGGTTTCCTCATTAACAAAATATTTTTATGTACTTTTACTTTACTTTCCGCATTATAATTATTGTTTAGTTATAAATAAAGTACTTGTACTTGTACGTTAATCAAAACACTTGGGTTGATCCCTATAGTTAGTTCGGTTTCGGATTTGTACTATTGTTTGTGGGGAAAAACAAATTTAAGTCTAATTTAGGAAAAAGTGGGGTGAGTAGGTGATAATCTGTCAATCCTTAAAAATTTGTACTGTTGAAGTACTTTGTTTAGATTCGAGAGATCAATCTGTACAATCCTGGCCAAAACCAAGCAATGGCCGTTCCAGTCTTCCTTCAGTCACAAAATGAGAAGGAGAAGGGTTGGTCTTAGGGAGGGAAGCGAGAGAAGAATGAGGTCAGAGTATCAGACTCCGTTGGATGTAATTGGTGTGAATAACTATGAACAAATTCTTCTATATCAGAAGGTTGAATGATCAAGGTTGATCGACTTGAATTGATCTGTGTTAAACTTGTTCAGTTGTAAATTTGTTGTCGTGTCCCACTTGAAAAACTTGTATACTTGTTGTCTTTTTTCATACTTGAAACTTGTATATGAAACTTGTATATCCGTGTTCAATAGATTGAACATCTAATTATATCATAGCTATTGTATCCACTCGACCTCTTTTCTGCAAGTAACTGTCGACGGTTGAGTAGTGGTGAAATGGTGAAAGTGGAGAAGGTGTTGACAACTTCTCTCAACTTCAATTGTGGTTGAATAGTTGGTTACTCAACTCACCACTCCTCTACTCAATTGCTATCGATCTTTCCAGAACTTCTCTTTAGTGGGTGCACTGCTGCACCACATGCCGTAGACCACAAGACCAAAAACCTAATTAGTATCCCCTCATTTGTGATATTTTAGGTCTCGTGTAATATTCTAGTATTAAGCACTACTGAAGTTATGTCGATTGAAACTTGCTCAATGGGTCTCTTGACTAAAGACTTGTCTTGCTTGACTAATTGATGAGTCTAGGAGACTAAAATAAATATGTCCTGCTTGACTAGCTGATGAATCTAGCAGACTAAAATAAAATAGATACATCTTGCTTGACTAGCTTATGAGTCTAGCAGACTAGAAATATGTATTTATTTGTGAATATGGAATAGTGCGTCCATCTTAGTCAATTTTGCAATTACATGTTTATTTTGTAAAGGTAAGTGTATGTTGCTGAGCATGAAAGATTGTATGTGAAGCCTCATAGGAAAGAGATATCTGAGAGAGGCCTAGTATAGTTTAGGATTTGTCAAAACCCTAATTTATTCACGTGAGAGGAAAAAGAGGAGACCAAGCTTTGGACCTCACGTGAAAGGAGAAGAGGAGGAGCACCAAGCTTGGTCCTCACGTGAAAAGAGGAAAAGAGGAGGAGCATCGAGCTCTAATACTCACATGAAAAAGATAGGGGGGCGCCAAGCTTTTGATCCTCAAGCAAGAGTCTCACGTTTTACAAGAAGCAAGACACTTATATTTTACTTTTTGCACTCAGCCTCACATGTTGAGGATAAAAGAGTAAAACGCCAAATTTTGGTGAGAAGCAAGACTTCAAATTTTCAAGAAACAAAACGCTCATATTTTACTCTTTGTACTCAGCCTCACACGCTGTAAAATCTTCATACGGAGTCCGTTTTCGATGATCTACCAAACTTTTTCATGCCCGGAACACCATCTATCTCTCATTGCGGAAGGATTTGAGATTTGAGTTCATTAAGGGTCTCAAAAAGACGAAACAGACAAAAGTCGGGAAAAATTCAGGAATGTTTCAGCTGGGACTTAGTTGAATGTTTTGTTCATACCTCTTAGCTCGTTTGTGTGATCTATGTGATTTTTAGTATGTTATAGAGGACATCCATACTAATATTTTGGTATATAACTCATCCCTTGATTCATTACCAGTTTCTCCTAGTTCGCAACTTAGTACAAAATAAAGCCAAATTGCCTTTGATGAGCCTGGTGCAAAAACGCCCTTTTTAGGCTTGTGGGACACTTGCTTGCGTCTTGGATGTTAGATGAAGGATGTTTTTGCCATTGGTTGCTTCCTTAAGCAAGGATTGACGTGTCTAATGCTAACTTGAGCTAGTAAAAGCTATGTTTTGTGCTTAGTACACCTGTGACACTTTTAGTCAAGTAGCTTGAGATTTTATGTAAAAATCATAAAATATCTGGGAATATTGTAGTGAGCCGAGTGTTATTCTAAATGATTTTTTAAAGTAATGAATGTTGATTCATTCAACAATTTTTCATTATATGTAGTTGGTCGTACATATAGAGAGAGGACAGGTACAAGCACCTGAGAGAGGACAGAGATAAGCACCTACCTAAAACTTCTTTGCAGAATTTTAAAGAGTAATATTTTCTCAGACTCGAGTCTTAAGAGATAATTTTACTATTTTATCCTTGTCCAAAATCCACTATCAATTCGTCAACCGATTCCGAGACAACTTACTATGTTTTGGATCCTCGGTGCATTTTAAGGGACAAAGACTTGTCAAGCATAAACCCATACTACAATGAAGCTGGAGAGTACATAGGTCCACTTCGGGCTGATCCTAAGGGGAAGGAGAAGAAGAAGAAGAAGAAGAAGAAGCGGGTTGAAACTAGGACCAAGTCGAGAGTAACAAGGAGTGGAAGAATTTCATGAGATCAATGAGTTTGATCATTTTGAATTTCTATAATGTGTTTTGTTTTGTTTATTCGGATGTTTTTAGTTTTTTTGAACAAGTTTAATGAACAATATGTAGTAAGTTTATTTGAACAAGTTTTTCTTCGGATGTTGAAATAGTATTACCAAGTTAGATGTTAAGTGAAATTGGCATACATGGTAGATAATAATGTTTCTAAATTACCGATTAAATATAATCGTTAGTTATTAATTTCCGGTGCTAGTGATTAACCATAAGCGGTAGTTATATATGTTCACTAACTCCCGATTGTGGCAAGAAAAGTCCTGGACAACAAAACCAGTATAATCGGTAGATAAAATTGATCTTTAAACTACCGATTACAAAGTTTCAAATTTTGGAAGGTTTTGAGAAATTCAATTTGGGGCGACAGTTATAATCGGTAGTTTAACTACTCCATTAAACTACCGATTGTACAATCGGTAGGAAAATAAATCACGATCCTACCGATTGTACAAAACTATAACTCGAAAAATCAATCTAAACACTCTTGATTTCTAATCCAAAACTAATTCAAATAATCTTCTAACACTAACTATAACCAAATGAATTAACTAATTGATCAAAATTAACACTAATTAAGCAAAGATAGATTAGTCATTATAGAAATTAGATGGATAAGAGATGTATTGAGATTACTTCAAAATGATCTTATTTTGTTTTATTAGTCCGCCCTTAATTGGTTTTAGGTCACCCTTAAGTTTACCAGGTTATTTTATGTCAGTATTTTAGGTAACAAAAAAATATTATATCAATTCCTTCCGCCAAATGAATATATTTGATACGGTTTTTCTTTGGCTTTGAGCCGAGCCATTAAGAATTTATCTAGTTTTGGGTTGGTATTTAAGTATGTTAGAATAATTGTTAATCCACGCTTTATATAAAACGTGATAGATTAAGTTAAAAAGTTAAGTTGCAATAGCCGGACCGTTTTCCATATCCAGTACTATTGACTTGAGTAGTGTTTTGGTAGGATTTTTTTTCCAAATTATGGTCTGTATCCCAAAAACTTGGCTCACTAATTTTTTTTCCTTAAAAAACAAATATAATTTTTAGACTATGATGGAAAAATATATATTGTTGATGAATTTTCTATACAAAGCATTCTGAAAATCTTATTTACGATGGGTTTCAAAGCGTTAAATTCATAATCTATAGACATGAAAACAATTTAAAAAATTTCAATTCGTACAACCAATTAATTAAGTTTCTTTATAAGAAAAATAATAATTGTGAACTGATTTTAGTATAAAACGCTAAATGACTACTCGAATTCTCCAGATTTAACAAAGAATTAATTGTGATCAATCAATCGTTTTTACGTTTTATTTTCTTTCTAAATATTCACTAAATCTTAATCATATAGATTATAAATTTCTCATACCTCTGACCTGGTCAATGTGCCGTATATTTAGTTTTTATGGGTGAAAAAGATCGATTTTTTATTCATGGTTAACTGTCTCACACATTTACGCGTACCAATGATCTCAGTTCTCATTAAATAACCTACAAATTAAGTTAAATAAAGAAATTGAAATGTCACGACTCGTTAAAGGATGTGCATAAGATTAGACTTCACAATTACAATGAGATAAATAATTAATTTTTTTTTGTTTTTGAATAATTAAAATTTTGATTATAATGGAAATATATATTGTCAGTTTTTCTATATGCACAGTTTTATCTCTGAAAATCTTATTTATGATGGGTTTCCAAAACTTTAAATTCATTATCTTTAGACATGAACCTTCTTGTGAACTGCTGAATACGTACAGCTAAATTTCTTTATAAGCTAGGATTAATAAATAATTAATGTATTAATTGGTGCATATTCTTACTACTATTTAACGTACAATTTATGACTAATCCACCATATTTTTACGTTTAATATTCTTTCTAAATTCTCTCCAAATATTAGTATTTAAATCCCCCATTCCTCACACTAAACCATAGTCAGGTTACAGGTAATACCATTCAGAAACACATAACCGGGTTACTCGCTCACTGTTGCATCAATGAATATTTTCTTCCTTGTATTTGCTTTTTTCTCTATCTCCCACCGTATCACTTCTACAGGTAAATTTCATTACTGTTTTTTGTTTCCAAGTTCATATTCGATGACTAAATTTCACAAATGCTTATCTCTGCACACCGTAATGGGGTTTTACATAAACTGAATTCGCATTTGTTTGTTGAATCCCATAGGGGCACTATCCATTGGTGTGGCATATGGAACAAATGGTGACAATCTTCCATCTCCAGCCCAAGGATTTGCCAAGTTACAAGAAAGGCATGTTCATAGAGTCCGACTCTTTGCACCAAATCCTGATATTCTAGCGTACGTAAACAGTAACCCTGCATTTCAAATCATGCTCGGGACACTCAACGACGATATTAAAAAACTTGCAAATGATCCAAACTATGCAGCAACATGGGTTAACACCAATATCGCGGCTTACCCAAATATTACTTTCAGTTATATAGTAGTCGGTAATGAAATTGCATTCCCTAGTGACCTAGCGAGTTCTCTCCCTCAAGCACTGACAAACCTTGACGCTGCTATTAAATCAACTGGCCGAACAATTCCTGTTAGCACGGTTGTTTCATCAGACATTTTGGGGGAGTCATATCCACCATCTGCAGGGGCATTTTCTGACGCATCTGCCCCGATAATGGGAGCAATCACAGCTTTCTTAGAAACAAATCAGTACCCTCTTTTAGCTAATATTTACCCTTATTTTGCATATGTTATAACCCTGCGCAGGTTAGGTATGATTATACAATGTTCAATACTAGTGATGTTGTTGTGCAAGACGGAGACCTTCAATACAAGAATTTGTTTTTTGCTATGGTTGATTCAGTCGTTTCAGCTCTGGAAAAAGCAGGTGGACCGAATGTTCAAATTGTCGTGACTGAAACTGGTTGGCCTTCCGCTGGGAATGGAGATATAGCCACGGTCGAAAATGCTGAAAAGTACATCAACAATCTGATTGGCACATTGTTCATAAACGAAGGGTCGCCGAAGAGATCACGCCATGATTTGGAGACATATATATTTTCCATGTATAACGAAAACCTAAAGCCTGAAGGGGTCGAGAGAAACTTTGGAGTTTATCATCCTGATCTAACAGAAGTATACCATGTCTATTTTCCAGACAATTAACAATACATGAAAACTATTTCAGAAAAAAAAAAAATAATATGCTTGAAAACCACTTGTCATTGCTGAAAATCAAAATCCCAAATTGAGGGACCGATTTTTTTTAAAATGCATTAAATTGCAGAGTTATATTTTCACATCAAATGATTACATGAGAAAGTTGTTCATGGATGACACTGTAATACTTTTATCTATCCCCGTAATGAAATAGAGCATTCGAATATAGATTGGTAAAATTTGAAACTTAAAATTGGATTAGAAGATACAAACCAGTATATCGTAAATCTGTATCAGAATCTATCCGCCAATCTTCAACTCAATTTCCTCATACATCTAAGTTCTTAGGTTTATTCTGTATCTCAAAACCATAAATAATCATAACATATGCAAACACATATAAGAGCCATAGATCAGATAGAAATAGAAAATTGTGAAGTGTGTTGATCGTTTTATACTCTCACGTTGCAATTTTTATTAGCGCCCTAGTGCATACAAAAGGCGCAACAATGAAAACAAGAATTACATGAGATAAGATCATCAAAAAGCATTGACAGTCTATTTTGCATTACTGCAACATGAAGGCTGCCAAGGTTATGAAATTTCACATGATTGAAATGCAGTACTGGCATATTGGTTGACAGACTGAGCTGACAGACTGGGTAGGCAGACTAGTTGGAATACCGGGAAAAATGAGGCCGCCGAGCGAACTAGGCGGTCAGGTCCCAAAAGGAGTCGACGGAATGGGCCGAGCAACCTAGGCCCAGGTGGGGCCAATAGACTGGGTCGGGCAAACTGGGACGAAATGGGTCTGTAGTCCGGCCTGATAAACTGATCAAGCTTTGACTGGAAAACCTAGCTAGCTGGGTTTGATAAACTTGGATGACAACCAAATAGTAATAAAATAGAGTCATTAGTTTATAAAATCTATCCTTTATCGTTTATTACCCTGACACTCTCGTATCTCTCCATAGCAATGTATTTTACAGAAATTAAATCAAGAGGATTCGATCTCAAAGACTCCTTGGCCCTTGCTCATTAACTAGAGTGTGAAACACTTAATTGATGTTTAAAATGTGTGTATCGTATATATAATTATAATATTATAATATTTTTAAATAATATTATGATAAAAGAAGTTTCTTCTTATAATTTAGTATGTTGCAGAATTTTCAGTTCTAAATTTATATCTATAAAATAAATTATATATTTATGTATACTTTTTTAAATTATTGATAAATTACTAACCATTGAACGATTTTTTTATGGAATTTGACTTTTATAAATTCAAATAATACCCAAATATTTACCGTTAAGTAGTTTCCCGAATTTCTAATTACTAATTAAGTGTCGCTGACCCTTTTTTAATTACTCACTAATGACTTGTGCTTAGAAGGGGAGGACCACCAATCGGTTATAAGAAATGTAGGTGGGCAGTAGAGCACCATCGGGTTAGTTATAGGTACGAAATAACCTAACCTTGGAACAATGACACATACCAGACCACTTTACTCAAAACATACGTGTATCCCCTTTAACGTTACTCCTAAGTCCTAACCATAAGCTTTTCCAGGGACCATATATGTGTACTGTGCAGTAAAAATCATACACACCCCTGTCGTCGCCGCCACCACCACCAGAAAATTCAGACAGCGTAGAAGAAGAAAGTAGCTGTTACTGTTATTAGTTGTAATAGAACAGAGGGTGTGCATTGTAAATTGTGAGTGTGTGAAAGATGTGATGTGTAAGCATGTGAGTGTGTGAATGGTCCTGTGTAAGCTTGTGTGAGAAGTGTAAGAATATATATACTCTTGGTCTGTCATGTAAACAAAGCGATTCATTCAATTCAATCGATTCAACATAAATCATTCATTACATATATACTCTTGGCGAGTGATAGGAATATCTGAAGGTAAAGAAGCTCAAGAAGAATGTGTACAATAGCGGCAGGGAATTTGGTCATAGAAATGATGAATGACAAGTAGAGTAGTTAGAAGAACACATAACAATTATCCCAGTTATAAAGGAAAGCACTCAAACAAAAAGTTTGGTCATAAAACAGAGTAACAACCGTTTGTTTGCATTTGATTTAGCGTCTGAATTTAATTCGACCCTTGATTTGGTCTGAGTTTGATGTCAGACTGTTTGTTTTTAATTTTGAATCAGATCTAACTCGTTATCAGAGTCATACCTAACCCCTGATTCGGATCCGCTTGAGTCAGATATAAATATATTCTGATTCATTAGATCAAACCACTGGTTCACATATTTTTTAAATCAGATGAATTAAATCTAATTTAAAAAATAAACATATTAAGTCAGATTCAGATAAGTTAGATGATTTTATTTAGATCTGACTCAAGAAAATAAGCACAGTGTAACGCTCCAGAAATAGGCCAATGTTGCTAATAAATGGCAAGCACAAGGAACGTTATATTGTGATGAATAGAATATGGGAACCTTAGAGTAATATATTTGTGCAAGTATCACCTTCCTGGTCCAATTCCATGAAATAGTAGCATGACTTGGCTGAAATGTCTAATGTAGGCAGAGCAGCTCCTGGCACATTCTACAACAAAGAAGCAATTTCTTTAATTGAAAGAATTGAGCAGGGCCTCCCTTCTGTGCATTGAATATCGATAACCTAGTCTATAGACTTGGTGATCATCCAGTAATGATTCATAGACCCAGGTAAGTATGTTTCACATTTCTATGTCTGCTCTCTTCTTTATAGTCTATCTTGTCGCGTCTCTTGTGTTGACACAAGCATGCAGGGACTAACCATTTTGTTACGCGGAAAGATTATTCTTTATTCGCTTGTGAATAAAATAATTATTATAAAATAATATTGGGTGGCCTTATACCATACTTATACCATCATTTTTTCAACTCTTTTTTACCTTTTTATTTCTTTTACTATTTTGTAACTATCACCATTCGTAGTAATGGATGCATGTCCTTTAACTCTATGGTAAATGTTCAACTTCTTCTCCCTATAAATAAAGATCATTTCTTTTGTAATATGAACAATGTAGTCCATACCGGATTTCGGTTCGTACCGGTCGAGAGCGATACACTGATACGCCGGTATACCGAGGAAATTTCGGTTTTAAATAATTGGCGAAATATCGGTACATATATTTTATACTTATAATTTTATGAAAAAATACTACTTTATATTTTATAATTATAAATATATTTTAAACCTTATAACAAACATTTTTTCACAAAGTTTAGAAAGAAAAACTAGTACTCATCCAAAATATATAAATCCATAGATTTCATACAAAGTTCAAACTGGAAACACAAGAGAAACAAGAACAACTTCAAAGTTCATCCTCTAAAATGCTAATTAAACAAGGATATTACAATTCTAATCAAGATCAGATTAATTATAAATATTATCATATGCATATACAATTCTAAAATACCATAAAAAAAGTATGAATAATAATTGAAAACCCTAAAACAAGGATAAATTTTTTTTATTTATTTTTTGATTTTCTTTTATGATTTTAAAAAAAATATATATATAGGTATTTACTACACTGAATGTGATATTCCAATAAGAATTTTCTTTCTTTTTTTCTGCTTTCTTTTGTTTACAACAAAAAAAACATTATTTGATTTTCATTTCTGAATGATCAAAATAAATACTGGAAGGTTAAGACATTCAGCACCAGTCTTCTAGCGGTAGAATAGTACCCTGCCACGGTACAGACCCGGGTTCGATTCCCGGCTGGTGCATTCTTTTTATCAGCATTGTGACCTCTTTCGCTCTAGTCAATTTGGATGAAAGAGATAAGACCAGCTCTAAGTGTGTGAACTGTATTTTAACTGTATTTCTTGATGGTTTGTTGTGTTTTTTCTCTAAAGAGAAGGATTAAAATTGACGTCGATCATGGTTGTACCTGTATTTTAAGGATCACGGGAGCTATTATCTGCAGTCTCCTGTCAGGGGTGCGCCAGGCAGCACTTTAGAACCCCAATTGCAAGATATTGTGATCGGAACTCATCATATATAATTAGTTATTTGAAATCTAACTCCGACAATTCTTAAAACTAGCAACTACATTTATTTCAGGAAAATAGCAAAACCGTAATCGCGTCGGTATTTATTATAGAGGAGAAAAATATCTCTCTATGTCCATGCATACATTTACAATATATGATCCATCATCTAAGAAGATCTAACAGCTCTAGGAGGTAAGAGCATGGTTTGATGCTCCCTGTTGTATTTCAGGTTCTGGGCTTCTTGGGTAGAGATTTGGAAAGAATTTGCGAGAACTTGAATTGGCATTGCTTTCAAAGCTGAAGTATAACCCACTAAAGGACTCTTCATTGGCTGACCAGAAGTCTTGAAAGCTACGTATTCGAATCCATTGTTTCCAGCTCTGATTGTTGAAACGAATTGTTGAGGGACGACAAAGAGATCCCCTTGGTTAACTCTGTTATCAAGAACAGTTTGTCCATTGCTACCAACAACTTGTACATGAGCATCACCGCGTGTCACGTAGAATACACTGTGAGCATTCATGGTCCAGTGGGGTGCATGCATCGCGTTCTGTCACAATTAATAGATATCGTGTTAAAATCATCGAAAATTACAAGTCAATAGAGAGTTAATTAACTATGTGGGTTATGAAATTGTACCGCGTAAAGGTTTCCTTTCTCGGCACTCATGTCCATGTAGTTAAGGATTTGAAGATTTTGGCTGTTAACAATGTTGATTCTTCCGGCTTGTTTCGAGTAAATATCGGCTTCTCTAGGGTTATCCAAGTATTGTCTGATTTTCAAGTTGCAGTAAGTTTCTTCCAAACCATTGTACCTTCTTGATTCATATTCTTGCTCTTCTTCGGGCCTAATCATCCTCATTTCTTCACCTCGTACCCTAACAATCAAACCTCTCTCATCTTCTTGTTGCATTCTTCTTACTACTTCCACAGGAATGTTGAATGCCTCGGCCATCAAGTTCTCGTCAAATGCACGGAATACATTTTGGAATGTCTCCCTCTGTTGTTGTTGTTGGCGTGGTGAACCTTGGAGTGATGATCTTTGTGGTTGCCCACCGGCAAGGTAGAATGACTGAGAAA
>JAJJMC010015368.1:0-10278 GCA_023531435.1 Papaver californicum | reverse complement strand
CCGTCTTTCAATTCTCTACAAGATAGAAATGAAAAAAATCTCAAAATATATTTATCTAATTTTACAATTGGGGTTTAAAGATTAGTTACGGTTGGGTTTCAATGCAAAACCCAACCGTAACTATATCATGAAACATGCAACTAACATAATTAGTTACGGTTGGGTTTTTAGCCAAACCCCAACCGTAAATTCTACTGATAACTCAAAATTTGGAATCTCTAATTTGTTGATTTTTCGGTTTTTGTGTGTTTGAATGACCCAATTTACCTACAATCTAGTTAAGATGGTTGAATAACTTCAAAATTTGGATTTTAAAACTCAAATTTGACCTTAAAAATCAATGCTAAAAAGGATGAGTTACGGTTGGGTTTTAAGCCAAACCCAACCGTAACTATGTGTTCAAAGGGTGTTCATAGTGTTCTTGAGGTTACAGTTGGGTTTGGAGTCAAAACCCAACCGTAACTGAAGGTGTTCTTCGGTGTTCTTGGTGTTACGGTTGGGTTCGTAATGAAACCCAACTGTAACTGTCTCTGAATCACACAAAATCAAACTTTCAATTCGTGATTTCATCTAATTTGAGCCATAAAATGATCAAGATTTTAATCTAGAAAGACCTAAATGGTTACTATGGTTGATTGAATTAAAAACTAGGGTTTAAAAAAAACGAAATTTTTTTCTCACATTTCATCTAGTTTTTCATCCCCAAATCACAAATCAAAAAAAAAAAATTGATTTCAATTTGTGTTAGTCAAAGATTAAGTTTAATTAACCATGATTAACTTAATTAAATTTTCACTAATTAAAGTAATTAACATATTAATGAAGGGTGATTTGGGTATTGTGAAAATATTATGCATAAGGAGTTTTTAAGTTTTACTTCATAATGTCCCTATTTCATCTTATTAGAGAAGCCCCTCTATTGATATGGGAGCCCCTATATCAACCTTCAATTTAAATGTTACACGAAATTTGCATACTCCAATTGAGTCTTACACTAGGGAATTGTGCATCATGTATAACCCTTGATCAAAACCTCTAGCCATACCTGGAATCTATTAACAAACAGCTGCATAAAATACCATAAAAGGATTTCCTTGTGTTACCACTCTGTTATAACGACAGTCCTGGGCATTAATAGTTGCCGCTTCCCATTTGTCAATCCTTGCTTGTTTTCCACGACACATCTTATTTGAAGTACCACATTTATGTTATTCCCCCGATAAAACCGTTTTTACCTTTTTATACATACAAACCATCGTACATCAGCAAACACTTTCAGTTTCTCTTTCTCTATACTCCATGCCTCCATTCTGATCACCTCTTTTAAGCTTAAAACCCACTTCTGCGCTCTCAATTCTAGAAACAGTCCATGAGAATGTTGGCCGTGATACCAATCTTATTAGCTTTCGTTGTTCTCTTTTTAGGTATTTTTATAGTTCTTTTAATCTATTTGTGGTTACTATGGTATGCATCAAATAGTAGTATTGATAAAGCAAAATCTAGTAAAATGAAAGGGTTATTCGAAGAAATTACCTGTTAGTAAAGCTATGGAAGAAATCAAAGGAACAGGTTGTGTAATTTGTCTTGATGAGATTGAAGTTGATCAATTAATAAGGTTATTACCTATTTGTAATCATGGGTTTCATTTAGAGTGGGCTGATTCTTGGTTATCTAAGAATTCTGTTTGTCCTATTTGTAGAACTAAGCTTCAATTACATTCTCTTGTTGATGTTGATTATTCGTTATCAGTGTCCTCCGTGGAACCTCTTTGCTGAGCTTCTATCTGTTTCTCAGTTTTGCCCTGGTGGTTTATTTTATTTTAGAATATTTGTATTTTTATGAGAGAGATCACAGAGAAATTAGATAGTATGGGTTCTATTTAAATGAAAATTTAGTATATAAATTTCAGAATTTTGTTTTATTTGCAATAACACAAGAGCAAATTAGACAGAATTACGATGATGATATATACTCCTTCCGTTTAAGAAAAAAGTTACTTTTTTTATTTGCACAATTATTAAGACAAGATGAGAGAGAGTAATTTTTTAAATTTATTTCTAAAATGAAAACTTTATAAAAAAGATATTTTTAGAAGTTTGTCCTATTGAAAATGAAAGTAACTCTTCTGTTGGAACAAAAATTTAAAGACAAAGTAACTCTTTTCCTGAAACAGAGGGAGTATTTCTTATTAAGTTCTTACTTCCTACTTCTCAAGTGAAACGGCCAATTTACGGACGACTCAGTGCAGCAACGTGCCATACTCATGCAAAATTTCAGTTCATTTCACCGGGAGACAGTTTCATTCATTTCCGACTTACTGGCCGGCAGACAATTTAGGTACATACTAAACCAGCACCAACAATGCAACTGAACCCAATACAATGCAGCAATGCAAGTTCTGAGTAGAGAGTGTGTGGACAATAACTATAGAAATCAGCACCATGTAGCAATCACTGGTCCAAGAGATTTGTGATACTTTGGAAAAACACAACTAAAAGCGAAATAAAACTGACGTTGGAATTATTTATATACAATACTGTCTAAGATCAAGCAAACCCATACGAGCAAAACGTGTCTACCCATATAGAGTTATCTCTGCAAAGCATCAACACCTACAGCGGAAAACATGCGAAACACCATACAATTCTTCAATAGTAAACAACTAGCTATACATCGAGCAAGAGCAAACATCTTCATCATCCATTAAACAACATGAACAAGGAAGCAAACAACCGACCATATGTGCCAGCAGCAGTGAATTAGCATAAACTCAATGGAAAATGCCAGAATCCACTAATAGGATACATAGTTTGACAAGTGAGAAAGAAACTCATCAAACTGCATCTTATAAGCCTTGAATCATGAGAGAAAAAATACAGTCACCAACACTATCAAGTGAACCATGAGAAAGTGAAATTGAGAACAAAATCATGAAATCTGAATCAAAATTGAAATAAGCAAGCCAAAGCTCCAGCAGAACACAGTGTGACGAAAGTAGAGATTGAACCAAATATTCTTACCAAAAAAGTATTGCATAAAGATAACATGAAAACCAGCACAAACACTCCTTCCTTGAACCACAATGGATGAATAACAACAAAACTAGTGCATACAGCACATACTAGCGCACCATAAGAATCCTTGCAGAGTTTAACAAGAGGATATCCCACTTACTGCAAGTAGCAACTAGCAACTAAGGAAACAACACCAACTAACGAGTGAAACTTTCACATCACCACAATATTTTAGGAACCAATGAAGCTGCAATATGTGGTAGGGAACCAGAACAAGAAGTAGGAATTAAAAGTGAAAAAGAACTTGAAACAGATGTTAGATGTTGAAGAGTGATTGAGAACAACAAATTGAAACTAACATATGAATCAAGAAATTAAAAATCAATGAAAACTCAAATTAAAGATGTAGAATGACCAAATTGAATCGATTGCAAATGAACACATGTGAAATCGAGAGAAAACGAGATTGAAATCAAATTCGAGAAATGAAAACCAAATGGAAAAGAGAGCTTAAGATGCGACACAGAATGAGAAATTATCAATGAAAACGATTTGAAAATTATCCAAAAACAATGCTAGTGATCTTTGCACTAGTCTTACATGATATTAAAATTGAAGAATGCTGATGATCTTGCATCAGTCTTACATGATTGTAAAGAAATTAAACAAATATGGTGATCTTGCACCAGTCTTACATGTATACGATCTCAAATGGATCAGAAATGAAACTGAAAATCAAAAGTGAAAACAAAATCGAAAAACGGAAAGTAAAACGAAAATTGAAACGAGATTACCAGTTGAATGTTGTAGTACTAGCAGTATCACATCATAAAAGAACAAACTTGGTGCAATTTGAGGAAGAACAACAACGAAAATCCAGATCTGAGAAGAATCAATCATTTAAGAGAAATCTCAGAAAAATTCTCGAATTTCGATTGCAGCAGCAGCATCAGAAAATATGGGATTAAGGAATTTATGGCAGCAGGCCCAAGGATCGAAGCCATGAGAAGGCCGACTCTTCTGATACCATGATTACATTGTGAATAATTCTTTCTCATTAGATTGAACATATCGACTACAAATGACTTATATAGCCAGACTCAGTAAGAGGGTGTTTGGTAAAAATTATCATTATCAATTATGATTATAGATAATCATAATTTGAAAAATGATTATGATATTAATCATTATTATAATAAATTTTAACAAACAACTTTTTAGGATAATTGATTATCTAAAAAAATAATCATTTATATGATAAGTTGTTTGGTAAATATGTATTTCATTATCATTTTAATTTTCTTTTAAAATTAGAAATACACAAATTTAACCATGGTTCAATACATCAACAATTTGATCATAGCTGGTTTCAGTATTTAAATCTATACATGTCATCGGCTATTTGATCTCTCATGTGGTTCATTTCACTTATTCTTTGTTGATGAGCATACATACCACTAAATGCGGGTTCATCGGGCGGGGACGTATCAACATCTATGACATTATCTTCATTTGCATAATATGCAAATAGTTCATCAGACCTGGAATCAATCCTAATGAAATTGTGAATTGCACATGTTGCTACTAGTATTTGTACTTGGGTGTTGTATGGAAATGAGTCTGGATCCCTCAGAATTGGAAAACGAGATTTGAGAACTCCAAAACATCGTTCGATTGCATTCTTTAACGAGGAATGCCCAAAATTAAATAACTCTTTTGCAGTGAACCTTCGATTGCTTCCTCTTTTACGGTCGTGCAAGTGATATCGAACTCATCGATATGGAACGATAAAACCAGACATGTTTGGATATCCAGAATCAATGACATAGTACTTTCCTGCAAGTAAAAAAAGAACATCGAGTTAAGAATTCTTGGTCATAAATAGAAAAATCATAATCAATTTTCCATATTTTGATACAACTATGTACAAGTCAAAGTTTAATGCCATCAATGTAAATGAAGATACATACATGCTGAGGTATTGAAGAAAACAACACAACCAGGTCTGCTTTGGACCTGAACTTATACCAATGAACATTCAAAGATATTCAGAGTAATGCCATGTAATTACAAAGGAAACCTTTGTAATCAGATGGTCAATATCATTAGATATATTTCCTGTGTTCGTGTAAAGTTTTCGCAACCAGGATTGCGATTTTCCAGTTACATAGTCCTTTCTTGTAGAAACCGTGTGGAGGATCTTAAACTGTTATAGTATTTACCTACAACTGTGAGATTTCGGTGAGATTTTAAAGCTGGTTTCAAAGCTAGCACATGCGAATCCTGAAAAGACTTGTAGCAAAAACTGTAACCATAGGTGAAATGAACATGATACTTCCAGAATATACTGTATCTACAAGTAAATTTGTTAAGAAATTCAGCCTCTACCATGCAAGATTCCAAGCACTTAAAGAGTTGTACTACAAGGCCTGGCTCCACAGGTAAAAAATCCAACTACATATGCTTTAAAATTAACTGACCTTTAGGGGCATGAGGAAACATGAGGTCTTCTATTACTCAAAGCTTCCCATAAAATTCTTGAGTCATTTGCAGACCCTTCCCACCCATCATAAATATATGTTAACTTCAAATCAAAAGAACATGCCGCCATAACGTTCTGAGATATATTTCCTTTCCTATCAATATAAGGTGTTTGTTGGGCGAGTGGTACAGTGACTTTACTATGAGTTCCGTCTATACCGCCAATGCAATCCTATAAAATAGGTATGGATATCTACAACATAAGTTGAAAAACGAAAAAAAAATAAAAAAAACAAGACAAAGCTATGATAGATATCATCTATGTACCTTGAACCATGGGTAATATTTAGTGCTGTTGAGAATTTCAACTGGAGTCTCAGAAAAAGAAGGAGGTTTTATGAGTTCTTTCGAAAGTTCCATGATAGCTCCCAATACTTCATTGAAGTATCTACTTATAGTTTCACCGGAATGTTGAAATATTTATTGTAACATTCTGTTATTTTCATTGTGTCCAATGGTGAGAAGAAAAATTGCCAACTGCTCTTCTATAGTAATCCATCGACTGTCATGTAACAATTCCCTTTCTCTTAGAATATGAGACAACCTTAGAAAAAAAAAATCTCCATGCGATACTGCTCATAACATCTACGCGGATGACCGTGCGAAATCTCTTGCATGTGTTGATATCCCGTTAGTATAGAATTTCTACAAGGTTCCCTGTATATACGACCCTTTTGGTTCTCAATAACTGCTCCAACCACAAGTAATAAGGTGCGGTCTTCAAGCTCTTCGTCGGAGTCCATATCCTAATAATTCAGTACATATGGATAATTCAGTTGTCTATCACTCTTAACTGTACATAATCAGGGTATCTAGTCTGTCTTCCTGTGCATAAGTAGTGAAAGGAATAACGATCTGCAAGAGAGAATAAATAAAATAACAACATGGCTCATTTTCTGCACAATTTCAATGACAGGATAAAAATTTCTCTGTTGCAATGCGCGACCACTCAATCTACACAAATGAGCATATATATTGGACAATATGAACTAGCAAACATGTGCAGAAGGTTGTAGTAAAAAAATGATGATTGGTGAGCTTTCCTGAAACACTACTATGATAATAACACAAAATTCATGCTACAACTGCATTGAAAGGAAGTCTACTACTAACAATGTATTTGTACGAGCATATATAAAAAGGATCTTGTTTATACAGTACAGTGACTTCAATCACCATAATAAAGCCATAGAGTTCAAATTTGACAGGACATAATCAAAATTGAAGTGAACATTCAGTCCAGAGCTAAAAATCGAAAAAAAACTATTACTCTTATATGTGTTGACAGATGGGGAAAAGAGGTATAACAACTAACTGCAACAGGAAAAATTTAATATCCAATAGTTGAAGTGTCACATTTATCTTCTTTCAAACTATATCTGAGATAGGCACGGCGCCTGAAGTGAGAGGGATGTATCAAGCACTAGTAGTCCACATTTCGCTCAATGAACCAGGATAATCAATTTATCAAGATGAGCTGCAACAACAAGTTTAGCTATGTGAAGTTGTTAGTTTAGGATATCCCATCGAGGCCGTACTACTTTAGAATGTACAAATGGTTGCTGGTTGGCATGTTTGGATTAAACTTGGTCACCGGTGTATGGTCCATTTAGGATGCTGGCTTCTATGTGAATGGTTGTCATGCGGTATTTCGTAAGGCCTTTGTTAATTTGACTACAGTAGGATATGTTTTTGAAAGAAGAGGGTCTTGTGTTATGAGCTATTCACATTCGTGATATTACAGGTTAGGCTAATCAAAATCAACAATTTGTTAGCTGAAAAACCATTCAAATGGGCACAACATCAAACCAAACTGTTCTACCTAAAAATGGCTTGTTCTATCTAAACGTCTTACCCGAGAATTTATGTCCACTTTGATATCAGCTGTGATGTTCTTCTGTTCAGCTTGGTGTTCATGTATGCTAAGAATAGCTCACCTCTCTTTGTTCCAGATGAACAAATCGCCTACAGAAGCAAACAACAAGAACATAGTCAGATAATTCTGACCTCAAAAACCATGAACAAAATTTAGATTACACAACAAATCCAATAAATATTGCATATTACAAAATACACAATGTACTAACTAAATCACAAAGATTAAGAATCACATTCATAATGCCAAGTTACCAAAACCAAATCTATTAATAAGTGAATCCATAATCAGTAAACCTACTGGTTATTTATCATCCATGTCGTTAGCATTCTCACAACAAACAAAAACAACCAGTTCAAATTAAAAATAAAAAGACCATTTTGACGAAGGTTCAAATGACATAAACATTATCCTAATACTCTAAGAACTCTCGCAAACTCTAAGCCCCAAGATTCTTCAACCATTCCTTTTGATTACTAGGATCTAGTGACATAAAAACTTGTCTCCATCCGACATCTTGAAACTTCTCCAACGCCCCCATTAGACTTCGTACACTCACGCCATCAAGATATTGCAAATACTTGGTACAATTTGGTATGGAATAAGGGACCTTATCCAAATCAGTAACGTATTTAGCTTTTGTCGCATCAACAATAGCAAACAAAGCTTCACTTAAACTAGCGGAACCAGTAGCTCTTTTAGTATGACCATAGAGCTTTTCGTTTTCCTCTTTCATTGGCTTTCTCGTTTGATCTTCACTTACTTCCTCCACTCCAACAACGAACGATCCTTGCCTTGAGGACTTCGATGGAGTATCAACATCTACGTTTTCAGCGGAAGCATATGCATTAGAACCCGTTGCAGTTGAACCACCGAAAATGGTATACAAGTCTTCATAAATAGGGCAACTAATTGTCTTGTACTTTTTTTATCCGGGTTTTCCTACATCAAAACAATACAAATTATCTATTGCCCACAACCAATCACAAATAAAAATACAACTTATAATAACAACAAAGAGGATGATATCAATTTACCTTGAGATATGCATCCCACACTCCTTCGTCATCAACTATAATTTTTTTCTCTTCGGGATCCCATTCAAAACCACTAAGGGACATGATTTTCTTAACTTCATTGTATCTACCCCTCAACACACTATATCTATTCTTAATTTGCTCCATATTCAAATTCTGTTCATATTTCTTACTGAGCTCATCTTTGACTTCAGTCCATGCTTTTTTCAAAAAAAATATTTTGGCTTCTTACCACCAAGCATTTGAGTGATCAGAAGTTCACACAAGGTTTTTTCCATATTAACAGTCCATTTGGCAGTTTCGGTTGACATTCTATTGAATCCAATTGTTAAGAAAATGTTAGTGCACAAAAGTTAGTCTATGCCAATATCATTCTGAGTACCTTTCTTACAAGTAGATTGTAAAATAACCATTCCAATTATTGGAAAAACACCCAAATAAAGTTCAAATAAAAAAAATAGATATCAACAACATTAATCGAAATTAATCTTAACCCAGTTCACAGTAATATCTAAATAAACCAAACTAACCCTTATTTTTAAAAATCCCCAAATTTTATTGATTTTATAAAACCCTAATTTTTAAAAATCAAACAATCTAACACATACTATCATAATCAACAAAGATTAATAAAGAGACAATGTGATACATCATACCTATTTAGTCCAACCCTAATTTTTACTGATTTTTTCGATTCAAGTTTCTAGGGTTTGTTGTTGAAGCTTCGATTCAAACTTCGAAGTATCTGTAAAACACGAATGATCAAAAAATAAGAAGAAGAAGAGGAAGAAGAAGAAGAGGAGGAAGAAGAAGAAGAAGAAGAAGAAGAAGAAGAAGAAGAAGGGGTTGAGTGGTGATGGAATGTGGCTTCAGCAAAGTGAAGAACCTGAGGGTGGAGGAGGGACCGAAAGAGAGGAAAAAAACGCGATTTAAATTTTAAGGTAAAAAACCGGTTATTTTAATGTATATAAACAGGTTTTAACTAATTATGGAATTAATTGATTTTTTTATTTCTACTTAAAATAATCAGTTTTTATAAATGTTACCAAACACCCCCAGAATAGATTATGGGCTTGTATAACTGATTATTAGTTGATAATCCATTACAATAATGGTTACCAAACACCCCCTAAACACAAGCACACTCAGACTTGGCACACTTACATGACTTACTCTCATCTCACAATTTACACGTGCGAAACATTCAGTAACATCTATATGATATACTCTATTATATGCTATGACATACTAAAAGGGCACGATAATTGGAGATATTAGCTAGGAAATAAGGCTCTCACGCTAAGATCTATGGAGTCTATAAATTTACACGAGATTATTAATTACAAACGTTCACGGATGGTTGGCTGACCTAACAAACTTTGAATTGAGTGATTTTTTATACATATGTTAGTTTGGTCTTTTAACTTCAAAAGTTGGATCGAAATCCGACATCGTATAAAGTTTTTACAACATCGTATTATTTTACCATTAATTGTAAAAAATAATTACTACTAAACTATTTTTGCTTCCGAATAATCCAAAACTTCAGTCCCTTTCAATTTAATTTTTTTCTTTTATTTTTACCTCTGATTATAAAAAATAATTTCCACTAAATTAAGTATACATTCAGTGGCTAGTCGGCTGAATGTATGAGAATTTCATTCACAACATAACTTGGACACTCCATTCTAAGTTCTCTGAGAAGCGATGTCTTGTACACTAAGTTAACCGCGTTGGAGAAGTTTAACACGATATCTGTTGGAAAATAAAAGAAGGGCGACACGTGTAAGGCAATTAAGAAGGAAACAAT
>JAJJMC010015367.1:0-15942 GCA_023531435.1 Papaver californicum | reverse complement strand
GTATGGTGCATTAGAGTATTCCTCAAGAATTAGCCGATGTGATTTTATTTATTTTTTAAGAGACTTTCAATTACCTTAGGATAATATAAGTGATATGAAGTTTATTTTACATGAATCTGAAAAAGAAGATGGTAATTATGCATTCAACTAGTTCATGTTCTCATATTTATAGTAGCATTCAACAATTAGAATTGATTGATCTGAACTTTTCCGGATTACCATTTACTTGGACTAATAAGAGATTAGGTAAGGATCGTATTCATGAAAGGATTGATAGAGTCCTAGTCAATCATAAATGGCTTAAAATTTTCCATATTTCGTAAAATTCTCATCTTACTAAGGTAGTTTCTGATCATGCACCAATTTTTTGGCATCTATGCATACAAGTAAACATAATTTTCATCCTATGAAAGATATAAAATGCTAGCAAGAGCATAAAAGTTATGATTCTGTCATCTTTAACTCTGTGTTGCATAGTCATGTTCAAAATGTATTATTACTTCTATTCTTTCTCATTTAAAGCATCAACTTAGGATATAGAATAAAAATGAGTTTGGTAATATCGTTCAGAACATCTCTATTATCCTTTTATCCTTCAAACTATTGAGCGTGCTAATCAATTGCAACCTAGTTTTGAAACTAAAACTAAATTAAAGCTCTTTGCATAATGAACTTAATCTTGGTATGTTATCGAGAAATTTATTGGAGCCAGCATGTTAAAGATAAATGAATTAAATTAAAATGATCATAATACATAATTTTTTTATCAAAACGTATCGGAAAAACGCATAATTAATCGTATTTATGCTTTGAGAGATTTTTGGGCTATGGATTGAAAGTCAGTTTTCTATTAGTAATTTGATTACTTTATATATATATTTCAGTGTTATTTAGACTTTGGATCCCAACTCTGTGACCAGCTCTGAGTTGGTTCTTTGAATTTTTTTTATTAGAGTGGAGATCCTAGAATTCAAGTTGACAGTCTAGACCGTTATTAAAATAATACTCCGTTGTTTACATCAGTTAGCCACGTGAGTTAATGTTAGCACGTGAAGGGCACTGTTACTTAAAAATCTATTGAAACACATCTACTGGGTTAAATAGATATAATCCAAAGGTATTGATGTCTCTTCTCGTTGGGGATTTTTTACTGACACCTAATGTGTATCATAAATGATCTTGATACGCTATCTAGAGAAACGATGATCTCATAACATTAGCATTCTCATGAAACATTTTGCATTATCTACAATATTATACAACAATTAAAGGTGAAAACTTATCGCAAAATTGAAAATATTACTGCACTTAATATATGCTTGAATGGAACTGTAAAGTAACCAACAAGTTCATGAAACTCATATATAACACATGATGTGAAGACGTCAATACTTAAGCTTGTTGAAAACAGTATTGACAGCATTCACGACAGCTTGATTCTTAGTAGCATCACCAATCGAACGTTCGGTATCACTAAAAGAAACATAAGGAGTAGTTTTATTCTCTTGTTCATTAGTAATAGCCTCAGCATTCAACACGGTCATATTGCCATCCACCAACATATGGATATGTTGTTCCTAAATCGATCCCTATTGCTCTCCCAACCATAGTAACAATAGCTCAATCAAGTACTCAAAAAAGCAAAATCAGTAATCGGAATCAGCATTGAAAATTAGATACGAGAAGGATTGGGCTTACATAGTTTTTTCCCCTTAACAGAAGTTATATAGATGATCAAACAGGTCACCGATGATCAATCATCTAAAATCTCTTTGAATCTTACAGAAAAAAAGGATGATAAAAAATCTTAGTTGTTGTTTGTTATTGGGCCAACAATTCATCCCAGCACGATTACTACACAATATTGCCTGGTCTTTATAAAGTTGACTAGGTATCGTCGTTTTTAATCTCATCCCTCAATTATGGGGCAGTTTCCCCACCGTACACCTGTCTAACTGAATACTATTGGTACAATTAGGAAATAGACATAAATCCGAGTTTTAGTTAGTCATTTTCACCTTTTAACTTAGTTTTCTAACTATCAACACGGTCAACTCGAGTCCTAAGATCGAAACTCTAATTAAAGTTGGACTCAAACACAAAACTGGTCTTAGAACCCAAAGTCTAAATATAACCATATTTCTCAATCTGCTAATCCTTAAATAAATCCATATTTGGTTTTATTTTTCAATTTGTATTAATTTCTGCTGATAATTTTAAGTTATGTTCTGTCCTTGATGAATTAAATTAAGTCTACTATTTTTATGATGAATTCTTGGGGTGCATCTGGTCATGTTGGTTTTTCCTGGGCTTTTATCAACATCATTGGGGCCTTTTAGGTAAAGATATTACTCAATGGATTCAAACTGTTTTGAAAACCAAACATCTCGATCCTTCCATTTATCATAATTATATGTCTTTGATTCCCAAAATACAGATTCCTGTTTCTTCTGCTGATTTTCGCCCTATTAGTCTTAGTAATTCCTTGTATAAAATTATAGCTAATAGAATTAAGTCTTTTCTTGTTTCTTAAAATCAATCTGCATTTATACCTATAAGACAAATAACTGATAATATAGTTATAGATCATGAAGTTTTACACACTATGAAAAGAAGTAAACAAAAATTAGGAAGTATGGCTATCAAGTTTCACTTCTGTGAACTCTGATTATATCAAGCAAGTTGAAAAGGATCTAGAACATTGACAGGAAATTCAAGAAGACTTTTATTCCCAGAAGTCTAGGCAAGAGTATGTTAAAAGCTATAATAGAAATACTAGTTTCTACCACAATTCTGTCAACAAAAGAAGGAACTTTAACCATATCTCTGCTCTTAGATTGTCTAATGGGCAATGGTCTAATGACAGATTCCAACTGGAAGACCTCTTAGTCAATCATGTTAGTACAATTGGTAAAACAATTATGCCTATACAAGGATGTGCTTAGATACATTACTCCTTGTATTTCAATAGATGACAATGATAAGCTTTTAAGTCCAATATATATTCAGGAAATTAGAGACACTAAAAATCATATGCCTCCATGGTATGCCCCTCTTCCTGATTGGTTTCCTCTGGGGTTCTATAAGAAAAACATGGAAATTAGGAGAATGATGTCTTGGATTCAGTGAAGCATTTCTTCTAATCGAAACATCTTCTAAAGGAAATGAAGTATACTCTCCTTAATCTAATTCCCAAAGTCAATAACCCTTCTGAACCATCTGAATTTAAACCCATTTCCTAATGCAATGCTGATTATAAAATTATTTCTAAAATTATTGTTAATAGGATGAAACCCTTGGTAGGTAAGATAATATCTCCCTTTCAAGCAGCATATGTCCCTAATAGACATATCCAGAAAAATGTTATTATTGCCCAGGAATTGGTTCATTATATGCAAAAAATAAATAAAAAAGATGTGGGGCAATGTGTTTAAACTTGATATGTCAAAGGCTTTTGATAGAGTTGGGTGGTCTTTTCTCATGGATGTTCTTAAATACTTTGGGTTTTCTTCTTATTGGTGTGACCTTATTTATCATTGTATTAGCACAACTAATATCTCTATCTTGCTTAACCGGTCTCCATGCAAGTCATATAAGCCTAGGGATCATACAAGGAGATTTCTTATCTCCTTGTTTGTTCATTATTTGTGTGGAGTCTTTCTAAAGATACATTCTCCATGCTGAATCTAATTATTTCATTCATGGGATCAAAGCCAGTAAATAGGCCCCAAGTACATCACATCTCCTCTTTGCTGACGATTGCTTTATTTTTTGTGGGCTTCTCACACTGAAGCCAATAATAAGATGAGTATTGTTTTAGGGTAATCATGTAATGGGGAGACCTATCCTATTCACAGCAAGGACTACACCTTTCTTAGTTCAGTCAGAGAGAGAAGCCCCTTTCTTGCTACTATAACTTTTCTTTTTTTAGACTTTCCATTTTTACCTCCTCCTGACACATGTCATTTCCAAACCCCTTATTATTACCAAAGTGCCATCTCCTCAATCCTACCCTTAACTTCTCCTTTTATCCCATATTTCAATGGATATACCACTAGTAACTTGGGCTTAGTCCCAAGTTCTCAAGGTAATTGTGGACTCAGGCCTATGTAATAGAGATGACTCCCCTTATCAATGGGTAGTCATTTTCAGGTATCAACATCAGTCCCCTGGCAATTGGGTTGACCGTTAGGCATCTCAATAACCATCCAATATTTTATTAAAACAGTTTCTTTCGACTAACTCCCTAACACACACTCTCTAAGCATTATGCGACGGTTGTTTTTCTTCTGTAAGACGTGTCTTACAACCTTTTGAAATCCCCTTACAGTTGCTAACCTCTGAATAACTGTTTCATTTAACCCCTCTGTCAAAGTATTCACTATATATACTCGTGACTTCTATTTTACAGTTTCATATCCTTTTTACTGTAGGGATTCCCTCTCATTGTTATTCTCAATGCCAAACAATTCTCCTAGACACTCCTCAGCAGAAGAAGAAGTGGAAATAAAAGCGGAAGTAGATGCATAGACCTAGTCTAGCATCCACTCTTATGATGAACGCCTTCCTCCACCCGTTGATGGTGTCTCATACTCCCTACGAGAAATCCTTGTTAGCCTAGATTTATTGCAGTCCATAATACCCGATACTTTTGATGATGGTCAACGAATTCCTACCATAGACGACTACCTCGACTTCCGTCTCACTAATCCAACCGTGCTGCTATTTTTCTCATCTCCCAAATGGCTTATGCATCCCCAGAAAGGTGACCTTCCACTTCATGCCTTTAATAAAATTACGCACGTTGGATATTTCAGGTCCATACTTTTTTTTTGCTTGGGGGATGCCGCTCCAGTTCTGGAAAAATGTTGTGGCTCTATATTGGTTTCTGATTCATGGGTCTCATCTTTACCAAGAAGCGACCGTCTACATGGTCATGAACGATTCAGATAAGGCTCCATGTGCCTATTTGATTCGTTGTAAAGATAAATCCCGAGAGGCTAGGGCAGATAAAATGGATGATTCTGAAGTAAAGGGCTCCCATCCTGAGAGGGGTGTCACTGAGCCAAGAAAACCGACCAAAAGAAAATCTAAAACAACTCTGGATTTAGAAGGGAAGGGGAAATCTGTGCTAGTTAGTTAAAAAAGTTCTCCAACTAGTCCTTTTAGTGAGAAATTGATGTCCGATGCTATGAAGGATCCTGGTGCTCCTTTTTTGGGACAAGTTGCCCGGGGAAAGGCTCCTTTCGATCATGATGTAAAAGTGAACATGCTCGCCTCTTTTGTTTTGTGGGTGAGATATTGTGCTTTGAATCTAACTAACAGGAAAGTTTGCCCTCCTGTTCGGGAGGAAAAGGATCCCCATGCCGAATTAGCTGCATTTCTTCTCTTCTGGATTTGTCATGACGTTTTTGAACACCGTGATACCATCAAGAACGATCTTGTTCCGATGGCCGTGTTGATGTCACCGGGAATCTCTTTTCCTTTGGAGCCCAAGTTTCTGGGTGGTTTGTATCGCCACTTGGAGCTCCTCTGCAATGACATCCGTCGGGTAAACGCTTTACACGAGGTTGAGACCTTTGTTGTAACAAATTTCCTTCAAGCATGGGCACGGGAAAATTTTCCCGATTATGCTCCCTCAGTTAATATGCTAGTCATTCATCACGAGAAGAGCATCACAAGAGAGGATGTCATAGTTAATGTTGCTCCTACTACCTATTACTATCCGTATATGGCTCTTTGGCACGGGAAGAGGAGATATATGAAGAACATCATAGTTAAATATCTGGACGTGGCTAAGGAATTCTAACCTTTTCCCTATCATGATAGTCGCTTTGGTTCCCTCCACTATGATTTCACTACCGAGGTTGAGGATGTGATTCTGGATTCTTCACAAGTCTTGAAAGTTGACGATTTTGATTCTGTCATGGTTGTATTGCGGGGTTACCTCCCTGGTTTTTATTTGGGTTGATTCATAGCGATGTCTTACAATCCTGATCGTGTGGCCCGACAGCTAGGGTTTGATCAAGGGGTTCCTTCTTTTTTTTCGAGTTAGTATTCTACGAGGATATTGATATCAGGAATACCTTCGATCGTTTTGTTTTCAGAGGAGAGACGCGGCTAGAAGATCAGTCAGTTTACTTTACTTTCCCTTCAACCTTCTCTGACACGTCTTCCTTTGGTCTCTCCTTACTAGCATTCATTTCATGTAGAATTCCGCAAGTAGGCTCTAAACTTTCTTTTGCGAGTTCCATATCATCCGCCTGAATTATCTTCAGATGATCTCAAATACATTCATGCGTCAGGGTTAGATGCATCGGTGGCAAAGAGGCAGGTCTTTTACCCGGCAAAAAAAGATCGTCCCCTGTTCCCCTTGACTACCAGCTGGACTCCTCCGAATAGTGGTGAGGCGTTGAAAAAGCGATCCAAGAAGAGATTAGAGATCCCACCTCCATCAAGGAATAAGTCGGCTAATATTCAAGTCTTGCTATCGACTCCCGACCCTTCTTATGGACATATGCGTCTTCTACTCTTGGAATTTCTCATTCTCCTCAATTTTGCTTTTTATTCCTTATAAATGTTAATAACGCGTGCCCATGGTGGTTTCCCTATCGGTTTTGTCGGGTACAAGCCGCATTCTTTTATGGTGGATGAATACCTTAACATTCCCGAGCATGAATGGTCGCCTCACCGTAGGGCTAAAAAGTCCAAACATGATGCGGGTATCTTATTTGTTCCTCGTATCCATACGTCTGTTACAACTGATATTTCTCCTATGTCTCCTCTACAGGCTCGGGACCGAGATGTTGCAAGTTGACCCTCATCTTCTTTTGTAGATCGTATGCACAACATGGGTATTGATTTGACAAGCGACGGTAGGGTAATCTCTCTGCGTTGAAACATAATTTCTTTTGATTCCCTGGTGGCTGCTACTACCCATTCTAGGGACCAGCCTAAAGAAACACCTACCGGCTTGCTTAGCTCATGTATCCATGGTGGTTCATCTCGTTCCCAAGTTGGTGCATATCAGGGACATGTGCCCTCTGACAATAATCCTTTTTGTTCTGGTGCTTGTTCCTTCTTTTTCTTCCACGTGTCCCCTTCTTTATTTCGTGTTTGTCCTTTTTTAGTTTTATTCTATTTATATGTCTATTCTACTGCTTTATTGTGTATGTAAATTTTTCTTTCAGGTTCTCCTAGCGATTCTGACTCATCTTCATATTCTTCTTCCCCTCGTTCACATCCTCATTGTTAGTACCTAAAAATTACTTCTAGGCAAAACAATATGTTGTTGAAGTACTTTCTTTATATTCAGAAATCGAATTCGCACAAGACAAGCCTAAATCACGATAATAGCCATTCCGTTTTTCTTCGGTAACAATAAGAGAAAATGGTTTAATCTTTGGGGAGGGAAACATAGAAAATAGGTTGATATTTGGGGTGGGAAGCAAAGAAATTTGAAGAAAATAAGTGTGATGAATTGGGTGTTGAGATGTTGAACTTTTGAGAATAACAGATCTTGCAAAGAATAATAACCTTGTTCTTGTTTGCTGAATGGGCTAAGTAGCCTATTTATAATAGTTTGGGCATACACAATTTCCTTGTAAGTAGTGGAGGTAGTGAAGAGATGAAAGTTGTGAGATAATGGAATAACTGCCTTGGAATTTATGGGAAACCATTACTCCATTACTCCATCAACTGCTTCAACATTACTACTATCTTGTAGCTTTCTTATTATGGGGTGTTGCCACGCCGCATGTTGCTGTAACCACCATACCAAAAGCCCATGAAAAATACCCCCATATAATGGTTTTGATTTCTCGTAGGAGTTAATGGAGTAAAAGACTCAAAATACGTGAATAACTCGTGAGTTTGTCGTAAGACAATGCTATCGTTGAGTTTGTGACAATCATGGAAAAAGAATATTTGTGGTATGTTTGGAACGTATAAGTTGTGCTAGCACGAGCAAGTGAAGATGGTGCTGACACGATCAAGTGAAGATATGGTGCTAGCACAAGCAAGGGTGAAGAGGTGCACATAGGTAAGAAGAATGCTAGTGTATGCGCCTAGCGCAGCTAGCTCTTTGCGTATCTAATGGTGTTGGCTTTTCCAGCGCTAGCGTTAGCGCTTAGCATAGCTGTTACTGGTGCTAACTTGTTTGGTCGCTGGCTTGTTGTCTTTGTTGGCTTTTTTGGTTTTTTCCTATCTTTTTGGCACATGTGTATGCTACTAATTGATGTTGGGAGTATGGCTAGGGCTTGCTAAGGCTGGCACTTTCTAGTGCCATGGTTATTGCATGTGCACCACTAGCTTTGGTATTTTTTAATGTCGTGACCATATTTATGGCCTATTTTGGGCTTCTTAATTTTATGAGATTTAATGTTAGTATTTTTATGCTTAACTTTTATACAGTGCATACATAACATATTCAAGAGATTCAGCCATGGAAGTTTGCAACTTGAGATGATGTTTGACGCGACTCTGCAATTAGATGGTATGCATCGAATTAGCAATTTTATTCAGATATGGAATAGCCTCTATTCTAAATATTTGTAATTTTGTATAACCAACATACTTCTGGTTAATACAAATTATTTGCATGAACGCACATGAAATAACGAGGATTTAGGTTAGTATAGCTCTGAAACTTTTATGGTGCATATATATACAAAAGAACTACAAGGCTAATTTAGCCAGGAACTGAATATCCCTTCTCGATTTTGTTGCAAAATGTATTATAAGAGTATGTATTGATAATTCTGATGCCGGGTTAGGAATTATGCATATTTATTTCATGCTTTTGCAACTAAGGAAAAACAGTATTACAATTTTCTCCCTTGTCAAAAACCCACTATCAACATTAAGTCCCCTGCTTAGCGCAGATCAGTAATGTTTCTGGTAAACATTAGATGGTGGTATCGATACTAAGGGTACTCCAAATAAACAGAATTAGGAGTACCAAGAATGATTACTCATGTCTTCCGGTAATATTGCAATAGGCTTGTTATGTCAGCACAAGTCTGTTGAGAAGAAATTGTCTTGTCGGTATCTGTGGCGCTAATGGTTCTTTGTAGTAGCTACATGCAGTTTTGGATAGAGCAAAGATGATCGTCCATACGAACGAAACAACTAGGGGAGTCTTGGCCACAAGTCTTGTTGTGCTAGAGGCGTGGATGAGATGTATCTGAACGTGCTGAGCACATTGATCCGGTCATCTGGTGAAGCTTGTCATCCCCCTCTTGACAACGGTCGGTCTTGGATCTTTGGTCAACAGTCATGCTCAGATCCATTCTCCTCGGGATAAACTTTTCAGAAAATTCTACATATTTGAATTTTGAGGCTTCCCACCTTTGTCTATTTAAACAAGCGGATGACATTAACCATTTTTACTTTCATTCTTCCCCAGAATTCAGAAAAACCATAAATAACATCACTTTATCAATGTAAAATGTCTGATAACAATGGTAGCTCGAACCAAGGCAACTTCCATGTCAAGTGTACTGCTTGGATTGCTAGTCCAGTGAGTTTCTTTTTGATCTCAAGCTTCTCATATACGTATGATCATTATGACGAAGGTTTGAAGATGATTTATTTGTTGTTATCTTTCTAGGTTTATCGGGTTAAGAAAGTACCACAGAGACATATGAAAACTAGGAGTTTCAAGTCAATGGTAAGCAGATTTCTTCCCTTTTTTTGAAACCACCCATTTTTTTTTTAAAACGTATTGTTGCTTGTTTGATTGTAGCAGGAGATAGAGATTGGACATGGTGGGATTAACGAAATGAAGAATTCGTACCAGTGAATAACAAAATAAATGTTGATGCCGGCTTTAAGAATTTTTCTAACATCATGGCTTCTCTTGCGAATGCTGACTTGAGTCTTCCTATTCATGATTATCCCAACGCTGGGCTCCCTTTTGAGTTGGAAATGAAGTCCTTATGTCGGAAGCATGAAGTAGTGGGAGGATTTGTTGTGCCAAAACATCATGTGGACCTTTAAACGAAAATATGGGAAAAGTACGGGCATATCGCTATAACAGAGCTGGTGAAGAGTCATATTCCCATTCTCGTAACAGCCGTCGCAAGACTCCTCCCTGTTATTTCGGAGATGGATGATGCGCTTCTGTATACGGTTACATACTTGAAAATCCAGGAATGGGATGAGATGTTGACTATTTGTGAAGGCCTCTGTTTTAACATAAACTGGTTGCGTCAGCATTTGGAGAGTGTCAGAGAGGCTCATGCAACAACTTTGGTAGAAGGGAAAGCCTTAAAGGAAGAATCCTCCAAAATTGAAGAAATAGCCCGAGATCTGCAGAATCGTTCAGAGAAGTATGACGAGAGTTTTGGAAAATTACACCACCACAATTACCCTTTACTCAGAGATCCTTTTAGGTCATAGGATAGGTAGCAAAACATTCCAGTTATCTTTTTTTTTTTTTGAGTTTTGAATAGTTTGAATAAAGAATGTTTCAGATGAATGTAGTGGGTTTTAAATTTGAAAGTTCAAATGTTTTGGAGTTATATTGAACTTGTGAGATAAATGATGAAAGTGTTTTAGGTATAATATGCCTTGAGCCATTTACCATTAATGACTGTCCCTACATCTTATCCATTCATATTAACCATTGTAATACCCGCTCGACATGGCCTTGGAGATTACATAAGGCCCTTCCCACATTGGAGTAAATTTCGGAGCAGACATAGCTTGTCGAATATGATTAGATGTTCTAAGTACCAGATCCCCTAACTGAAACACCCGTGGATGTACTGCCTTGTCACATATTTCTCCGATTTGGCTCGTTTGGATTCGAGTACATCTAAATATGCTATTTGAGAATCGGGAATTTCAGACTCATCCCAATAAATCCGACTTGCTCTTGCGATTCTGGATGATGGGATTTTAATTTCTACATGAAGGATTGCATTGGCTCCATACACGAGAGAATATGGTGAGCTCTCTGTAGAACTTCTTGGAGAAGTTCTGCATGCCCACAAGGCCATATGAAAATGTTCGTGCCATGTCCTTGGGTCATAAATAGTGCGGCTTAAAATTCTGATGAGAGTTTTATTGGTGCTTTCAGCTTGCCTATTTCCTTGAGGGTAGTATGGCGTGGAGTATACTTGCTTGATGCCATAAATTTTAGGTTGCATATAATGTGTTCTTTGATGAAGGCAACTATTGTTTCTCCAGCCGTACTTCTGAGGGGTACAACTTCGACCCATTTGGTGAAGTATTACGTGGCAGTGAGTATGTACTCGTATTGCTTTGACGAGGATGGATTGATTTTACCAATGAGATCCAGTCC
The DNA here is from genome assembly GCA_023531435.1 of Papaver californicum. Taxonomy (NCBI): domain Eukaryota; kingdom Viridiplantae; phylum Streptophyta; class Magnoliopsida; order Ranunculales; family Papaveraceae; genus Papaver; species Papaver californicum. The sequence goes on along the minus strand of JAJJMC010015367.1, from coordinate 4,634 downwards.
CCATCTATAGAATGGCCAAGGGATTCTTACCGAGTGAAGAGGAAGGCAATGTGTATGGATGAGTTTGTCGTGGATTTGACATTAGTGACAGTTCTGAACAAATGAAGTCGCGTCGTCTTCCATGGTCGACCAATAATATTTTCATGGAATTGGAAAAATAGTTTTCTCTTGCCCTGGTGTTCACCTTCGTGAATTTCTTTCAGGATAATATGGATATCTTCTTCTGCCAGACATCGCAACAAATCTCTACCAAAGCTCTTTTGGTAGAGTATTCCTTCGTGAAAGACAAATCTTTTGGCTTTTCGGAACAAGTGTGCCGCTTCTCGCTTTTCCTGAGGAAGAATATTATCTTGAAGGTATTTGATATACGTCTCCCGCCAGTCCCCAACACTATGTATAGTCAGTACTTTTGACTACTGCGGCGGGATCTGGCAATTAGGGCAAGATCCCTGAAAAAATCGTGACTGGGCCTCCCATGGTGGGCCAGTAATACCCAAGACGTTGAAGATGTCTATATAAGTTTATTACTAGTTTCTGACCGCACATCTCATGGTTTACATGACTAAGTCGACCTTGTGCCTCATTGTCTCCCAGACGTCTTGACAGAGATCCTTCTGAATTTCTATGATACAATATACCATGTAATAAAAAGAAATGCTTTAAATCTTTAAGACTGACCTTCCCTTGGATGTGCGAGTTGCTAATCTCTTGGATGATAGGCGTCCTCCAGTCGTTGGTTTGTTCTTCATCAGGCTTGTCCATCCAAGTCGAGGACATGGTACATCTTCGTACGGTGAGGGTCGCTTCCGAGTCTTTGAATTGGAGTTTCAAGGCTAGGGTTGCCAAGCAATCAACACACTGTTGTTGGCGCGCCCCGTATGTATGATCGCCGCCTCAGTAAAGTTAGTTAAGACTTCTGCACCCCGGCCCTATACAGGGCTAGTGTTGCTTCCTTGAGACAATATACACCATTCATTTGGTTCAATAGTAACTTAGAGTCTCCTCTTATTTCAAGACGTGCGGCTCCAACATGCTTGGCTAGCGATAATCCCAGTAGGAAGGTTTCATACTCGGCAGAGTTGTTGGTACATTTGTAGTCCAACTTGAAGGAATGTGACAACACTTCACCAGTTTTGGCGAAACTAGCACAACACCAGCACCTCCAGTATTTTTGCTAGGAGTAGCAGAGTCGTCGAAGTATAATATCCAGGCTTCTTCTTCGACGAGTGAGATGTCTGGGAATTCTCCAGGTACGTCATCGTGTGTTGTAGTATCGTATTCTCCTGGAAAAGCAGCAAGCAGATCTGCGACCGCATGTCCCTTTATTGCTTTTGGAAATACACATTATATGTCAAACTCTGAAATTTGCAGCAACCATTTTGCCGCTCGTCCTATGAGAGCAAGTTTTGATGGTAAAAATTTTATATGTTCATCTTTGGCTATCAACACTACTCTATTTGCTAGTAGATAATGTCGAAACTTCTGAACATTATGCACCAAGGATAGGCATGCTTTTTCAACTTTGGGGTATCTCAACTCTGTATCTCTTAATGTACGACTGAGATACTAGATGGGACATTCAGTCCCCATGTCGTCTTTTTGAGCCAATAGGGCTCCTATGGCCACTTCACTGAAGGTCCTGTAGATAAGTAGTGGTTTTTCCGAAGTTGGAGATTTCATAACGGTTTGTGATAAAAATAACTGGTGAATTTGATGAAATGCCTTTTGTTGTGTAGATGACCAGCCAAAAAAAACTTGCCTCTTTCTTCAACAAGGGTGTAAATGAAACAATAAATTGAGCGAGTCCAGGAATAAAGCGTCAAATATATGATACCTTTCCCATGAATCTTTTAAGTCCCCTTACGGTGCGTGGTGGTGGTATGGTGGTGATTTCCTGTGTTTTGGTCGGGTCCACCTTGATCTCTTATGATGTTACCAGAAATCCCAGAAACTTCCCGGAGATACACCAAAGGCGCACTTCATAGGTTTCATCTTCAAATGGTATTTACGACATCTCTCGAAGACTTGGCGTAGGACGTATGTATAGGATGTTCTAGTTTTTTATTTCACTACCACATCGTCGACATAATCTTCTACTTGCTTGTGCATCATGTCGTGAAAGATTGGTATCATGGATCTTTTGTAAGTAGTACAAGCATTCTTCAATCCGAAGGGCATTACTGTATAATAGAAGTTCCCGATAGAAGTTCGAAACACGGTCTTCTCAGCGTCGTACTCGATAATATTTATTTGATTGTAGCTACTATAGCCATCCATGAATGAAAACATGCCATGTCCACTGGTAGCATCCACGAGCATGTCGATATTTGAGAGAGGAAAGTCATCTTTGGGACAGGACTTGTTCAGGTTTCTGAAGTCAACGCAGCATCTTATTTGTCCATTCTTCTTCTTGACGAAAAAAAGCGTTATCCAACCATGTGGGGTATTGGATAGGTTTGATGAAGCCTGCTGCTAGCAACTTCTAAATTTTGGTCTTGATTTATTCCTTGACTTCGTGTCTGAATTATCTGAGTTGTTTTTTACTGGTTTGGCATCAGGAGCCACGTGTAAATAATGAGTAACCAGTTTGTAATCCAACTCTGGTATTTCTTCGTAAGTCAAAGCAAAGACGTCTTGATATTCCTTAAGTAGATTGACAAGCCCCACTTTTTCTTCTGGCGACAAGGATGAGCTGATTGAAACTGGTCGTGGATTTTCTTCTGTTCCTACATTGATAGTTGTCAGCCGTAGGATTTGTACCGTTTTATAATTGTCGCAGCGCGTCTTGGACTTCCTCATGATATTGCTCCTCACTGTGGCTGTATATCTATGGGAGGGGAGACTCTTCATAGGCCTCCTTGTTAATTGCTAACAACGGTTGTGGAGGTAAACCACTTTTCCATCGATATGAAAACTAATCACAAAATTATGACTTCTCTTAGCAGGTTGAGGATTTGCGTTACCGGAGGTCTTATGGTGGTATCCAGAGGGTCTGGAAGTTGCTCCTGATGACCCTGTTTTTACGGAAAATATTAATGGTTCGTTTGTTATTGATGCCCAATCAGGTAATGATGTGCTATAGACTTTGTTGGATGGTTTGATGGCATCATCCTTTGGTTTGAGAACTCAGCATCATATATTGGAGTGTGGGGTGATTTCGATGCTGTTATAGTATGATCTTCGGATTCAGCGCCGCTTTCACGCATTGATGGTAGGTGGAGGGAACAACCTTGTTATCATGTAACCATGGGCCCTAGTATCATATGATATTCGGTCTCTTTCGTAATGGTATGGAATTTTACCTTGGATACAATAAGACCAACTTGTAATTTTAAATAAACATGGCCATAGGAATTAGTGCGGTTATCTTCAAAATCCTTCATCACTATAGGGTGTTGTATGATCTGGTTCCGTGGGACCTGGGCAACTTTGAGTGTCCTGAGTATAATGACGTTGGCAGCTGCTTTTGTGTTAATAAGGGCCCTTTTAAATTCGGTTTCCTTGACATGAGAGTGCCATACATGGTGCGATTGTGACCTTTTTCATCCATCATGTCCTCCTCGGTAAAGGTGATGCTATTTATAACTGGTATGTCTGATATGGTTATTTCTATTTCTATCGGAGACAACATCAGGTGTGTGTTCACGACTATGCAGTTAAGAGCAGCAAAGGTGTCGACACGTTGATCTTTGGAAAAGTGAAAAAGCTTGTACAAGTTTTCAATTAAAAATATAGTTTTCACTGGTTTTTATATAGTGTTGAAGCTCCCAATATTATGAGGTGGAGAATCACTAGTCGAGAAATCTATCCCTGGTTCTGTGGAGCTTGGGCCTCGTTCGAAAGCGCTATGACATCCTACTTCTTCTATTAATTTGACAAGGAAAGAAAACATAGCACCCATTGTATCTTCCAGTCTTGCTTGATATTCTTGTCTTCGCACCAACTCAGCAGAGAGATTAGGGTTTTGACCACTTCGATAGTATTGTTGGTGAGATGTGGGTTGGTGGTGCCATTTACTGCTGGAAAGGGGTTGTGCGCATCGCCATTGATATTGACAGGGAAAATGTGAGAATTGGTGGTAACTGAATCTGACCTGAGACCAACCTTTTTTTTTTAGATAACTGAAGAATTGATTTTCATATAGTTGAAGAATTGGATTCGTGACCTAGAGATTGATCTCCCATTGTGGTCGCCAATTGTTAGTACCTAAAAATTACTTCTAGGAAAAACAATATACTATTGAAGTACTTTCTTTAGATTCAGAAATCAAAATCGTACAAGACAAGCCTAAACCACGATAGTAGCCGTTCCATCTTGCTTCGGTCACAAGGAGAGAAAATGGGTTGATCTTAGGGGAAGGAAGCAACGAGAGTTGAAGGAAATAAACGTGATGAATTGTGTGTTGAGATGTTGAACTATTGAGAATAACAGAGCTTGCAAAGAATGATAAGCTTGTTCCTGTTTTCTGAATGAGCTAAGTAGCCTATTTATAATAGTTTTGAGGTAGTGAAGAGATGCAAAGATGGAAGTTGTGGGATAATGGTTTAACCTCCTAGGAGTTTTCGGGAAACCATTACTCCATTACTTCATCAACTGCTTCAACCTTACCACTATCTTGTAATTTTCTCATCATG
>JAJJMC010015353.1:0-10316 GCA_023531435.1 Papaver californicum | reverse complement strand
TTTAGTTTACAAACCCAAGTCAGTGACATTGCTACGGCTCTGAGAGAGAGAGAACTTGGTAGGTTCCCTAGTCAACCCGAACCCAATCCTAGAGGATCCAATGGAATGTTGACTGGTGAGAAATCATCCAGTCATGTGAATGCAATTAGTACCCTTAGGAATGGTAAGGTAGTGGATAACAAGGTAACTAGGCCTGATAGTGAACAAACTGTAGTTCATCCTGACCCAATAGTTGAAGAGACTTATAAAGCCTCTGAAGAGCCTGAGGCAACCCCTCAGAGAACCGATTTCATGCCTAGAGCTCCATACCCAAGGTTGTTAGCACCTACTAGGAAGGAATCCAATTTTAATGAAATAATGGAAGTTTTTAAGAAAGTCACAATCAACCTTCCATTATTAGATGCAATTAGGCAGATTCCTGCTTATTCCAAGTTTCTTAAGGACATGTGTACGCGAAAGCGAAAACTTAGCGTACATAAGAAAGCTTTTCTAGCTAGTCATGTAAGTTCAATTATACAGAGTAGTACGGCCCTTAAGTACAAAGACCCAGGTTCCCCAACCATAGCTTGCACAATAGGAAACTACCGGATAGAAAGAACCTTACTCGATTTAGGAGCCAGTGTGAACTTACTGCCGTACCATGTGTACCTCCAACTAGGACTAGGCGATTTGAAACCGACTCAGATGACTTTGCAGTTAGCTGATAGGTCTGTGAAAATTCCTCGTGGTGTCATAGAAGATGTTTTGATGGAAGTGGATAAATTTATTTATCCTGTGGACTTTGTTGTGCATGATACCAGACCTGTGCCTGATCCAGAGAATCATATACCGGTTATACTAGTTCGCCCGTTCTTAGCAACATCTAACGCGTTCATTAACTATCGTAACGGTGTTATGAACTTTTCTTTTGGTAACATGACTATTGAGTTGAATATCTTCAACATTAGTAATTAACCACCTGAGCTAGATGACCCCACCTTAGAAACCGTCAACATGATAGAGACCCCAGTTCAGGAGTCATTACCAAACACTTTGATAGAAGACCCGTTAGAAAAATGTCTAGCCCACTTTGGATTAGAGTTTGATGAGTTAGGCCCATCAGAGACCTTACCTGTGGTTGTAGCTTCAGATTTGGATAGTAACCAAGAGAATAGGCTAGTAACCGTGCTTCAGGACAATCAGAAAGCCTTAGGAGGGACCATAGCAGATATTAAGGGAATTAGCCCAACAGTTTGTATGCACCAGATCCATTCAGAGGAGGAATCCAAACCGTCTAGGGAGATGCAGCGTAGGCTCGACCCGTTAGAAGATCCATTAGAGAAATGCCTAGCCAACTATAGAATTGATGGCGATAATGATAGTGTTATTAATGAAGTGAGCACTTTGTTAGGTTCTGCACCACCAGATTGTAATTTAGAAGAAGCAATTGACTATTTTTGAGAATCTGACGATCCGGAAATGAGGGAAATTTTTATTAGTCTATCTAGAGACACTGAAAACTCTAAGTTTAGGGGTGACTATCTGATGTGATTTTATTTAGTGGTAAAAAGAGAGTTCGTTACTCGAACTTGTGAAGGTAATGATTTTAGAAAATATAGGACTTAATCTAAACTAATAAAAATCAGGAAAATAAACTAGAGATGATTTTTAGAAAATATGGAGAAAACCAGGAATCAAGATTCGGTTATTTCTAACAATTTATGTGATTAATCGGGTAATTCTTTTAAATAAATTAAGCTCAAATATTGCCAAAATAGGTTTTATGCAAACAAGTAGAGGTAAATCATAAGCATGGGACATCAGAGGTCGTTAACCCAGCATGACCCATCAAACAAAAACACCACTACTGAATGAAAACCGTTTTTCTATTATGAAACTATGCAATTTTAACAAATAAAGAATTATAGTTAATTAATTAAAAATAGACTTACCACAATAAATTGAGAGAAAAACCTCCTCCATCATCCCAGTAGATATACTTAGCTCATGGTGAAGAAAACTTGCTCAAAAGTTGATTTCATTGCTCAAAATATTGATTACAAGGTTAAAGAATAGTGCAACAGCTGAACAGATACGTATATAAGTGTCACAGAACAGGGTTCAGCTGTTACAGAGAGCTTTAAGCAACAGAAATGTTCAAAATCTAAGGCAACAGGAGCAGAGCTGTAACAGTGGAACAGCAACAGTTAAAGATGTTGCTTAGTCGTCTTCTTCAGCGATGGTGGGTGAAGAACAGGGTCGGCGATGCACCAGCAGGTGACCGGCGGTGCCGGAACTCCACCGGAATTTCTCTGAATCGATCTCTAGGGTTTTGTATCTATTTTTCTTGGAATCTCTTGGTATTTATAAACTTAACAAACCCTAGAGAGAGTTCTAAACCTAATAGAACTCTCTCAAATCACTCCAATCTTCAAATCAAACTCCCAACAGGAACCGAGTCCTGATTCCGGCCAAAATTGGGTTTCCTGAGCTGATTTCACGGGATTTTTCACTGTCTTTTGATTTCTTCCAACTCTAATCGCAATGGGTCATCTTTAATTGCCGAAAACAACCCAAAAATCGAACCCAAATCCTTTTCCTGTTTGCAACAGGACTTCCCGATGAGTTAACCAGCGACTCGGCCCGATCCAGCTTGCTGGGTTGACTCGCCTGGTTGACCCGCTGGGTTGACCCGATCCAGCTCAGCCCGATCCAAGGGTGCCCCAATCCAAAGTGTGGGTGCCTTGATCCATTTTCCCGGGTGCTTTGAACACTTTTTGAGCCAATTTTTTCACAAATCTTTATTCTTCTAATGTACCTACAAAAGCATAAAAACACGTAATAGACACAAAATCGAATACTAACTCACTAGAAATTAAGGTGCAATTTAGACACTAAAAGGTGTCTATCACTATCATTCTCCATGTGCTATACCATTAACTCTTAGGAAGGTCCCTAGCTTGGGACCTGATATATGCACGTCTGCCCCATTGTACAAGATCATCTTCGAGCTAGATCCAATGATCATCCTGTTCAGAAAGAAGTTCAGTTGCCAAAAACCCATCCTCTGGTCGATGTGGTTTACCTAGATAGGGATCAAAGTGTGTTCAGATTGTTTATCTTTGTAGCTTGTTGCTGTTTCCTTCTATTGTGGTTAACACTATTTGATTCAGATGATCCACAGTTGTTCCGATTATTGCTATATAATTTAAGGAGGTAACTTATGCTCATGCGACACGGTAATATCTTTCCCTAATTCCTTTTCGTGCAGTGTTTAGAAACATTGAGGACACTGTTTATTTTAAGTTTAGGGGTATTGGGAGACTTTTTAGGATTAATAAGATTTGGAATTTAGAAGCATGTGAACAATTCAGGCTGACACTAACCACTCTAGGTAGATGGAAACTTAGCCATTTTGCTATAAGGATTGGTGTGCCCAGCTAGATGGTCTATTCATAAAGGAGACAGAGTTCAGGTGTTAGAAATAACATGATAGTTGTCACCACCCATCACGTTCTGTTTTATTGTTTGCAATTTCGTGTTTCTCTGAGAGTATTGGTGGGTCCTAGCATCGACATGTTAATTAGCACTGGAATGACATTTAGTGTGTTGAGATCATGTCCCACATGAATAATACGTTAGTGTTTTAGAGTTATGTGTGTGTTCCCCCTGTCTCCGTCGCCTAAGCAAGCGTGGAATGCAGGATCCATGGGATCACATATGTATTAGGTGTCAGAAAAAAAAAAAAATCGAAAAAAAAAAAAAAAAAAAAAAAAAAAAATCGAAAAAAGTTAGAAAAAAAAATTGAGAAAAAAAATAGTATTTGGTATTTTAAAGTTCTCCCTGTCTCCGTCGCCTAAGCAAACGTGAAACGCAGGATCCATGGGAACTTGTAAATATTTTAGTTAGTAGTAACCGTTGAAAATAAATGGGGAGTATCTCGACACACTAGGTTTCATCTTGGTACTGACCTTCAGACAGATATGGGAACATCGTTCGCCTCGGTCAACATTTGCGATCTTCTACAGTCTCGTTCATCTTCTAAGTCTTTTCATGTGATGGGTGGTTAGACAATTGTCTGAGTAGAACTCTGTTGTCTTATATATGAATTTTAGTATGCTTGAGTTAACACTCGTGTACAGTGATTGGACCCATAAAGGGTAATGGTTCCTATAGCCGAATAATTGAGTAGCCAACTAACTAGCTTGTTTAGTGTCTATCCTTAATCGTTCACGTGTTGCTAAGATCTAGATTCAGGTTTTGTGGGTATACCTCTTGTAAACCCTCACGAGAAAAAACTCGTCCACTAGGGACACCTAGGGGTTTAACGGCTTACTGCATACGCTAAATGTAGTCGCGATTCCTGCGAAAGTGAGTTAGGAATTTTACTTTATTTTTAGAGTAGTTTGCTCGAGGACTAGCAAAATAGTAAGTTTGGGGGTATTTGATAGACACATTTTAGTGTCTAAATTGCACCTTAGTTTCTATTAAGTTAGTATTCGATCTTGCAAATATTACGTGTTTTTATGCTTTTGTAGGTACATTTGAAAAATAAAGATTTGTGGAAAAATTGGCTCAAAAAGTGATAAAGGCACCCAAGGACAAGTGTTATTGGCACCCCAAGAATGGATAGGGGACACCCTAGGATCGACGAGTCAACCCAGCGGGTCAACCAGGCGATTCAACCCAGCGAGCCAGCGAGTCGACTCAGCCGGATCAGCCGATTCAACTCATCGGGAAAACTACTGGATGTGTTCAAATCGAGTGATTCGTAAGTTCTGTTGCTTCCAGATTGTTCTAAATACTAATAGATATCTCACACAAGTCATAAACAGCAAAAGATCCCGTGAAATCAGCTCGGAAATCATGTATTTGGCCGGAATCATGATTCGATTAGGATTGAGATTTGTGGGCTGTTTTAGAGAGTTCTATTAGGTTTAGAACTCTCTCTAGGGTTTCTACTACCTATATAAACCAAGAGAAGCCAAGAAAATCGACGACAAAAACCTAGAGAAGAATTCCGAAAATTTCCAGTGAAGCTCCGTCAACGTCCGGTCACTACTACTGCACCGTCCGGCTGTTCTTCATCCATCACCTTCGGAGAAGACGACTCAGCAACACTTACAACTGTTGCTGATTTGAATTTTCCTGTTGCGTATTGTTTCGAATCCTGTATTGCTTAAAACTCTCCTGTAACAGCTTAACCTTCTCCTGTAACGCATATAAGCGTATCAAATCAGCTGTTATAGCGTTATTCACCTTTGTAATCGATATTTTGAGCAATGAAGAGGTCTTTGAGCAATCTTTTTCCACCATGAGCTAAGTCTATTTACTGGGATGATGGATAAGGTACTTTTCTCAATTTTATGTGATTTAATTATTTTCTAATAATTAGTTATAATTCTTTTGTTATTAGAATTGCATAGTTTTAAATAGTGAAAACGGTTTTCTTTCAACAGTTGTGCTTTTGCTTGATGGATTATGCTTGGTTAATTAATTTTGATAGTCCATGCTTGTGATTTACCTCTGTTTGTTAGCATAACAAAACCAATTTTGGCAATTACTTACGCTTCAATTAATTTAAAAAGAATTATCTGATTAATCATATAGGTTGTTAGAATTACCTGATTCCTGATTCCTGGTCCTTTTAAAATTATTCAAAAATCATCTTTAGGTTATTTAGTCTTTTTCATACTCCTGGAATTTTCTAGAGTTAATTTAAATCATTATTTTCTAAGATCATTACCTTTACAAGTTCGAGAAACAATCACCTTATTTACCACTATAAAAATTACATCACTTGCTCTATTTTCAACTTTCTTCTGATTTTGATACTCCGCTTGTTGATGATGATACGTTTCTATGGACTTGACCTTGCCGAGAGAACGATGCCAACTGCAAACCAAACTACAAGAATAAGTTAGCAACTCTGATGACACCCTCATGATTGATAAAAAATAGCACTCAAGAGATCAAAAATAGTGCTGAAAATTGGTGCGAGGTTAGGTAGCTCATCATTCTACCCGGAATTAGCGCAGATGAAACACTCTAAACGTATAATTGAAGGTCTGGTGCCTCACTCATGGGTATTGAATGATCACAAGTTTACCCTGTACTCTCCTACCGGCAATTTAGGTCCATTTTGGTCAGCTCTATCCTCTCAAAAACTACGCACTCCGAATATAGTTCTCTAATATTTCTAAGTTCAGTTATTTCGAGTAGAAATTCGCATGTAAACGTAGCTAGTCATATGCAAAGTGACTCTAAAATCTCTAAAAGTTGAAGGTTTTCATGCAAATGTGTGTATGCCTAACAATTCTACGTAAAAATAAAAATCTATATGCCTAAATACTCCCCCACACTTAAACTTTACATTGTCCTCAATGTGAATTGAATTATCCAATGTACCGTCAAGGTGGGAAACTCTACATGCTCAAAAATAAATAAAAATTCAGCAACAAAAAATAGTATACAAAACCAATGGGTTGCCTCCCATTTAGCGCTTAGTTTAACGTCTACAGCCCGACTAGCCATTCTGTGCTACTCCTCCAGAGGGAGCGCCTCTTCTAACTGTATGGTAGCCTTTTCAAGCTCAAATGACTCGTAGTATGGCTTTAAGCGATGCCCATTCACTTTAAGCTCCTTTCCCGTTGTCAAGCTCCGAATCTCCACTGCACCATGAGACAAACCGTTAGTCACAACAAAAGGTCCTTTCCAACGAGATTTCTTAAAATAGAGGTGAGATTTACTCAATAGAACTTTCTGTCCAACAGTAAACTGTTTTTTAGAAATTCTATTATCATGCGAAGCCTTTATTCTCTCCTTTCTTTCCAACGCAAACACCTGTTTAGCCAAAGAATCCTTAACATTAATAGAAAAACAAGAGTGTACGTCACTAGGATATCGCATCGTCTCATTAATGTTGAAACGTATTATTTCTCCCTCGAATTCCAGTGTCAACGTCCCATTATAGACATCAATTTTTGTTCTCGCCGTGCGCATGAATGGACGTCCCAGTAGCAATGGTATAGCCGAGTCCGTGGATCCCTCTGCCATCTCTAGTACACAGAAATCTGCTAGAAAAACTAACTGATTAACTCGTACAAGCACATTTTCAACAATACCTTGAGGGTATACATTAGAACGGTCAGCTAGTTGTAAAACAATTCCAGTTTCTTTCAAAGGTCCTAATTTGAGAGATTCATATATAGATGCAGGCATAACATTCACTGATGCTCCTAAATCTATCATAGCCTTATTAAACGTTGTGTTACCAATAATGATAGGAATATCAAAACTACCGGGGTCTTTACACTTTAGTGGGAGTTTCTTCTGCAAGATAGCCGAAGCGTTTTCCCCTACTCTCATTACCTCATTGCCGTTTAATTTTTGTTTATTGGTGCACAGGTCCTTCAGAACTCTCGCATACTTGGGGACTTGTTTAATTGCGTCAATCAGTGGAATGTTCACGTGAATTTTCTTGAAAATGTCTAAGATATCCTTGTCTTGTTCCGCCTTTTTCGAATTAGCAAACCTGCGTGGAAAAGGTAGAGGAGGAACATATGTAGACAAAGGAGTTTTAGGATTTTCGTGACTTACCTCAGCACTTTTAGAAGCGTCAACAACACTTTTAGAGGCGTCAATACCCCAATTTTCAGCACTTTTAGAGGCGTCAATAGCCTCTTTTGCCGCGGCTGGCTCCTTCGGGGCTTTGCTTTTCTCGGCTTCTTCTGGCTGTACAGTTCGTGTACCACTTCTCAATGTCACTGCGTTGACATGTTCTCTTGGATTGATGGGTTGAGAAGGGAGTTTCCCACTATTCTGTGTCTCCAGAAGATTCAATCTGCCGGTTATAGTGCTAATCTGAATTTGTAGCTCTTTTATTGCATTTTCTATGGTCTGCTGATCTTGCTGCCTCTGTATACTATCTTTTTGGTTCTGCGCCATCATACTCTTCATCATGGAAATCATCTCGAATGTCTCTGATTTTTTAGCCTGTTGTGGAGGTTGGGCTTGTTGCGTCCCATTTTGGTGATTCAAAGCCGGTCTTGAAGCAGCAGCTTGCTGATTCGCATAGCTGAAATTCGGGTGATCTCTCCAACCTGGATTATATGTATTGGAATAGGGATCATACCTTTGCCTCTGCTGGTTCGGAAAAATATCACTTACTTGTTCGGCCTCATTCTCATAGGACGGAATGATCACAGCGGCCATCTGTTGTATCATTTTCTCCATTTGGCTCATTTTCTGCTCCAGATGCGGTGCGGTGCTAATTTCGGCCACCCTTTTGACCGATGAATCACGGCTCAGAAATTGTTGGGAGTTGGCTGCCATATCCTCAATTAGCTCTCTAGCTTGCGTTACAGTTTTTTTCGCCAGTGCACCACCACTTGCGGCATCGAGAAGATTTTTGTCGGTTTGTTCGAGCCCGTCGTAGAAATACTGTACGATCAAAACATCGCTGAATTGATGATGTGGGCAGCTGGCAACCAGCCTTTTATATCGTTCCCAACATTCATACAGTGTTTCACCTGGCATCTGCTTAATTCCGGAGATTTCTTTACGGATCCGAGAGGCCTTTGATGCAGGAAAATATCTCTCTAGAAAGAGCTTTTTCAAGCTATTCCAAGTTGTAACACTGCCAGGAGGTAAATAGAATAGCCAATCCTTAGCCATGTCCAACAGAGAAAATGGAAAAGCTCGAAGCATGGCTCCGTCAACGTCGGGATCAGCCCCAACCATAGCCATCATGATGTTATTAAATTCCATCAGATACTTATTCGGGTCCTCATTGGTTATTCTGTGGAACTTAGGAAGCTCACGGAACAGTCCCGGCTTAATCTCAAAAGTGCAAGTCGTCTGTATGCACCATTCTTGCGTGTCTAACTTATGAGACGCTAGATCCTTCATTGTACGATTGGCGTCATCCATTGGTACTGGTTCTGATTCTACGTCCGAATCCGCATACTCGCTTGCTGTACTCGGAGGAAGTGGCGTGTTGGCTGCCCGGACTAGTTCGCTCAGTGGAGTACCAGCTCGACGTCGTAAACGCATTCAAGTACCTGAAAAATTCAGCAAGAAAAAGTAACAAAAAATAAAAATAAAACGCAACTAAAAATAAACAATAATCCGCTATGCCTCCCCGGCAGCGGCGCCAAAATTTGGTCGGTTGTCAATCGTCCAAAATAATCGAGTTCTTACTCTTTCAAAATAGATTTAAGTATAGCAAATAAGAACAAGTTCGTTCCCACAAGGAGGCAATAGATTACTATATATTTCAGTCACGTAAACAACTAATAGGGGGGTTTTGTTGTTGTTTTAAACTAAATTAACTAAAACAGCTAAGGAAAATTACGCAAGTAAATGGAGATGTGGAATATGGAGAAAAAGCATTGATTAGAGATTTCATCGTCCGTTATCCAACATGTTATCAATCAAAGCATACTCAACATTCATGCATTAGTAATACCAATAACCCTAAAGTAGCCTGTTATCTCGTCTACTCCGGCAAAACTCCTAATATCATCAAAAAGCGCAAAGCGCCACTTTTAGAATTCTTAGCACCGGGTAACCTGAGTGAGTAACTCCACTCGAGTTCAACCCAATGATAGCAATGTCTTTGTGAGTTGAGGTTATTCTAAGCAACCCGGCGTAAAGCACCACTCGGATTTAACCTAGGTCAAGCTTCTACACATATTCGTATGGCAACATCCCGTCGTTAACAAATATGTTATACTACTTGTAACCGGAGTCCCTCGACAGAATCGACTCTCAGAACTCCAGTCTAGCAATAGATATCAATGCTTATTTATCTGATTCCGGACTCAAACAAATCAGCGATCAATCATATATCATTATACTGATAGACACATTTTAGTGTCTAAATTGCACCTTAGTTTCTATTGAGAAAAAATAGTATTTGATATTTTCAAGTTCTCCCTGTCTCCGTCGCCTAAGCAAGCGTGGAACGCAGGATCCATGGGAACTTGTAAATATTTTAGTTAGTAGTAACCGTTGAAAATAAATGGGGAGTATCTCGACACACTAGGTTTCATCTTGGTACTGACCTTCAGACAGATATGGGACACATCGTTCGCCTCAGTCAACATTTGCGACCTTCTACAGTCTACGTTCATCTTCTAAGTCTTTTCATGTGATGGGTGGTTAAATAACTGTCTGAGTAGAACTCTGTTGTCTTAGATATGAATTTTAGTACGCTTGAGTTAGCACTCGTGTACAGTAATTGGATCCATAAAGGGTAATGGTCCCTATAGCCGAATATCTGAGTAGCCAACTAACTAGCTTGTTTAGTGTCTATCCTTAATCGTTCACGTGTT
>JAJJMC010015349.1:0-34049 GCA_023531435.1 Papaver californicum | reverse complement strand
GGGGGGGAAAGAATGACTGAAAGAAAAGAAATCAATTAGTTATTCATCAAAGTTTCATTTGATTCAATGACCAGAATTAAACGAGGATATATAGCTCGGAGACGTAGAACAAAAATGCGTTTATTTGCATCAACCTTTCGAGGGGCGCATTCAAGACTTACTCGAACTATGACTCAACAGAAAATGAGAGCTTTAGTTTCGGCTCATCGGGATAGGGGCAGGCAAAAGAGAGATTTTCGTCGTTTGTGGATCACTCGTATAAATGCAGTAATTCGTGAGAATAGGATATCTTATAGTTATAGTCGATTAATACATGATCTGCGCAAGGGGCAGTTACTTCTTAATCGTAAAATACTTGCACAAATAGCTATATCAAATAGGAATTGTCTTTACATGATTTCCAACGAGATCATTAAATAAGGGGATTGTAAGGAATCCACCAGAATGATCTAAACGGAGTTCCCCGGAGAATGAACTCCGGGAGGGTAGGGTATAAATTACTATAATAAAGTAGTAAAAAGAAATTAACACGTTTCCATAATAATAATTAAGGACTTTCTCTTTTTCTTCCCCAATTCTTTTTTTCTTATGACATGACAATACAATCTAGATTCTCGAATTTTTGAACAAAACACCAACCAGAGTTGGGGTTCGGGTTGGAATTTTTATTCAATTGAGGCATGGGCGGCCTATTTATTTCTGGTTCTAGGACCAGTAGTTCTAGGGGTCGACTCGGTTCTCTCAAATTGTTTCTCATTATTAAGAAAAGGTAACGAAGATAAAATACGGGCTTGTTTTATAGCAATAGTAATTAATCGTTGTTGTTTCAAGGTTAATCTATTCACTCGTCTAGATAATATTTTTCCTTGTTCACTAATAAATCGACTAATTAAACTCATGTTTCTATAATCAATTCGATCCCCCGATCCAATTGGGGGCAAACGCCTACGAAAAGATCGCTTGGATTTAAGAAAAGGTCGCTTGGGTTTTTCCATTGTTTATTCCTTATCCCGAAAATCCTATTTCTGAATTCGAATTCTTTTTTGATCCGACTGAAATAGGATTTGATTTGTTTCTATATATTATATGTAATTTATTCTTGTTACTTCGAAGGGTAGCACACACACCCTCTACCTCTGGTTCGGTCTATTTCTTTATCTCCCCATGAATTGTATGTTTGCAACAATAGGGACAGAATTTTCTCAATTCCAATCGACTAGGCGTATTGTGTCGATTCTTTTGAGTAATATATCTGGAAACGCCCGATGATTCCTTATTAACACGGTTTCGTATACAACTGGTACATTCCAAAATAACTCTGACTCTAACATCTTTACCCTTGCCCATGAACCTCCCTTGAATTTTGGATTTACCCAACTCTTTGATTTTCGACCCGAAATCAAATTTCAAAAGATTTTGTTGCAATCAATAGAGTAATATAAAGAATAAGTAATACAACAATTTATAACTATCAATTATTTTGAATCCTAGTACATACAGTATTTCATTTAAATATCTTGTATGATTTCTTTAGTTTCCCTAGATCCCATTTATTTCTATTTTCTTAGGCCCTTTGAGTCTAACCCAAGTTTCACTGAGATTGAATCCACTTTTGTTTTTTCCTTTTCTGTCCTTATATATTTTGAAAATAGGAAAAAAGAATAAAACAAAGAGAGGAAGAAGGATTAGTCACAGATAATTTATTATCTCACTAATCTTCTTCATCCCTTCCCATGTCAATAACTAGAATGAAAAAAACGGGAATGTCAACGCATCTGGGAATAAATGATTAATCTCTATCAATAGCCCTGCTAAAGACCCAAACCATAGAGTACTTAGCACAGGTGCCACAGAGAGATATGTTTTTATATCTCGCATTGCAAACTCTCCTTCTTTATTGTAATACATATATGATCAGATGCATATGTGGTTAAGGATCACTTGTATTAGTAAGTGAAATCCCTAACAAAAATAGATATATACAACGACCCGGTAGATAAGATTTCCCTTTCCTTAAAACAGAAAAAGACGCCCCCCTCTTCCTGAGTATTACCGACAAATATTCATTTCTCTATCCGACGGATTTCATATGTAAATAATTCTTTTATTATATGTTATATGAGACCAAAAAGAACAAATTGCAAGCGAAATTTTTTATTATAGGGGGGAAATAATGATGTGGAAAACAAGACAGGGATTCTCTACAATGACACTGTATACCAATTGAAAGGGATGTAGCGCAGCTTGGTAGCGCGTTTGTTTTGGGTACAAAATGTCACGGGTTCAAATCCTGTCATCCCTACCTATTACTTTTCCCGTGGACAGTAATTGAGATCGATCCTAATTGTACATACATTATGATACTATAGACATACAAAGTATATTAGGCCTACAAAGATAATACTTTTTTATGGTCTTATCTATTGTGATAAGAAGGCGCTCTTAGTTCAGTTCGGTAGAACGTGGGTCTCCAAAACCCGATGTCGTAGGTTCAAATCCTACAGAGCGTGATTCTGTTCTCGAATTACAATGAAATAACTCCACCAACTTAAACAGCAACCTTAATTTGGCCTCCTTGAATTAAAAAAGGAGGAGGTCAATCAAAAACGAGATGTTACTTAATCAAAGGTCCAACTGATCACCGCGTCTGTATTGTAAATATGCAGTTACGAATAATCCAGCCAAAGTAATAGGAATTAGACCTAACACGATTCCAAATAGTAAAACTTCAATCATTTCGGTTTGTTTGAAAGAGGAAAAAGAGAGGTAATATCTATTCTTAAATATAAATCCGAAGCAATAATGAATCTCAATGATCAAGAATTGACAATTGACGCGGGAAGTCACTATAGAATACCTAGAATCTCACAGAAAAAGGTTTTTTTATTAATTGTTCATTCAATTCATTTCAAATAAGTCGTATCTTGCTCAGACCAATAAAAAGAGCGGGAGTTATAGTTGAAGCCGCCAGTAGAAAACCGAAATAACTAGTTAGAGTAGGCATAAAGGAGCTAAATAAGATACGGTCTTTTTATACATATGGTGATAAAACATTTACCTAAGTTTACATAAAAAAAAAAACTGACAAAATCTGCTCCAATGAAAAGTTTTTGATTCATCAATCATTATAGACGGCACTAACAAAGATAGGGTGACAGAAGTAGAAAAAAGATTGATCTAGTGATCCATCATCTCTAACATCTACCGATTCCGTTATTTTGAATCAACAGATTCGTTGAGCAACTATTGAGTCAAGTAAAAAGAAAAAACTTTGTAGTGGAATTTCATTCATTTCATAAAGTAAACTCTTTTTTAATCACTATGGAATCAAATAGAAAATCTTTTCTATTTTGATCATTTCTTTTTCAATTGTATATAATCAAGTTTCCTTTTTGGAGCAAAGGACCTTATCACAACACCTTTAACCTCATAAAAAAAGTCGTAGGCTCTTTAATTGTACATAATATCTCACAAATGCTAAGAAAAAAGTATCGCACGATCGCTGGACGAAATAAAAGCTTTATTTCGGGACAACTCAATTCTAAAACTAGTCATTCTATTATCTTTTCCTTTTAGGTTCTACATGCCGCCTTTCCATATTAGGGAATCCCTCTCTTGTATCTAGGTCAAGAAGGAAAAGAACCTTTGGCTGTAATACGACAATGGTTGCATCACGAATATTGATTGATTCTTCCTTTTTTTCTTTGGTCAAATACTATCTACTCCTATTATTGTACTACTAATCCATTCCTTGAACTCAAAGGATCCGAAGAAAAACCCGTTATATACAACCAAGAAAAGAGGTTTCTAGATTTCGTATCTAATAGAATTGTGTGAATATGATAACATCTTTCATTAATTATTAGAACCCAACCCGGCGAACTCAAGCTTTACCAGATCTTCAGTTTCTAGCCCAAAGCGAGTAATGAAAAGAACCCTATACTACTACAGTCCAGAAATTTTGGGTTGAATAGCACATCATCCTTATATATAAGGAACAAAAAAGGAAGAAAGAGTTTATGTAACACTTCTTTTGGATACTGATTTAAATTGCGTTGCTGTGTCAGAAGAAGGGTAGCTATACTGATTCGGTATACTCTAAAGACGCCTTCGGTACACTATTGACGATCTAACAAAGATTAAGGATCCGTGGGTTTCCACTTACTGATCCCATCTTTCACGGAATCGATCCCCTTTGACTGTACAAGAATATGTGGAGCTCAGCATGTCTGGAAGCACGGGAGAACGCGCTTTTGGTGATATTATTACCAGTATTCGATACTGGGTCATTCATAGCATTACTATACCTTCCCTATTCATTGCGGGTTGGTTATTCGTCAGCACGGGTTTAGCTTACGATGTGTTTGGAAGCCCTCGGCCAAACGAGTATTTTACAGAGAGTCGACAAGGAATTCCATTAATAACTGGCCGTTTTGATCCTTTGGCACAACTCGATGAATTTAGTAGATCCTTTTAGGAGGCCCCAATGACTATAGATCGAACCTATCCAATTTTTACAGTGCGATGGTTAGCTATTCACGGACTAGCTGTACCTACCGTTTCTTTTTTGGGGTCAATATCAGCAATGCAGTTCATCCAACGATAAACCTAACCCGAATTGAATTATAGAGCTATGACACAATCAAACCCGAACGAACAAAATGTTGAATTGAATCGTACCAGTCTTTACTGGGGGTTATTACTCATTTTTGTACTTGCTGTTTTATTTTCCAATTATTTCTTCAATTAAGAAAAAGGGAGAGAATAGTGCGAATTCTCTATATCCCACTCGGAAGGATCTCATCTCAAAATTATCCATGGCTGTTTATGTCTCTAGCATGACCACTTGATGAAATGTGGAGGGAAGTGGGGTAAATGGCCGATACTACTGGAAGGATTCCTCTTTGGTTGATAGGTACTGTAGCCGGTATTCCTGTGATCGGTTCAATAGGTGTTTTCTTTTACGGTTCATATTCCGGGTTGGGCTCATCCCTGTAATAATAATATGAACTGAGTTGTAGACAGGAAAAAGTAAGAGCTCAACGGGACCTTACCCCTTTTGTTTAATTCGAGGGGTAAGGTCCCGTTGAGCTCTTACTTTTTCAACGAAATTTTTTTTCATTCCATAAAAAAAGTTTGCAGATAATCCAGTTAATACAAGCACACTATTCTATTCGTAAAAAAAAAGTGGGCCTTTTGCTCCGATGTTTCAAATAGCTCTTTTTTAAGATGATGCTTGCTTTTGGAGAATTAACTCTATTGATTGGATTCATAATACCTGTTCCTACATAGTAGGTATTCGTCCGAAATCGAAAAAAAGGGCGGGAATTAATCTATTTTCTGAATGACATACATAATGTGGATTCCTGTATATGAGACATCATCCAAAGAATTTCTATACTAATAGAAGCTTACTCCATTTATTTTATTATCTCATCAAAGTTTTCCTTTTTTTTTTTAGTTCATCGAAGAAGTTCGAGTTACTCAACGAGCGAATCCACCCCCCTTTTTTATTGTCCACTACTTTTTATAAATCCAAAGAGGCGAGGTTCCGATAAACCTAAAAAAAGGGAATAGTACTTTTTAGGCGTAAGGGGATTAAGAATCATTATTCTTTTGACACAAGAAAAGAAAATTTCACCCTTTTCTTGTGTCGAAGATTAGAAAGAGAAAAAATCCCTCCTATAATAGGTTGTTCCTTTCATTTATTCCTTGCTTTATATTCTCCTACCACTTATGTCGATTATCTACTCCTATTCGAATTTGATTCCCTTTTTCTATATAGAATAGGATACTTTTGATTTCATGTATTTCGTGGCATTTCAAATTTGACAATAGTGAGATAGTAACGCCACTCCTTTTTGGATTGAAAAAGGGAGTTGGATTCACGTCAAATAACGCGTTCTTCACAATATAATACTAGTCTATTACTAGCAGTAAAAGTCAAAGCTAAGTACTTTCCAATATCTTGTATAAAAACAAACAGTAGCAACAAAGCAAGTAAACTAAATCCTATTTTTAACCATACATAATTACATCGATCAAGAAGAATTTGGTTTTTATGAACTTTATGTTAATAAATCCGTGGACCTAAAAATTCATTTCAGACAATTGAACCTTCTCGAATTGTTTCTTTTTCAAAACCAAAAATATTTGTGCCAGAATAACAGATGCCAAGAAGAACAAAAGGCCTTGGACACGTGATGGATCTTGAAGTACTATTTCTGCGTCTCCCTGACCAAATCCACCCACGTTGGGATTACTTGTTAGTGGTTGATCAAGCTTGATAGATTCGCCTTCTGACACAAGAAGTTCCGGTCCTCGAGGTATAATATCGACCACTTGGTGACCGTCTGACGTATCTGCTATGCTTATTTCATATCCCCCTTTTTCTTTACGTACAATTTTACTTACTATACCTGCTGATGTAGCATTATAGACTGTATTGTTACTCTTACTCCCATCGGGATAAATCTGACCCCTACCTCTGTTCCCACCTACATATATAGGATATTTTAAGAAGTGAACGTCTTTGTTAATAGCGGGGTCTGGGGAAAGAATTGGAAAGGTGATTTCACTATATTTCTGACCTGGAACAGGACCTATCACAAGAATATTTTTTTTTGTGGGACGATAACTCTGAAAAGAAAGATTGCCCATCTTTTCTTTCATTTCGGGAGACATACGATCGGGGGGGGCTAATTCGAATCCCTCAGGCAAAATAAGAACAGCCCCTACATTCAAAGCCCCCTTTTTCCCATTAGCAAGAACCTGTTTCAGTTGCATATCATAAGGGATTCTTACAACTGCTTCAAATACAGTATCAGGAAGTATCGCTTGTGGAACCTCAATATCCACAGGCTTATTAGCTAAATGGCAATTGGCACAGACAATACGCCCAGTCGCCTCTCGTGGATTTTCATAACCTTGCTGCGCAAAAATGGGATATGCATATGAAGTAGATGGCCAAGTTATTACATATAGCATGATCGATACAGAAATGGATCGAGCCATCTGCTCCTTTATCCGAGAAAAGATATTTCTTTTTTGCATGGTCCAATCGTTGATCCCGAGAATTTCTACAATAAATTAGGTAGGTTACTAGTATAGTTCCCTATCCACGATTCTGCTATTGTAATGGAATAATTTTACTGGAATGGAATACAGGAAGAATCTCTGGGATGGGTATAAATAGAAAAGGTAAGTAAGATTTGGAATGCTTTGTTTATGTATGTACAAACAAAGTAACAAACATTATGATTTGATTAATATCGGTGAATCAGCCTTTAGTCATTCATTGAATGATAAATCACTACAAGTGACGGAGATACGCGATTTAAATAACGGAAAATCCAATATTTTAAAAGTGTATCTAGAATTACTGGGAAAGTGGAAACAAGACCAGATATAATTTGATCATTATGATAAAATCCAAAATCCTTGGAGATAGAGCCAATCATTAGTTCCCAACCATGAGGCGAATGGAATCCGATACATAAATCAGTTAATAAAAGACTAGAAAAAGCTTTTATTGTGTCACTTAAGTTATAGAGGAATTCTTTCACCCAAGAATTAAGAACGAGAAGTTCTTCATTACCTAGAATAGAATAACCACTTAGAATAGCGAAACAGATTATATTTGTCGAGAAGTGCAAAATGCTATGAATATGACCCTCATTGTGCATCTTGACCAATTGTAGCGTTTCCTTGTGGATTTCTATACGTAGTTTTTGTATATGTGTCTCCGGGTACTCCTTTATCATTTCGTCCAAAAAGAAAAGTTCTTCTAATTCTATGAATTTTTCTAGAAGATTCTTTTCTTTAATATCAGTCAAAAACATTTCGGATTGCCTAGTATTCCACCAATTTGTAACCCAGGATTCCATATTTTTATTAAATGAGAGAGAAACCCACCAGGGTAAAAATATAATAGATGCAAGATATGTGAGGGTAGTGAATGTTTTCTTTTGTGGCATTTTTAATCTGTAAATTACTAATGAAACTACCTCTTTCGTCGACTCTATCCGATCGAATATTTCTATGAAGCATGAGTTCGATAACAAGGTATCGAACCTATGGATCTACGCCTCCTTTTTTTTTTAGTTAGTCCTTGGATCAAGAAAGAACATAGAAATAAGAGTAAGGGTTTGCTTCGCTTCGAATGAAGAAAAAAGTTTCCGGGTCTTTCAATTAGTCAAATTAGAAACATTAGTCAAATTAGAAACAATTGCATCTTTTCGATTAATGTCCGAAAGAGCCGCCTTTGTTAGATCAATTATTGCGAAGGGCTACCTACAGCCCAGGAATAATGGAGGGAAATTTTGAAAAATATTGAGATAATGGTGAAATCAAAAATGAGTGGCAAAACCTGAGAAAGTTTGGATATTTATTGTTATTAAGGGATCTAATCATTGATGATCAAGCAGGAAAAAGGCGTAGAAAAAGAAAAATCGCTTGACAAAAAAAAAGAGGAGTTATTTACAATATAGAATCCATCTGTATCTAACGTAACAATTCAAAATAGTAGACCCCCAAAAAAGAAAAATTATAGTCTGAAAGAATTGCGTTTTTTTTGTTTCCACAAAAAAAGTTTCGTTTTCTGTTTATTCCATATACATCCACTTTTGCTCGAATGAACGTTCTGAAAAAACTTAAGTTAAGTTCTATAAAATGAAGATTCATTAGTTCTGTTTCTTTCCCCATGCTAACAAAACATTAATTCTTCGCAGTTCATTTCAAAATACTTCAATTGGTACGCGCAAGAAATAGGCCAATTCCGCCGCTTTTTGTTCAATTTCTCGTGGAGTCAGGTTCTCATCAGTACGAGTCAAGGGAATGGCTCCCTGACCTCTGATTTCCATATAAAGGACACGACGCGGAAAAAGACCCTCTTTAATTTCGATTCTAATCGACTGGACATCTCTCATAAGGAATCGAAGGAAGATACGACGATTTATTCCAGGAAATCCCCAACGAAAAATACACACTATTCCTTCTTTTCGATCGAATCGGTCATAACCACTACCTACATTCCACGAAATTGTGCACCACAAATAGGAGCTAATGAACAGACCCGCGATCCCATAGAAAGACATAACGATGCCTTGTGGAAAAAAGAGGATTTCCTGAGACGGGAATAAGGATATTAGATTCCTACCAAGATAACTAGAAGTTCCAACCAATAAGAACCCTAGTGAACCTAAAAGAAGGATACAGGCCCAGCAGAAATTACTTGTTTTTCGAGACCCCGTTATAAGTTCTATCCATATACGTTCTGAGCGCCAGTTCATACTAGATCAAGTTGCATTTTTTTGGAATTGAGAGAATAACCCAAATGAATTTTACTTTACTTTTTTTGTTCCCGAAGTAACTCTCATCAACTAGCACTATTACGATGTGAACCATTAGAAATAATTCATCAAATTGGTTAGATATAAAAGCGTCTGCTTCATAGGGATCTAGACAATCTTATTTTTTTGAACATGAAGAAATAAAGAAGCCATTGCAATTGCCGGGAAAACTAGGCCCACTAAAGGCACAAAAATAGAGGGTAAATCAAAAGTTGTCATAGAATGGATACCTCGATTTAAAATTTGTACCTGTTATAAAGATATCTTATGATAAGTATATCTATTTATTATAAGTATAGAATAATAAGTGCAAGGAATGTAGAACTAAATATGAGTTCTCACGGGAGATATTGAAATAGGCACGATTTCAATTCTATTATTTTATATATTTGAATTTTTCTATATCTATAATACGTAAGAGGATAAGATGAAATTCTTTTTCTTCATAAAATTTTGCCAAAACAAAAGAAGAATGCATTCTTTTATCCTGTTGATCGAAACTTCCTGATTACTAATCATGAATATAGCACCAATTATATGTATAAAATACAGCTCTAGAGGAAAAATTTTAAAGTAAGTATCCGAAACTTTTGATTCTTCTTACAATATAAATGGATCTTATGCCCGTAATGAAAACGAACTCTTCTTTTTTTTCTTTACCGATAACTAAAAAACTTCTTTTCCGCAAATAAAAAAACGGAATTGAATGCTCTACTTGATTGAATTTTGATTTAAGGGAAAGAAACCGTGAAGCTGAAATAACTCATTCAGAACACTTTTTAAAGGATTACGTGGTACGATTGAGTCCAATAAGCCCTTGTGGAATAAATACTCAGCCGCCTGGGAACCATCAGGTACTGTCTTATTCAATGTTTGTTCAATTACTCTTTTACCCGCAAATGCAATGTAGGCATTAGGCTCGGCAATAATGATATCTCCCAACATACCAAAACTTGCAGTCACCCCACCGGTTGTAGGAGATGTAAGGATTGATACATAGAATAACTTTTTATTTGATTGATAATTATATGAAGCGGAAGATATTTTAGCCATTTGCATCAAGCTCAAACTTCCTTCTTGCATGCGCGCTCCTCCCGAAGCACAAACTATAATAAGAGGGAGAGCTTTACGAGTCGCATGCTCGATCAAACGGGTAATTTTCTCGCCTACTACGGATCCCATACTGCCCCCCATGAACTGAAAATCCATAACCCCAATAGCTATGGGAATACCATTTAGTTGACCTATGCCTGTTTGAATAGCCTCGGTTAACCCTGTTTTTCTTTGATAAGAATCGATACGATCTTTATAAGGTTCCTCTTCTGAATGAAATTCAATGGGGTCGATAGAAACCATGTCTTCATTCATAGGATCCCAAGTGCCCGGATCAACCGAAAGCTCGATTCTATCTGAACTGCTCATTTTCAAATGATATCCGCATTGTTCACAAACATTTAGTTTTGACTTAAAAAATTTCTTATAATTTAACCCATAACAACTTTCGCATTGAACCCACAAATGTCTGTATTTTTTATTTATATCGAGATCATTATATCTTCTTCTCATATTGAAATCGCTTCTATTTGTGCTAATTTGTATACTGGAACTCTCGTTGTCACTACTATTTACACTTTCATTACAAATGTAACTATACATGTAACTGTCGCTGTAATTGTAACTACCGGCTGAAATGTAATTATCAATACTGATTTCAGAACGAAGATAACTATCAATGCAATGAAAAATGTGATTATTCCAACTATATTGAGTATCATACATATAACGATCGTAGTTGTGATTGTTACTTTGAGAACCATTATTCAGATAACTAAAAAAGGCACTTTCTAGTTCATTCATAAAAGAGCGATCGTTATCAATCTCGAAAAGAAAATTTTCAATATTTAAATATATCGAATAACTGTTACCATTACGATCCCTAACTAAAAAGAGGTCATCAGAGATCAAACTCCGAATGTCCCTGACATCGAAAAAAGTATCCATATTATTAGAACTGGAATTATCACTATCGTCCCAACTATCAATTTTTTTATCCCTATCATATATAACGGGATCTTCACTTCCACTGGTATTTTCAATAGGACCAAGACTATCCATTGATTTACTTAGCCCAGACCTATGTTTTAATTCCTCGTTAAACAACATCGAATGGAACCACCTTTTTTCCATAGAGCTTGCCTGCCCCCCTATTTGAATGTAAATACAATAGATGAATAGTCATTCGATGAATAATCATTTGAATATATCCTCTCGGAATAAGCATATAGATCCAATAGAATAATTAACTAATCACGGATGAGTCTTGAAAAAAAATCTTTTTTTGTGGGAATCTGGATATCACTTCACTATCAATCTATATGATGGAACCCTTTCTTCAATTAGAATAGAAAGAGAGGGTTATCCCGTGCCATGTACAAATTCGAATCAAAAAAATTTGTTCTCTCCTAGGAAGAATTCATTTTTGGAGAACTTTGGAGAATAATAAGTTTCTATTGCAATGCGGAAGGAAAAGGACAATATACGGGACGGGGATAAAGCGTTGTGACCATTGGCTCGATTCGACCATAGTCCGGAATTTAGGGGTATAGAAAATATTCTACTAATCCCATCTCAAGGATCCATAGGATTAATTATGGATCCAACAACTGAAGGATTTTCATTGTTGAGTCTTAGATCTTGTATTTAAGATTTTGTATACCGAAATCCAGTATGTATATATGCCTGGAAAATGAAATAGGAACCTTATTCATTATTCGGCTCAATCCTTTTTTAGTAAAAGATTGGGCCGAGTTTAATTGCAATTTAATTAAAGGAACGAATGGTAATTACTGGATTACAAAGTATCCATTGCTTCAAATTCGAATTTGATTTCCTTCCATACTTCACAAGCAGCTGCTAGCTCAGGGCTCCATTTGCAAGCTTCACGGATAATGTCATTACCTTGACGAGCAAGATCACGTCCCTCATTACGCGCTTGTACACACGCTTCTAGGGCTACTCGATTTGCTACGGCACCCGGTGCATTACCCCAAGGGTGTCCTAAAGTTCCTCCACCGAACTGTAGTACAGAGTCATCTCCAAAGATCTCGGTCAGAGCAGGCATATGCCAAACGTGAATACCACCTGAAGCCACAGGCAGAACACCCGGTAGAGAAACCCAATCTTGGGTGAAATAAATACCACGACTTCGGTCTTTTTCAATATAATCATCACGTAGTAAATCAACAAAGCCCAAGGTTATTTCCCTTTCCCCTTCCAGTTTACCTACTACGGTACCAGAGTGAATATGATCTCCACCAGACATACGTAATGCTTTCGCTAGTACACGGAAGTGGATACCATGATTCTTCTGTCTATCAATAACTGCATGCATTGCGCGGTGGATGTGAAGAAGTAAGCCATTATCTCGGCAATAATGAGCCAAGCTAGTATTTGCAGTGAATCCCCCCGTTAAATAGTCATGCATTACGATAGGAACTCCCAATTCTCTGGCAAATACAGCCCTTTTCATCATCTCTTCACATGTACCTGCAGTAGCATTCAAGTAATGTCCTTTGATTTCACCTGTTTCGGCCTGTGCTTTATAAATTGCTTCGGCACAAAATAAGAAACGGTCTCTCCAACGCATAAAGGGTTGTGAGTTCACGTTTTCATCATCCTTGGTAAAATCAAGTCCACCGCGGAGACATTCATAAACCGCCCTACCATAGTTCTTAGCAGATAACCCCAATTTTGGTTTAATAGTACATCCCAATAGGGGACGACCATACTTATTCAATTTATCTCTTTCAACTTGGATACCGTGAGGTGGGCCTTGGAAAGTTTTAACATAAGCAACAGGAATTCGCAGATCCTCCAGACGTAGAGCGCGAAGCGCTTTGAACCCAAATACATTACCCACGATGGAAGTAAACATGTTAGTAACAGAACCTTCTTCAAAAAGATCTAAAGGATAAGCTACATAACAAATATATTGATTTTCTTCTCCAGCAACGGGCTCGATGTCGTAGCATCTTCCTTTGTAACGATCAAGGCTGGTAAGTCCATCGGTCCACACAGTTGTCCATGTACCAGTAGAAGATTCGGCAGCTCCCGCGGCCCCTGCTTCCTCAGGTGGAACTCCAGGTTGAGGAGTAACTCGGAATGCTGCCAAGATATCAGTATCCTTGGTTTCATAGTCAGGAGTATAATAAGTCAATTTGTAATCTTTAACACCAGCTTTGAATCCAACACCTGCTTTAGTCTCTGTTTGTGGTGACATAAGTCCCTCCCTACAACGCATGAATTAAGAATTCTCACAACGACAAGGTCTACTCGACATGAATTAGCCGTTAATGAAACCTTTCACAGGAATCTTTCACAAAACTCTCAACAAATATTATCAACTAATCAGAATGGTTGGTTGTTAGACTACGGTATTTGATTCGCCAAATACATCAACATCATTATTGTATACTCTTTCATATGTATGGCGCAACCCAATCCCTGTTTTTCAAGTTTCTAATCCCGTACTTTTTTTAATCTAAATTTAGAAAAAAAAGGAAATTCACTCTTGACAGTGCTATATGTTGTATATGTAAATCCTAGATGTAAAACTATCTGGAATTCGTCCCTGAAAAGGTAGAGAAGAGGCGGAAAACTATATGCTGAAATAAGAAACAATGGCCAATGTGAAAAAAAAAAATGAATCATAAATAGAGTTCAGGTTCGAATTCCATAGAAAATATGGGTGGGATTGTCTATAATGCTAGAGAACTGAAACGCTCCCTCATGGTTTTTATCCATCTACCTTTTTTTTAGGTTGTGAAATTGGAAAATTCACTCATTGAACGAGTAAACAATCGAATTGGAGTCGCTTGAATGGTACCAACGAAATCAAGTGCTAACTCCTATTTATTATTGAATTAACCGATCAACCTGCTTGCTATCGGACATTTTTTCTTCGGTTTACAAAATGCAAAGAATTTCTACATATTTCACTTTATTATCATTATGAAAACAAATCCTACCCCTTCGGGTCTCGGGGTTTCCGCACTTGAAGAAAAAAACCTGGGGCGTGTCGCTCAAATCATTGGTCCGGTGCTAGATGTATCCTTTCCCCCGGGTAAGATGCCTAATATTTATAACGCTTTGGTAGTTAAGGGCCGAAATACTGACGGCGAGCTAATTAATGTTACTTGTGAGGTACAGCAATTATTAGGAAATAATCGAGTGAGAGCTGTAGCTATGAGTGCTACAGATGGTCTGAAGAGAGGAATGGAGGTTATTGACACGGGAGCTGCTCTAAGTGTTCCAGTTGGTGGGGCGACTCTCGGACGAATTTTCAACGTTCTTGGAGAGCCTGTTGATAATTTAGGTCCTGTAGATACTCGCACAACATCTCCTATTCATAGATCTGCGCCTGCCTTTATACAATTAGATACAAAATTATCTATTTTTGAAACAGGGATCAAAGTAGTTGATCTTTTAGCTCCTTATCGACGTGGGGGTAAAATAGGACTATTCGGGGGGGCTGGAGTGGGTAAAACAGTCCTTATCATGGAATTGATCAACAACATTGCCAAAGCTCATGGAGGCGTATCCGTATTTGGCGGAGTGGGCGAGCGTACTCGTGAGGGGAATGATCTTTACATGGAAATGAAAGAGTCTGGAGTAATTAATGAACAAAATCTTGCAGAATCAAAAGTAGCTCTAGTCTATGGTCAGATGAATGAACCGCCGGGAGCTCGTATGAGAGTTGGTTTGACTGCCCTAACCATGGCAGAATATTTCCGGGATGTTAATGAACAAGATGTCCTTCTATTTATCGACAATATTTTCCGATTTGTCCAAGCAGGATCCGAAGTATCTGCTTTATTAGGCAGAATGCCTTCTGCTGTGGGTTATCAACCTACCCTTAGTACAGAAATGGGTACTTTGCAAGAAAGAATTACTTCTACCAAAGAGGGGTCTATAACTTCTATTCAAGCAGTTTATGTACCTGCGGACGATTTGACCGACCCTGCCCCTGCCACGACATTTGCACATTTAGATGCTACTACCGTACTATCAAGAGGACTAGCTTCAAAAGGTATCTATCCAGCAGTAGATCCTCTTGATAGTACGTCAACTATGCTCCAACCTCGCATCGTTGGTGAAGAACATTATGAAATTGCGCAAAGAGTTAAGCAAACTTCACAACGTTACAAAGAACTTCAGGATATTATAGCTATCCTTGGGTTGGACGAATTATCTGAAGAGGATCGTTTAACCGTAGCAAGAGCACGAAAAATTGAGCGTTTCTTATCACAACCCTTCTTCGTAGCAGAAGTATTTACGGGCTCTCCAGGGAAATATGTTGGTCTAGCAGAAACCATTAGGGGGTTTCAACTGATCCTTTCCGGAGAATTAGATGGTCTTCCTGAACAGGCCTTTTATTTGGTAGGTAACATCGATGAAGCTACCGCGAAGGCTGTGAACTTAGAAGTGGAGAGCAAATTGAATAAATGACCTTAAATCTTTGTGTACTAACCCCGAATCAAATTGTTTGGGATTCAGAAGTGAAAGAAATAGTTTTATCTACTAATAGTGGCCAAATCGGTGTATTACCAAACCACGCCCCTATTGCCACAGCTGTAGATATAGGTATTTTGAGACTACGCCTTAATGACCAATGGTTAAAAATAGCTCTGATGGGTGGTTTTGCTAGAGTAGGCAATAATGAGATTACCATTTTAGTAAATGATGCGGAGAAGGGTAGTGACATTGATCCACAAGAAGCTCAGCAAGCTCTTGAAATAGCTGAGGCTAACTTAAGTCGGGCTGAGGGCAAGAGACAAACTATTGAAGCGAATTTAGCCGTCAGACGAGCTAGGACGCGAGTAGAGGCTATCAATTCAATTTCATAACTAATTGGTGCGCCCCAATAAAAAAGTGAAGTCCGTTTATACACCATATTTTGGTTCTGCGGATTGAGTCGAATCAACTGTAATGGCATTTCTCTAAAATAAAAGGGAGGGTGGGTAGAAAAACTTATTAGATACTAATTACTCCGGTATCTAATAAGTTCTACCTACTATTGGATTTGAACCAATGACTCCCGCCGTATGAAAGCAATACTCTAACCACTGGGTTAAGTAGGTCATTTATCATCACAAAGAGAAAGAAAGGGGCTTGTCATATCGATGAATTATAGATGCAATCTTATTTCGAAGCAATACCAATTCTTGGCAGGAAACAGATCAGAAGCTATCATGTTGGATCATAGAAGATTCATCTTGACAAGAAATTATTTCCATGATAAACTATCTATCACAAGGGCTATAGCTCAGTTGGTAGAGCAACTCGTTTACACGCGCGCCAATGTTTTTCAGGGGAGTCCATCATGCAATCAAAAAAATTGATCTTATTGATAAATCGGTGTCTTACTCTATATATTCGAGGGAACAATAGCCTGACAAATAGTTGGTTCGGTCCGCTTGGGTGCCAATTTAGGCTCCAAATAGAACCCATCATTGATTCGATAATTGATAAGGTGAATACACAGCCCATTCAATGCTAGGCATAATGAGTATAAGGACCTCAAAAAAATATCTTTTCGTAATATGAACTTTAAGGTGTATGAAGTTTCATATTTGACTCTTTGAGCAGAGCGATAGAGACTCCATTTAACTTAGGTTGATCTAGGCCAGAGGCAGACCTACGTCAAGGTAACTCTTCTTTGAAACACTTTGGTATTGCTCCTGGATCATAATCTAAATAATGAATCAGAGCACGTGGAGCCATCTCGTTATCTTTCTGTTAAGAAAAAGTATGGCGGACTATCTGATATTTATATCAGTTGATGAAAGAGCCCAATGCAAAAAAAAATGCATGTTGGGTCTTTGGAACAGTTCGAATCATTTCGATAATAAAAAGTTTGATCTGTTTTACCGAGAAGGTCTACGGTTCGAGTCCGTATAGCCCTAAAAATTTTTATAGTTTTCATTTCCTCATTCTTGTTTGTTGGTTGTAGTCGGACAGTCGTTTGGCCCATCGAAATAGAATAATTATCACATGCTCCGAGCGATCCCCGCGGGTGAGCATGAAAGGGACAAAATTCATTTCAGTGGGCCCAATCAGTCTTTGTTTGATCTCGGATAAAAAAACTGTCCTTTCTTCTTTGTGGATAAATTACACACAAATTTTTCCTGTTTTCCTATCCAGGATCAAAGGGTTTGGGATATTCCTTTTCTTTTTGTACAAAATCTCTTTTTCTAGATCTCAATATACCCCAATCCAATTGCTCACCAGTCCAATTCTACCTATGCTTACTTTATGCAAGAAGATTGAGGGTCTGTTTGCACTTGGACGAGTTAAGAAGCCCCCAACTCATCGTTTTTTCGGGAGCAGAACCCAATTCGTTGTTTCAGAGATAATGACTGGTTCCTAACTCTATTAGTGTTTGTACCCCTATCGATTTCCATGAGTTGTTTGGGGATTTGGTCTGTCGAATCATTTGAGTTGATAAAGCGCGATTCGATTAGAAGAAGTTTCTTCTGTAAATTATTTAGGATTCGGCTGACTTTCCCGTTGTGATATACTTCGTTGTATAGGGTTCGTTCAACATAATTTTTTTTTTGCATGAAGGCTAACCCAGCGGTTGGTCTTACTTTTGAAAACTCATTTTAATTACATTAATAAGTATTCTCGCCTTTTCGGACCCATTTCAAGTACTAAAGATCGATATTCTAGATTCTTCTTTTAAGACTTCGAGTTCTAATTAAATAACCCACTTCTTTTTGGGGGGGATGGGTTGCAGGTCGAGGTAGTACAGACTCAAAAAATGTAAATTGGGGATAGAACCCTAGGGTTGTTAGATGTAAGGGTTTCTCTCAATTCAATGCATTGAATAAAATCCATTAAGTCTAGAACAAGGATAAAAAATAGAATAGGGCGATGCATTCAGTTTCCGTATCTAATCAATAGAAACAACAATCCTCTAACTGGATTGGATCTTAATGAAAAGAATAAACCAATACCCTTCGGTTTTATTATATGAATATTCAAAAAGGATATAACATACATATAGAATTGTTCATTTTCTTAATAGTATCTTAATTTAATCTTAATCAAAATTCTATATAAATTAGAACTAAAAAAAGATGTAATGTAATTCTTTTTTCTCTTTTTTTTATAGAAAATTTGAGACAAGATAAAAACGATAAGTTTGTAATAAGAGCATAATATGTCTCTAGCATATCGAAATAAGTGAAAATCGGATTCCACTCGATGAATCTTGAAACAAGAATGACCCACAGCAAAAAAACTGGGGAGTTCAATCAAAATTCATTGGTATTTCGACTAAAAAGTTATAGCTTAATTCAAATTCCAGATCGAATCGAAGAATACGGTATATATTTTTCCACATTCATAGGAGTGCATCTATGTTTCTGCTTTACGAATATGACATTTTCTGGGCATTTCTAATAATATCAAGTCTGATTCCTATTTTGGCTTTTTTCATTTCCGGAGTTTTAGCCCCGACTAGGGAAGGACCGGAGAAACTTTCTAGTTATGAATCGGGCATAGAACCAATGGGCGACGCTTGGTTACAATTCCGAATTCGTTATTATATGTTTGCTCTGGTTTTTGTTGTTTTTTGATGTTGAAACGGTTTTTCTTTACCCATGGGCGATGAGTTTCGATGTATTGGGTGTATCCGTTTTTATAGAAGCTTTAATTTTCGTGCTTATCCTAATTGTTGGTTTAGTTTATGCATGGCGAAAAGGAGCGTTGGAATGGTCTTAGCTCCTGAATATTCAGACAATAAAAAGAAAAAAGAAGAAAAAAATGACATTGAGACAGTTATGAATTCCATTGAGTTTCCGGTACTTGATCAAACAACCCAAAATTCAGTTATTTCAACTACATCAAATGATCTTTCAAATTGGTCAAGACTCTCCAGTTTATGGCCGCTTCTGTATGGTACCAGTTGTTGCTTTATTGAATTTGCTTCATTAATAGGCTCGCGCTTCGACTTTGATCGTTATGGCTTGGTACCAAGATCGAGTCCTAGGCAAGCGGACTTAATTTTAACAGCCGGCACAGTAACAATGAAAATGGCTCCCTCTTTAGTAAGATTATATGAGCAAATGCCTGAACCAAAATATGTCATTGCTATGGGAGCCTGCACTATTACAGGAGGGATGTTCAGTACTGATTCTTATAGTACTGTTCGAGGAGTTGATAAGCTAATTCCTGTGGATGTTTATTTGCCGGGTTGCCCGCCTAAACCGGAGGCAGTTATCGATGCTATAACAAAACTTCGTAAGAAGGTATCTCGAGAAATCTACGAGGATAGATTTGGGTCTCAACAGAATAATCGATGTTTTACTACCACTCACAAGTTTTATGTTGGACGCAGCACGCATACTGGAAATTATGATCAAGGATTAGTCTATCAATCGCGATCCACTTCAGAGATACCTTATGAAACATTTTTCAAATACAAAAGTTCAGTATCTTCCCACGAATTAGTGAATTAGGGAGGCTGCTTTTCTTTTGTGCAGAAGAATAGCAAATGCCCTTCACTTCAATTTTCAAAAATTTCGTCGTAAACGTGAACTACTTATACAAATGAAAATCCGGGAGAGATTAAAAAAATGCAGGGTCGTTTGTCTGCTTGGCTAGTCAAGCATGGGTTAGTTCATAGATCTTTAGGCTTCGATTACCAAGGAGTCGAAACTTTACAAATAAAGCCCGAGGATTGGCATTCCATTGCTGTCATTTCATATGTATATGGTTACAATTATCTACGCTCTCAGTGTGCCTATGATGTAGCACCGGGCGGACTCTTAGCTAGTGTGTATCATCTTACGAGAATAGAGTATGGTGTGGATCAGCCAGAGGAGGTATGCATTAAAGTATTTGCCCCAAGGATAAATCCCAGAATTCCGTCTGTTTTTTGGATTTGGAAAAGTGCGGATTTCCAAGAACGGGAATCTTATGATATGTTGGGAATCTCTTATGATAATCATCCACGCCTGAAACGTATTTTGATGCCTGAAAGTTGGATAGGATGGCCCTTACGTAAGGATTATATTGCTCCAAAATTCTATGAAATACAAGATGCTCATTGAATGATACGAACCTAATTTTCTTTTTACGCCGCGAGATATTCAAGGAATTTTTTTACAGTCTCTTCTAGAGCAAACAGAGTAATCGAACTCTTTTTCCTATATATGGATATATGGATGCGCAAAAAAATGGGTCCTCATTGAGATTCCCAAATTTGGAAGATATTCTATTTCTTTTTTTATACAGACTTTAAGAAAAAGGGTAGGATTTTCTCTCTCTAGACATTCGGACGATAGCATGTATGTATGCTGATTCGTATCGAATTTGTATGAGTATCTATTATTAACCTGTGGGTTAATAATGGATGCTCAATGTCAGGAACTTAACAGTAGATACTCAATGTCAGGAACCAGATTTGAACTGGTGACACGAGGATTTTCAGTCCTCTGCTCTACCAACTGAGCTATCCCAACCCTTCTTGAGGCACCATCCCCATCCTACTAGAGGGCTTGGGTATATGTCAATTCAA
Organism: Papaver californicum; assembly: GCA_023531435.1. Classification (NCBI taxonomy): domain Eukaryota; kingdom Viridiplantae; phylum Streptophyta; class Magnoliopsida; order Ranunculales; family Papaveraceae; genus Papaver; species Papaver californicum. The sequence continues at coordinate 13,115 of JAJJMC010015349.1, read as the reverse complement.
GAGAATCAAAAAGCATTACAAAATCTTACCCAGGCCCTGGAATTTCCGGAATTTTCAAAAAAGAAAACTTTTGAAGTTGAAAATAATGCTGTGAACTGTGAATGATTCAAACGGGGATTCCTTGATCATAGATTTTCTTTTGTACATATATACCACAAGACTTGTGATACGAGAGAGGCTTTTCTGCTCCGATCCTTTTGTGAAATAGTACAGTGAATGATAAATATAGCTAATTTTCGGGCGCTGCCGAAAAGAAAAAAGAGTAGAAGTATAAATAAACAGTTAGGGAGTAAAACGGGCCTTTTTGTGGGGATAGAGGGACTTGAACCCTCACGATTTATAAAGTCGACGGATTTTCCTCTTACTATAAATTTCATTGTTGTCTGTATTGATATTGACATGTAGAACGGGACTCTATCTTTATTCTCGTCCGATTAATCAGTTCGTCAAAAGATATATCAGACTATGGAGTGAGTGGTTTGATCACTGAATATTCGATTCTTCCTTCAACTTGGAATAGATTCACAAAAATGATTCCTTTTTTTTTATGTAAAAAAAATTTTAGGGCGGCATTCATAGAATCTTTGATATTTCAGTACGTATACGTACGTCTCGTATATAGGTTTATCCCCCATTCTTTATGGAGTTTAAATTCAAATTGAATAGAAGGATTCCTCTACCAACGCAGTCAACTCCATTCATTAGAACAGCTTCCATTGAGTCTCTGCACCTATCCTTTTTTTATTCTCGCTTTCAGAAACCCCTTAATTTATTTTCTGAAAACAGGATTTGGCTCAGGATTGCCCATTTTTAATTCCAGGGTTTCTCTGAATTTGAAAGTTATCACTTAGTAGGTTTCCATACCAAGGCTCAATCCAATCAAGTCCGTAGCGTCTACCGATTTCGCCATATCCCCTTTTTAGTTTGAGCCGAAGATCTGGCCGGGATGCCATCCCTTTCTTTTTTTCGTTCATGCTGGAACCGTTAACCGTTGAATTCATTAGATACAGCTTATCTATCTAAAAGGTTTCTCTCTTTACTCCTCTTTGATTTCTTTTTTATCTACCCCTTTTTCTCTATTGAAGGACCTACATTTGGTTTAATCAGAAATGATTCTATCATTGATGTATCCGCAATTCAATATGGATGGATATATATCACATATATATTCCTCTCTTCCTCTCACTTTTCCCGCCCGATTTTAAATACTTGAACGTTCGATTCTTTTTTTAGAATGCCATATTTTTCTTAATTTCTAATAATTTAGAATTAAGATATTGATAATCATATTCATATAAATTATAAATATAAAAGAGAATTATGGAAAAGAAAAAATGTAGAATTTCTTCCCATTGAAAATTTTGATATCATATATCACTCTATTTATCGTTATATTAATTCTTATGTTATATTATATTGTTATAGAATACCATTCTATTCAGTATTCATTTTTTCTCTATTCATATTCATTATCGATTTTGAATAGCTAAGAGCTAAGTAGTTGACTGAATTCCTATGCACAACACAATTTCTGTTATGTGAGCCCGCTTAGCTCAGAGGTTAGAGCATCGCATTTGTAATGCGATGGTCATCGGTTCGATTCCGATAGCCGGCTTTTCTCTCTTTGTTCCATTTTATACTTTATTACATGATTAATAATGTCTGGTTGAACTCAAGGTATATTGAAAATACTTTTTTCCTTTTCTCAAAAATAGTGGATCTATTATGTCGTAAGAACTTCCAACTATGAATAAAAAACGGATTCGAGCGGTTGGTTAGATCTCTACAGAACAAATTAGGACAAAGTCTCCTTACCTTGCTATATATACAAAAGAGTCTGAATATTGATACAATTCATCTCATTCTTCTTTGTAGTACAGTACTTAACTTCAGTATATTTTTTTCGTTTATCGTTTAGTTCAGTCTTAATTTAGGTTTATTCTGTAAATAAAAAAGGAGTTTTTATGTCTCGTTACCGAGGGCCTCGTTTCAAAAAAATACGCCGTCTGGGGGCTTTACCGGGACTAACTAGTAAACGGCCTAAAGCCGGAAATGATCTTAGAAATCAATCGCGTTCTGGGAAAAAGTCTCAATATCGTATTCGTCTAGAAGAAAAACAAAAATTGCGGTTTCATTATGGTCTGACAGAGCGACAATTACTTAAATATGTTCGTATCGCCGGAAAAGCCAAAGGGTCAACTGGTCAGGTTTTACTACAATTACTTGAAATGCGTTTGGATAACATACTTTTTCGATTGGGTATGGCTTCGACCATTCCTGGAGCTCGGCAATTAGTTAACCATAGACATATTTTAGTTAATGGCCATATAGTAGATATACCAAGTTATCGCTGCAAACCCCGAGATATTATTACGACGAGGGATGAACAAAAATCCAAAGCTCTGATTCAAAATTATCTTGATTCATCCTCCCATGAAGAATTGCCAAAACATTTGACTCTTCACTCATCCCAATATAAAGGGTTAGTCAATCAAATAATAGATAGTAAGTGGGTCGGCTTGAAAATAAACGAGTTGCTAGTCGTAGAATATTATTCCCGTCAGACTTGAACCTAACTCAAATAGCAAGGCAAGGATTCGGAGAATTTTTCCCCCTTTTCGCCGAAGTAAATTGACCGAAGCTAAGGGGTTTGATCCGGATATTTTTCCCATTCATGTATCATAAATGGATCCGCGGGGATTTTTTTATGTCTTGGCGACCCTTTAATCAGTATTTTTCGTACCACCCCAATTAGGAATATAGAATTCATTTCAAAGAAAGGTCTACCTCGTGGAATAATCCTATTCCTTGTTATTTGATCCATTGTGGTCAATAACGCTCTTGAATTAGGCAAAGATAAGGAAAGAGAGGGATTCGAACCCTCGGTAAACAAAAGCCTACATAGCAGTTCCAATGCTACGCCTTCAACCACTCGGCCATCTCTCCTACAAAATTTTATGATTATGACCCAGAAATCGGGTGAATAGCGAGCCATTCATATTTATTTTTGCAATATAGGTACGACTAACCGATTATAACAATTCGAAATATGAAAATGGATGGGATTTTGGTCATAGAATTATTATTCTATTCTTTTTCCTTCTTTGAATCATAATCTGTAGGAAATATTAATTGAATGTTTAGAACGAGTCTTTTTTTATGTTATTTCGTCCTGTACAATTCCTTTGTTTGTGGGATTCTTTTCCCATGCGAGGTAATGAGAAGAATTATAGAATGGATTGCGAACTATGCCTAGATCACGGATAAATGGAAATTTTATTGATAAGACCTCTTCAATTGTGGCCAATATCTTATTACGCATAATTCCGACAACTTCCGGAGAAAAAGAGGCATTTACCTATTATAGAGATGGTGTGATTTGATTCTATTTAGTGTTCTCCGTCTTACGAGTAAAGGCACGCAGGGTTGGATTCGGTATAAAACGAAAGGCGTTTATTGAAATAAATCTGCAAAAAATCTACGCTTCTTGAAGGTGAAGTTTGGAAATAGAACAATTCCTTCTATTGTGTATCCCCGATTGATGCAGCCTCAGATACTTCAATTTTCTAATCTAGTATTGAACGAAAGGTTACACCTATAGGTTCTTCTGTATTAGAGGTCCATCCTACTCCATCAGTACCAATAGGCGGCATAGGGGAAGAAGCACTACACCTAGGAATCAACAAAAAAAACTTTGTTATAAATTATCCCTTTCCTTATCGGGATCGGAACTAACAAGAATGGTTGGGACAACAAACATCCATCTCGTTTGTACTTTGGATACCTATATAACCATCAAAGACTGTTGAAGTGACTAATTCCTGGAAATAGGGGGCGTTGAGGACAAAGAAATTGTTGGAGTAACCTTTTCTATCTAGCAACAACACGATTAGTGTTAAGAAAAGACCTCTTGCAGGAAGGCTGGCTAGAGATTTCTTGTAAAAACACTAGTCCCTGTCAGTTCATAATGAGAATATTTCAATATTCTTTTGGTTCCATGGATTATTATCATTCATTATGCACAGAAGGGAGGAGCCGTATGAGATGAAAATCTCACGTACGGTTCTGAAACGGGGATTCTTTGAATAGAATGAACGACCGTAACGGATGTCAGCTCAATCCGAAGGAAATTATGCGGAAGCTTTACAGAATTATTATGAAGCTATGAGACTAGAAATTGATCCCTATGATCGAAGTTATATACTGTATAACATAGGCCTTATCCACACAAGTAACGGAGAACATACAAAAGCTTTGGAATATTATTTCCGGGCACTAGAACGAAATCCATTCTTACCACAAGCTTTTAATAATATGGCCGTGATCTGTCATTACGTGCGACTATCTCCACTATAGAAAGAGGGAAAGAAAGATAAAATACGCTAGTAAATACTAGAGGATAGGCTTTCTACATATGTATCGTACAAAGCAACGATTTTTATTAGCTGTAGCAAAGAAAGATACTTCATAAAAGCCAAAAAATGAAGAAATGAATATGCCTATAATACTATATTCTATGGATAGATAAAAGATCTAATTGATAGGGGAAGCGCCGTAAAGATCAATTAGTGAGATTTTGGGTCGATACAATAAGAAAAAACTGCTTACTTATGTCATGATATGAGATATAAGTTAGGAATCAACTTATGTAATAGGGTTGATCCACTAAGGTATTGAGCAGCGGTGTAGCATCAGATCCCAAAGATAGTAAGTCCTTTCTTTCTTAGAGAGGAAAGTCTTTTTCAAAGATTCTATATGAAAATGAAACGGAGATAGTTACCTTTCAGAAAAAGATAACTATAGTGGGGTTCATTTTTCTGAAGGTAGGAGAAAAGATAAAACTTATTTTGAATCAAAATGAAAGTTTAAAACTTATGTAAATGTAATTAACCCCTTCTGGTTAACCCGAGAAACAAAAATGGGATAGATTTATGAAAAATCTTATTTAGTTAGATAGGGTCGATTAAGATAAGATGGGACACCAAAATAATTTATTGCTGAGCCGTATGAGGTAGGAAACTCTCAAGTACGGTTCTAAGGGAAGGAATCGACCCACCTATTCCGACCGAGGAGAACAGGCCATTCGGCAGGGAGATTCTGAAATTGCGGAAGCTTGGTCCGATCAAGCTGCGGAGTATTGGAAACAAGCTATAGCGCTTACTCCAGGTAATTATATTGAAGCGCATAATTGGTTGAAGATCACGCGGCGGTTTGAATAAGAACACTCTTTTTATCCGTCAGTAAAAAAAATGGATCTTTCCTCTGGGAAGAGCTAATCAAGGAATTTCATTGTATCCCTTCTAAGATTGTTCTGTTCTATTTCGTTTAGTACCTCGTAGGCATAAACGATACCCGACTACAGTACATCATACATCCCTTTTTGCTATTCAAACTAAAAAAGCCTTTGAATGTGGATACTGGGGTCTTGGTCTTATTCATGACTGCCCCAATGAAGTGATTTGGAATCGAGCAATAGTCATACGTTCTATGTAAGATACGAAGCAGCTCCATCTAAGCACCTGTAATTTACATATGAATCCAAAAAAGAGTTTTTGTGTCAAGTCAAAGCCGGGAAAGGATTTTCAAATATTATAAAGGTCCGTTGAGCGCCTCATGGCTATGTCATAATAGATCCGAACACTTGCCCCGGATCGACTTCCAGATCATAATTGCTCTAGTAAATAACTAAACAAAATAAATAGCTGGGAGATAGGAAGGAAAGGAACTAATTATAAATAGATTTCAGAAGTTCACTAATTACTTGACTGTTGGCAGGTCTCTTTGTATGTGTTGTCCGGAAAGAGGAGGACTCAATGATTATTCGTTCGCCGGAACCAGAAGTTAAAATTTTGGTGGATAGGGATCCCGTAAAAACTTCTTTCGAGGAATGGGCCAGACCAGGTCATTTCTCAAGAACAATAGCTAAAGGCCCTGATACTACCACTTGGATCTGGAACCTACATGCCGATGCTCACGATTTCGATAGCCATACCAGTGATTTGGAGGAGATCTCCCGAAAAGTATTTAGTGCCCATTTCGGTCAACTCTCCATCATATTTCTTTGGCTGAGTGGCATGTATTTCCACGGTGCCCGTTTTTCCAATTATGAAGCATGGCTAAGCGATCCTACTCACATTAGACCCAGCGCTCAGGTGGTTTGGCCAATCGTGGGCCAAGAAATATTGAATGGTGATGTGGGTGGGGGTTTCCGAGGAATACAAATAACCTCTGGGTTTTTTCAGATTTGGAGAGCGTCCGGAATAACTAGTGAATTACAACTCTATTGTACTGCAATTGGTGCATTGGTCTTTGCGGCGTTAATGCTTTTTGCTGGTTGGTTCCATTATCACAAAGCTGCTCCAAAGTTGGCTTGGTTCCAAGATGTAGAATCCATGTTGAATCACCATTTAGCGGGGTTACTAGGACTTGGATCTCTTTCTTGGGCGGGACACCAAATACATGTCTCGTTACCAATTAACCAATTTCTAGACGCTGGAGTAGATCCTAAGGAGATCCCACTTCCCCATGAATTTATCTTGAACCGGGATCTTTTGGCTCAACTTTATCCAAGTTTTGCCGAGGGAGCAACCCCGTTTTTCACCTTGAATTGGTCAAAATATGCCGAATTTCTTACTTTTCGTGGAGGATTAGATCCAGTAACAGGGGGTCTATGGCTGACCGATATTGCACATCATCATTTAGCTATTGCAATTCTTTTCCTGATAGCCGGTCACATGTATAGGACTAACTGGGGGATTGGTCATGGCCTGAAAGATATTTTAGAGGCTCATAAAGGTCCATTTACAGGCCAGGGCCATAAAGGGCTCTATGAAATCCTAACAACGTCATGGCATGCTCAATTATCTCTAAATTTAGCTATGTTAGGCTCTTAACCATTGTTGTAGCTCACCATATGTATGCCATGCCCCCTTATCCATATCTAGCTACTGACTACGGTACAGTACTTTCGTTGTTCACACATCACATGTGGATCGGTGGATTTCTCATAGTTGGTGCTGCTGCACATGCAGCCATTTTTATGGTAAGAGATTATGATCCAACTACTCGATACAACGATCTATTAGATCGTGTCCTTAGGCACCGCGATGCAATCATATCGCATCTCAACTGGGCATGTATATTTCTAGGCTTTCACAGTTTTGGTTTGTATATTCATAATGATACCATGAGCGCTTTAGGGCGTCCACAAGATATGTTTTCAGATACCGCTATTCAATTACAACCCGTCTTTGCTCAATGGGTACAAAACACTCACGCTTTAGCACCTGGTGCAACAGCTCCTGGTGCAACAACAAGCACCAGCTTGACTTGGGGGGGTAGTGGTTTAGTAGCAGTAGGCGGCAAAGTAGCTTTGTTACCTATTCCATTAGGAACCGCAGATTTTTTGGTACATCACATTCATGCATTTACGATCCATGTAACGGTATTGATACTACTGAAAGGTGTTCTATTTGCTCGTAGTTCCCGTTTGATACCTGATAAAGCAAATCTGGGTTTTCGTTTCCCTTGTGACGGACCTGGAAGAGGGGGGACATGTCAAGTATCCGCCTGGGATCATGTCTTCTTAGGTCTATTCTGGATGTACAATGCAATTTCGGTAGTAATATTCCATTTCAGTTGGAAAATGCAGTCAGATGTTTGGGGTAGTATAAACGATCAAGGAGTGGTAACTCATATCACGGGAGGAAACTTTGCGCAGAGTTCCATTACTATTAATGGGTGGCTCCGTGACTTTTTATGGGCACAGGCATCCCAGGTAATTCAGTCTTATGGTTCTTCATTATCTGCATATGGTCTTTTTTTCCTAGGTGCTCATTTTGTCTGGGCTTTCAGTTTAATGTTTCTATTCAGCGGCCGCGGCTATTGGCAAGAACTTATTGAATCCATCGTTTGGGCTCATAACAAATTAAAAGTTGCTCCTGCTACTCAGCCTAGAGCCTTGAGCATTGTACAAGGACGTGCTGTAGGAGTAACCCATTACCTTCTGGGTGGAATTGCCACAACATGGGCATTCTTCTTAGCAAGAATTATTGCAGTAGGATAATGGCTAGGAGGATTTGAAAAGCATTATGGCATTAAGATTTCCAAGGTTTAGCCAAGGCTTAGCCCAGGACCCCACTACTCGTCGTATTTGGTTTGGTATTGCTACCGCACATGACTTTGAGAGTCATGATGATATTACTGAGGAACGTCTTTATCAGAATATTTTTGCTTCTCACTTCGGGCAGTTAGCAATAATTTTTCTTTGGACTTCCGGAAATCTATTTCATGTAGCTTGGCAAGGAAATTTTGAGTCATGGGTAAAGGACCCTTTACATGTAAGACCGATTGCGCATGCAATTTGGGATCCTCATTTTGGTCAACCGGCGGTGGAAGCATTTACTCGAGGGGGTGCTCTCGGACCAGTGAATATTGCCTATTCTGGTGTTTATCAGTGGTGGTATACAATTGGCTTACGCACTAATGAAGATCTTTATACCGGGGCTCTTTTTTTATTATTTCTTTCTGCCATATCCTTAATAGCGGGTTGGTTACACCTGCAACCGAAATGGAAACCAAGCGTTTCGTGGTTTAAAAATGCCGAATCTCGTCTAAATCATCATTTGTCAGGACTCTTCGGAGTAAGTTCCTTGGCTTGGACGGGGCATTTAGTTCATGTCGCTATTCCTGGATCCAGGGGGGAGTACGTTAGATGGAATAATTTCTTAGATGTATTACCACATCCTCAAGGGTTAGGCCCACTTTTTACAGGTCAGTGGAATCTTTATGCTCAAAACCCCGATTCTGATAGTCATTTATTTGGTACCGCCCAAGGGGCGGGAACTGCCATTCTAACTCTTCTCGGGGGATTCCATCCACAAACGCAAAGTTTGTGGCTGACCGATATGGCTCATCATCATTTAGCTATTGCATTTCTTTTTCTCGTTGCTGGTCATATGTATAGAACTAACTTCGGGATTGGGCATAGTATGAAAGATCTTTTAGAAGCACACATTCCTCCGGGGGGTCGATTAGGACGTGGACATAAGGGTCTTTATGACACAATCAATAACTCGATTCATTTTCAATTAGGGCTTGCTCTAGCCTCTTTAGGGGTTATTACTTCTTTGGTAGCTCAACACATGTATTCTTTACCCGCTTATGCATTCATAGCACAAGACTTTACTACTCAAGCTGCGTTATATACTCATCACCAATACATCGCAGGGTTTATAATGACAGGAGCGTTTGCTCATGGAGCGATATTCTTCATTAGAGATTACAATCCGGAGCAGAATGAAGATAATGTATTGGCAAGAATGTTAGACCATAAAGAAGCTATCAAATCCCATTTAAGTTGGGTCAGCCTTTTTCTGGGGTTCCATACTTTAGGACTTTATGTTCATAACGATGTCATGCTTGCTTTTGGTACTCCGGAGAAACAAATCTTGATCGAACCCATATTTGCCCAATGGATACAGTCTGCTCATGGTAAGACTTCATATGGCTTCGATGTACTTTTATCTTCAACGAATGGCCCAGCATTCAATGCAGGTCAAAGCATATGGTTGCCCGGTTGGTTAAATGCTATTAATGAGAATAGTAATTCACTATTCTTAACAATAGGACCTGGCGACTTCTTGGTTCATCATGCGATTGCTCTAGGTTTACATACAACTACATTGATCTTAGTAAAAGGTGCTTTAGATGCACGTGGTTCCAAGTTAATGCCAGATAAAAAGGATTTTGGTTATAGTTTTCCTTGCGACGGTCCGGGACGAGGCGGTACTTGTGATATTTCGGCTTGGGACGCATTTTATTTGGCGGTTTTTTGGATGTTAAATACCATTGGATGGGTTACTTTTTATTGGCATTGGAAGCACATCACATTATGGCAGGGTAACGTTTCGCAGTTTAATGAATCCTCCACTTATTTGATGGGGTGGTTAAGAGATTACCTATGGTTAAACTCTTCACAACTTATCAACGGATATAACCCGTTTGGTATGAATAGTTTGTCCGTCTGGGCGTGGATGTTCCTATTTGGACATCTTGTTTGGGCTACTGGATTTATGTTCTTAATTTCCTGGCGTGGATATTGGCAGGAATTGATTGAAACTTTAGCATGGGCTCATGAACGCACACCTTTGGCTAATTTAATTCGGTGGAGAGATAAACCAGTGGCTCTTTCCATTGTGCAAGCAAGATTGGTTGGATTAGCTCACTTTTCTGTAGGTTATATATTTACTTATGCGGCTTTCTTGATTGCCTCTACATCGGGCAAATTTGGTTAATTCCTTTTTTTTAATGTCCTGTATCAGCGACAATTAATTTTATGTTTCGATGGAGAAGGAGGCCCACCTTCTTAATATTTTTACATCTAGGATCCGACTTGTATCATTGATAATAATAGGAACTGAACCATTATGGCAAGGCAAAGTTTGATTCAGAGGGAGAAGAAGAGGCAGAAGTTGGAACAGAAATATCATTTGATTCGACAATCCTTAAAAAAAGAACTAAGCAAAGTTCCATCATTGAGTGACAAATGGGAAATTTATAGAAAATTACAATCCTCACCACGTAATAGTGCACCTACACGTCTTCGTCGACGTTGTTTTTCGACCGGAAGATCGAGAGCTAACTATCGAGACTTTGGGTTATCCGGGCACATACTTCGTGAAATGGTTCATGCGTGTTTGTTGCCGGGGGCAACAAGATCGAGTTGGTAAGGATCAAAACATTCCTTCATGTTTCTATGGATCTCTATGATCGATGATCATAGAGGGCCCCTTTACCATTCTGTATAAATGGGTTATTCTATTTGTATAGATATGGTAGAGGGGTACATCCAACCCTTTTTTGTCTATTAGTCCCCAGCTATTTGCGTCCGCGCGGGGTAGAGCAGCTTGGTAGCTCGCAAGGCTCATAACCTTGAGGTCACGGGTTCAAATCCCGTCCCCGCAATATTCTTTTTTTGCCAAAAAATTTAGTTTTTACTCTCTTAACTAGTAATTTATGCCCTTTTTTCCTCTGGGATGGGAGGAAAAGAAGGGTGAAGATAGAACCACTACACTATCGTGGTCAACTATACCCAAGCATTTATCCTATTACATTACTTCAGCTTAGGCGGATAGCGGGAATCGAACCCGCGCCTTCTCCTTGGCAAAGAGAAATTTTACCATTCAACCATATCCGCATTTTTTTTCGTTCCTGATATGCATGTATATGTGTGCATAACATATGTATGTTATATCATGTCTGGATCATATTTGTGCAGGACGATTATAATTATTATATTAGAATATTAATATATTAATTATATTAGAATATAATTAAGAATTCAATTCTTTTTTTCAGTCAAGAGGTTTGACTTTGAACCCTCCCCCCAGTTTTTTTGAGACTTCTCTTTTATTGTATTGAATTTGAATGTGTCTCACAACTCGAAGGGGTTCGAGGGAGGGGTCATTTTTTTATCTGGGAAATACTGACTAGGTTCAAGAAATGAGAGAATTAAGTATAGCTACTAGAAAGACTAATCCAATCCATAATGATGTACCGGAAAATACAACATTTTTATTACTTGACCAACCATCTGAAGAAGCAAATACAACGGGTACACTAATCAGTAAGATTGAGGAAGTAGCAATTAATGCAAAAACCGCCAATTGGAAAGCAATAGTCATGCTTATAATCCTCCAAGCTATCAACAGAACTATACCATTTGATCCCTCTATAAGCCAAAAAATTGTAATAAATTCTATCATGAAGGGATTTGACCATGAACCCATGGATCCTATCGAACTTATTATCACTTTATTCAGACATGGGGTCTAGGAAAAATTTTGATTTACTTTACAAACGGACATGCTGGATCATCGATCTATTATAGATTCACACTTGGTATGTTTCTACAGATAGTGATGGTATCCACTCAGATGACCATGTTCTATTCGGGGGAATACAAATAAAATAGAGATTGTCTTTCGGAGAGATGGCCGAGTGGTTGATAGCTCCGGTCTTGAAAACCGGTATAGTTCTTTGTTCAGAACTATCGAGGGTTCGAATCCCTCTCTCTCCTTTTTCTCATTGAATAGATTTCTTTCTTTATTGTTTTGGCTTAACCTGGTATCATAAGGTGGAATGGCTCGGCTAGGTGGGATAGCCGAGCCAGAAAAAAGAAAGTAAAAAGGAACACTTTTTAAGTATGACCTAATCCAAATGATGGAATCAAATTGATTCCTACTTCAGGCATTTGATCTCCTGTCTCAGTTAAGAGGGGTCATGAAAAGAACAGGTTCCAAATCACGATCAATTCCTTTTTCAAATCCTGCTGCAGCTGCACGAGCTCTTCCCGCATGCCATAAATGACCCACGAATAGGAAGAATCCTAGAACAAAATGAGAGGTAGCTAACCAACTTCTAGGAGAAACATAATTGACTGCATTGATCTCAGTAGCTACGCCACCCACGGAATTTAAGGAACCTAAAGGAGCATGGGTCATATATTCCGCAGAACGCCGTTCTTGCCAAGGTTGGATGTCTTTTTTCAGCCTGCTCAAGTCCAAGCCATTTGGACCCCTTAGAGGTTCCAACCAGGGAGCGCGGAGGTCCCAAAAACGCATAGTTTCTCCTCCAAAAATGACCTCCCCTGTTGGGGAACGCATTAGATATTTACCTAAACCGGTAGGTCCTTGAGCGGATCCCACGTTAGCCCCAAGACGTTGGTCTCTAACTAGAAAAGTGAATGCTTGCGCTTGAGAAGCTTCTGGCCCAGTGGGCCCGTAAAATTCACTAGGATAAGCAGTATTATTGAACCAGACAAAACAACAAGCGATGAAACCAAAGACGGATAAAGCAGCTAAACTATAAGACAAGTAAGCCTCCCCAGACCATACAAGGGCGCGACGGGCCCATGCAAAGGGTTTGGTTAAGATATGCCAGATTCCACCAAATATACAAATGGAACCTAACCATACATGCCCTCCAATTATATCTTCTAAGTCGTCTACACTAACAATCCATCCTTCTCCTCCAAAAGGAGATTTTAGTAAATAACCAAATATAACACTTGGGCTAAGGGTCAGGTTAGTAATTTTTCTTACATCGCCCCCCCC
>JAJJMC010015345.1:0-16848 GCA_023531435.1 Papaver californicum | reverse complement strand
AGCCAGATATTATTTGTGAACCTATAATTAGTTTCATATTATTTTCTCGCTAACACAATTAGATGGTGTATGCATGAGACTTGGAGCTTTTGATGCGCCATGCTTAGGGTGTCCCAGTGATATTTGCGACTCTAATACATATAATAGGTGATGTCGATAGAACGAACAATAGGTGAATATTAAGGAGTTATGTTTCACTTCAGTAATTAAATAGAAATAGTGGTGGCTACTGAAAACCCTGGTTACTATTTCTCCCATTCGATTTATTTTATTAGTTTAGTTTATTTTTCTTGTTTTAACTTTATTCCGAAAAAATCCAAAAATATTATTTCTGATTAGTTGATTGAGATATTGATTGCAGTATTTTCCCGCTCCCTATGGGTTCGACCCGTACTTGTCGTTGTCTACTAGTTAGACGCCATGTGATTGCAATTATTTAGATAGGGTAATCTAAAATCCTATCAATTTTTGGCGCCGCTGCTGGGGAGCGGTTGTGGAATATTGTAAATAGTATTTTTGATTTTCTAATCATAGTTTAGGTTTTATTTTTATATTTTTTAATTTTTATATATTTTTATATTTTTAGGATTTTAGTTCTTTTTGACTAGTTTTGTGTCCTAGAATTTTATTTCAGGTACCTTTGGGGTTGCTCCTGGTCGTCTAGCTCAAGAAAATTCGCCTGCTGCAAAATACTCACGGGTTTCTTGCTTGTGAGTTATATATTGAACGATTTGGACAGGTTGGACGCTCATTACCCTAAATTGTGAATGTTGATACGAGGTACTAATACTGCTTTTCGGAGTGGGAAAATACTTAGTTGAGTTCTTTGAACTCTTCTGTTCCAATTATAAGGGTAGGAGCAATTATTTATTTTTATTTTATTTTATTTTATTTTGTATATATGGAGTCTGTTTGCGTGATTGATTCTAGCACCAATGATCCGTTTAGAGGCCTGCTTGGCCCATTTTGGAGTTTACTACGATGAGGATAGGCATTTTAAAGAAGTTAATGCATTGTTTGATTCTGTACCCGTTTTGGATTATGGAAAATGGCAATGTAAACCTGGTGATGAGGTATGTTTTAATTCCGAGGAAACTGTATTTAGGTTTAATGACTTAGAGGTTATTTCTAGACCCCTAGACTTCCAAAAGTTACCTAATTTAGGGTTAGAATTATGTGCTTCAAAAGTTTTGTTAGATTACTTTGCATCCAAATACCCAGAGGACTTGCCTGTTCCTGACACTGTGCATGAACCAATCAATATTTCCCCGAACCCAATATTATCCCCATATTTTGTTCTTTATGCACTTCCAAGTGTAGTAAAAACTTGGTTTGGGGGTAATCTCTTCTTTTGATAGTTTCAGTGTCTTTGTGTTGCCGTAACATAATTGTGAAACAATCATTTGTATATATTGTGTTTTGGGTTGATCCCCAAATTTTCAGGTTGTTAGTGTATGGGGATTTTTTCTGTACATATCCAGTAGGTAGATTTTTATTTTCTTTTTAGGATTTTTGTTTAGTTTTATTTTTATTTTTGGTGTTCTTTGTTATTACTATTGTTTTATGTGTATTACAGAGAATACTGCTTTTCTTGCGTGAACCAGGTGAGACGTTCCAATCCCTTCTCTTTGATTTACATTTGTTTATCTTATTTATATTTACTGTGCACCATTTTAGGTTGCACGGTTTGAAACATTGAGGACAATGTTAAATTTAGGTTTGGGGGTACAGTTTCAGAAAATTGATGCCAATAAGAAACTCCGGAATTTAGAAACTTGTGAATTATTTAGGATGACACTAACCATTCTAGGTAGATGGAAACATAGCTCTTATTTATAGGAATTGGTGTACCCATCTAAATGGTCTATTCATATCTGAATGCACTCAGGTGTTGAAAATAACATGATAATCATTGAACAAGCATATCTCGAAATCATCATAATCATATCACTTTCTATTTTTATTTTTGCAATTTTATGTTTCTCTAAGTGATTTGGTGGGGCCCTAGTATTGTCATAATGCCGTAGCTCGGATGTATTAGAATTTTAATTTTGTTGAAAAAAAAATAAAAAATTGACACTTTGATAGCAATATGTGTGTGTTCTCCCTGTCTTCGTCGCCTAAGCAAGCGTGGAATACAGGATCCATGGGAACTATCATGTAATATGCTGAAAAGGAGCATGCACTTAGATTTAAAATATCTAATCATGTAGTCATAAAAAAAGAATATATAAATAATAATAAAAATAAGAGTTTTCTTTTGAGGTTTTGGTCGTAGGTTCTCTTTGGAGGCGGTACCTAGACAGAGAAGGAGAACGGCTGGACAAAGAAAAGAACAGGAAAAAGAAAGGAGGCTGATAACCGTACGGGAGAAAAGGAAAACACCTGCTGTTTATTGGATTTAATCTTTTACTATCTTTTATTTGTTTAAATGGGTTTTAAGAAACCCATAGCTATGTCTTGCTAATTAATTTGTAGTTAGGGTTTATGTTGAAACCACTTAAAGTTTTAGATCAATTAAATTGACTTATTTGATACAGACTATTATGATTTGAATAGATTAATTCCATGATTTTGATTTATTGATTTAATTAAAAATTAGTTGTTGCTTCACCGGTTCTGTACAATACAGTAACCTATGCGCAGAATTAATAGGATAACAAATATGTTTGTCTACTTATTTGATATTCCATGCTTTGGTTAAATCCTTAGATGGGGTATGCTTAGAAGAGCCAGATATTATTTGTGAACCTATAATTAGTTTCATATTATTTTCTTGCTAACACAATTAGATGGTGTATGCATGAGACTTAGAGCTTTTGATGCGCCATGCTTAGGGTGTCCCAGTGATATTTACGACTCTAATACATATAATAGGTGATGTCGATAGAACGAACAATAAGTGAATATTCAAGAGTTATGTTTCACTTCAGTAATTAAATAGAAATAATGGTGGATACTGAAAACCCTGGTTACTATTTCTCCCATTCGATTTATTTTATTAGTTTAGTTTATTTTTCTTGTTTTAACTTTATTCCGAAAAAATCCAAAAATATTATTTCTGATTAGTTGATTGAGATATTGATTGCAGTATTTTCCCGCTCCCTGTGGGTTCGACCCGTACTTGCCGTTGTCTACTAGTTAGACGCCGTACGATTGCGGTTATTTATATAGGGTAATCTAAAATCCTATCAACATTACATACATGTCAATTGAAAGAATCTTTATCATTCTACCTAAATAACATTTGTGCACATTTTCCATGTTCAATTTTCAAACCCTTGTTATAACTAAATTGATGGTAATAGACAGTAAAACAACAATGTTGTGCACATTTGAGACTGTAATAGACGGTAAACCAACAAAATAAAATAGCAATAATCAAACTACTAGATTACCTGTTGCACAAAGATCAATCTTCATCTATGACAATATGGATGAACCAGGAGTTAGCAAGAGAACTTAAAAAGTCTGGAAGTAGAAAAGTGACAAACAATCAGTAGAGTAAAATAACAAATTTGACTTTTATTAGCATGAACAAAAATAAACATATTATAGTACCTGAATTAGTATCTTCGACATCATTTGTTCCTAAGGTAGAAGGATCGAGATCAACCGGCGTCCATAACCAGCTTTGCAAGCAAAGCAACGCCTCAACTGTCTTAGGAAGTAATGAACTTCGAAATGGATCAAGAACGCACCTTCCAGTACTAAAATCACATTCAGATGCAACATAAGAAACGGGTATAACTAGTATATCCCTTACCATGTGTGGTTATTTCACTTTTATGCCATCTTCACTTGCATCTCCAACTGCATTTGTATCTCCAACTGCACTTGCATCTTCAACTGCATTTGCATCTCCAACTGCACTTGCATCTTCAACTGCACTTGCATCTCCAACTGTAGTCTCATGTGAATCCACTATAGCTGGGCGTTTATTAGATGGGGGTCGAGGTGGCCGCTTAGCATTAGAAGAAACAGAAGCGTGTGTCATAATTCAGAAAAAGAACAACATCACTGTCTACTAAAACTCTTAAAGATGTGAAACAATTCAGAAAAAGAACATTACTATCTAGTGGAGAATCTTACTGTAGTTGTTGAATTAGATTCTCGCACGATCAAATATCAAGTATACTCGTAAAGACACTTGTTGCTCCTTGTCCTTGACTGCTAACTTATCAACATGCAACAATGTAACAACAAAATCAATTCAAGTTCAAAACAAAATTAAATAATGTAACAACAAAATTAAACGAAATTAACCTTAACCCATTTCATAGTAGTATGTAAATTAACCTAACTAACACCAATTTTATAAAATCCCCAAATATTTTTTAATTTCATAAAACCTAGTTTTCAATTTTGTATGATTCTAACACAACATCATAATTAAAGAAGAATAAAGAGATCATATTATACAACATACCTTTTTAATCAACGATACTTAGTGATTTCTTCTACTATAGCTTCTAAGGTTGTTGATGGTGTTTATTGCTTACTTCTAAGTAGTGGCATTTTTTGTTTATAGAGAAGAAAAAGAAGCAGAAGAAGAAGAAGAAGAAGTGGTTTTAGCCTTGAGTAAGCAATAAACAGTAGTAGGGTGGAGTGGTGCTCGACTGATCATTGTTGGGGAAGAAGAAAATATGTTGAGAGGTAGAGAAGTAGGCTGTGCGGGTAAGAAAGAAAAAGAAGTTATATTGTTAGTAGAAATAGAATAGAGTGACCCTACAATTGACGGCTAGGATAGGATCACTATAAGTAAATCAATGGCTACTATACTATTAGTATGATACTTGGTTTTATCGTTTATCTCGGTTCAATTTTGGCTAACAACCGAAACTGAAACCGAGTATGCCGGTTTTCTAAAACGAACAACCATGACTATCCCATTGAGGTTTGGTTTCAGTTCAGTTCGGTTTATTTTTTACGGTTTCGGTTTCAGTTCACGGTTATGGTTCGGTTCTGTGCATGCCTAACTTTGTGCACAGGTCTTTAACCAAACAATACATGGGTGCACATTCTTCTTTGTAACTCAAGGCAAACTTCTCACATGCTTACATGGTTTCCATTATTTGGAATCATTTTATATTGAGAAGTTAAATTTGTTTGGGATCAAAGTATTTCGTAAACAAAAAAACTAGTTCACGGACTTGCTTTGTCCGAAAAAAGATAATTACTTGAGATCAATGTAATTCGTACATATGGAAACTAGTTCACGAACTTACTTTGTTCCCAAGAAATCAATTGTTCGAACTTTAAGCAATCTAGCCTTATTCATCATTATAAATAGAGGATTTTCTATTACCTAGAAATTCAATCCCGGCACGGTGTGTCCTAGTTGCGGTTAGAGTCGTCCTTTAAAGACTTAGGTTTCCTTATGAAATTGTATTAGGTTATGACTTTTAAAGTCGTCTCTAATGGATTCGTGAATCCCGATTAGAATATCTTTTACATGATATATCCTTGATAACCGGGATCTTATCTTGATCATTTTAATTTTTGTTTATTCCAAGATTCGTCTCTTCTATTATACGATCATTCAAGAATTACTAATTAGGAAATGAGATTGATAGAAATTATAAAGTGATATTCGTCTCAGACTTTGTAATTCCATAAAATTGATATCTAAACTTGTTTTAGATTGATCTTGTGAGGTAAAATTATTTAGGCATCTCTATAACCTTTTGAAGATAGTAAATAATCCTATTTTTTGAGGTTTGCTTGATATCTTCTTTTATATTGAAGATCCCCTATAAGCAAACAGAATTTCATTACCTTTATTGAAAACATATCTGAAGGAAATCAATAGGATACCTGTTAGAGGAAGGTTAGTTAAAGTCTTCACTTCGACTGAAGTAACTTTTATACCTATAAAAGACGTATATTAGGGGAATCAAGTGTGTAGTGTCTTGTGAGATCCAAGAGATGTAATGAGCACGGATGAAGTTGAATTACTCAAAGGGTTGATTCAGTATCAACTACATTCCAGTATGAATTTCTATAGTAGGCCAGTGCTTGTAGTAGCTTTATACATTGTGGTGTTCAAAATAGATGAGGTCCGAAGGTTTTACTTATACATTGCAGGTTTCCTCTTTAACAAAATTTTTGGTATCTTATGTTATTTCTTTTATACATTATATTTTGTTTATATGTATAATAGAAATATCACAAGTAGTACGTTAATCGACCTATAAAGTTTTTAACTCGGTTGTAAAGATCATACAAGACTTGTTATTGTTGAATTTGTATATTTAGATATAAATTATAAGACTTGTTCTTGTTGGAATTCGGATCTTGTACAGTACGGGTACATGCTAGCTTGACCTTGATATACAATTATGAATAATGATCTTATTGTTAGAGTCTATATGTATTGATTATACAAGGATTTGTCCATACAAGTTCACGAATAAAAAAGTTGGTGGTGTACTAGGTACCCTTTTATTTTTAATTGGTATTAGAGCATACAAACACTGTTAAGACCTAACAAATATATGTTTGTAGAGATCCGGAACCGATTGACAAAAGTACTATCTCTATTAACGTACCACCATCCTTCGATGTCACGAATTACTTATGTTGGAAAATAGTCATATGTTCCTTATTGCAATCTCGTAATTTCAATACATGGGTGAAGGTATTTTCAAGGTTACACTCGTTGAACAATTACTGTAAACGGGATAACCACGATCAAGGAAATTGACGAATATGACACAGCCAAAATTAGTGTTGCAAAGCAAAATTCTGATGGGTTGAATGCTATTATACATACCATAAGCTAAGATCTTCGACATCATGTGTCTACATTGAGACACCAAAATATGGTTGGGATATCTTAGAAACTGTATTTGAAGGGAATACCTCAGAAAAAAAGGCAAGGTTCACCTAACTTCTGACTGGGAAAACCTTCGTATAGATGATAAAGATTCGTTTGAAGAATTTAATCACAAACTTTCTGAAATAGTGAATACCTCTCATGTGTTAGGAAAAACTATTTCTGAAAAGTATATTATGTTGAACATTATGAGATATTTGCCAGCCCAGTACGAGTCTAAGAAACATGCCATCACTTAAAGAAACAATCTTTCAAAACTTTCAAGGAGTGGCCTTGTTGGAAAATTGAAGATCTTTGGCCATGAAAAACACATTGTAAGAGAAAAATCCATCGCCCTATAAGCAGTTGCCGAACCTTGTATCTCTGTTAAAAATATTACGTCTTGGGCTGATAAGTATAGTGATGATCAATTTGAAGTTGAACTAGGCACCACGGTGTCTTTGATCCCTCAATAGTTCAAAGAACTTCTAAAAAGAATAAGAGATTTACCTCTAGATCTCAAATCCATAATGAAGAAAAAAACTTTCAAAATGAGAGAGACTTTCAATGCTTCAAATGTCGTGGATTTGGGCACATAGAAAAAGAATGTCCCAACAAGGAAATAAAGTTATTGTTGCATCTCTTTATGATATGCCTGATGAAACATATCTTTAAAAGTTTTACAGATAATTTAACCAATATTACATAAACATTTGTAGATTATTGTCTTGTTCTAGATGATGATGACTCGAATGATTTAATTCTTGACTTTTTGAGCAAAAGTGAATAACTTCATCAAGAAAACCTTCAATTGAAAAAAAACTTAGACAAGGTAGATAATTTTCTTCAAGAAAAGACTCAAGAGTATTACAAACTCAATGAGAACTTCTCCAAAACCATATATCTCAAGGATAAAGAGATTAATACCCTGGAAAATTATGTACAAAGTCTCTCTAGAAGTTCAGATAAGATCTCGATCATGTTTTGTTGGTCAAAAGTTCTTTGGAAACACCATCAATAGAAGGTTTTAATGGTAACACATCTTACACCAAGAATAATACATTTATTCTTGCAGAAACATCTAAAAAGAATAGTGGGGATCATTCTGGTACTAGCAAAAGAGCTGAAACTCAAAGAGAAAATCCTTCTAAAATATTTTTCTTTCTGTGGAAAATTTAGACATGTTAAAAAAGAATGTCGAAGTTTCAGGAAAAATAACAAAGTCGTTTTGAAACTTCAGAACGATATGCCGAGGATGAATTAAACATTGAAATTTTTTACATTAGGGATTTCCACAAAGCCACATCCAAAGCGTAACAAAGGAAAAATAACAGACAAAAAAGGGTAAGAAACAATCTCTTCATCATAATAATTCAAATAACCTTGAAGTGTCCTCTGGTGACACTTATGGTCACACTCACCCTATCACTACCTAAGTGTAATAATGGGTGCATCCTCAAATATTAAGTTGAGAATATGAGGAATGCACAAAATATTATGATATTGTTTTAATCCCGATGTTAAGGCTGCTCAAGTTTTTATGCAATCTTTTATGATTTGAATTTTATGTTTTTCTATATGATTTGGTGGGATCCTAATAGTACAATGGGATACTTTTATCTCCATTGAGAAGACAAAATTCGTCGCAATCTTATTGAGTCTTATTGTTCTAAAGAGATAAATTTTCCTTAAACAAGTTATGTGACATATTGTTTGAATGATTTTATGACTATGAAATCCCAATGTGGTTGTCATTATTGTCTTCTAGCACCTCTAAAAGGAGTCTATTTCACAAAATTTGGTTCAAGGTGCTACCACATCGCTAATACTGAGTTCAAAATGTAATAACTCGATGTGGGTATCAACATTTTTATGCTCTTTGTATAGTTCTCCCTGCCTATCTGAATCCTAAATAAAAGACGGGAACATGATCCATGGGACATAACAATATAGGAAAAATATATACACTTACTTACAATATTGATATTTAAACTTAGATTACTCAAAAAGGGGTAAGAAAAAACTGCTTAAACACTTATATCCAAGTAGGTTATCATCCAAATATTTGGGGAAACATTTGTCATCTTAGTGAACATTTAATCGTGATAAGGCTTTTCTAAACTATTTTTTATTTGAATACATGATACCCATGGGAACCCGTAAAGGTTCATGAACGGATTAGGTTTCTGCCTCTTGTACCGTAAGGTTAATTAATATCTTTAAGGAATGTTCTTTTTATAAAAGAATATTTTCCTTTTTTGTGAATTATTTTTTTGGTTGATTATCCTCTCTATCTATTGTTTTCACTCTTTGAAGAGTTGATTCATTAAAATTATAGCTCCCGTAACTAGAGGTGTTACAAAAGAGATGTTGTAGAAGCTGTCCATGTTTTATTTTTTTAAGGAATTAAGTCGTCCAGAATCAAGAAGGGAAAATCATCCAGAGACAATGAATCATCTTCGAGATTAACTTAAAGGATGATGTGGATGAATTTTTGAGACGTATGAACTCCCTCAAGTTTTGAATCAATCATGCCTCAAGGTAAGTAATCCACTATGAGAAAAAATAAAATAACCAATAGAATAATGTGTTACGTGATCTCAAAGCTCAATTAAGTGATCTGATATGTGTCTCTTATAATGAAGAAGAAGTTAATGATCAAGATAACAAATTCTTCAATAATGAAAAGGGATTCTCTGCTCAAGTTCTCCAGAATAACTTGAAGCATTAAATAGTTTACTCATTGTAAAGATTTATTCTTATTGTTTTAAGGAGAAATAAATAGTTTATGAAGTAGTTTATTAATGTTTTCTTTTTAAATTACTGCATCTTTATCATCTATCAATTTATGAAGTTTATTTAATTAATTTTTTTATTGTTGATGATGTTTACAATACTTGATCTTTATTGAGTATTCATTTATGTATTGCTTGGTTTACATAAGATAGTTTTTAGTTAGTCATCCTTTTATCTCTCTCGATTGTAACTGACAGGGAATAAGAGATTGTGACCTTAAATCCTATGTTCGTACATGGCTACGATAGAACATGATCTTATGAGAAGCATATCGTAAAATTTATGCTCTTTACTCTTTGATCGTAACTGGCTAAGAGAAGTAAAATTTTTTTATCATTATTTTTCTCTAAAAATTAATGTCTCTTGATTTCCTCTAAAGATCTAAGACTATTATTTTAACTTTTTTGTTCAGAACTAGCGAGAAGTGAGAAAAATACTGGATATACATTTGTTAATGTCCAAGAAAAACCCTTATCCTTGAAAAGGTCGCTCTTGTTGTTCTATTTGAGAATGACATCAAATGGGGGGAGAGTTCAATTTTGAACTTGTGCTTAATTGTTATATCTTTATGGAGAGTGCGATATGAAATTTTATGGAAGAATTGTACCTATAAAATCTCTGTTTGGTGAAGATGTTAAGTTGCGAAACTTAGTGAAATCATCTTAAAAAACTGGTATGTTATCTTTAGTCTTGATAATCTCTTTATGTGTAGTACAATCTGATATTTACTCTCAATACCTTTGTCAATTTATGATAAAAAGGGGGAAGATTATCTAGGAGTAATCTACCAAGACATATGACTTTTTGGAGCAATGTCTAAGGGGGGTTGAATTACTTGTTTGTGTAAGAGTCGAATTTAGGAAAAAGAGATAGTAAAGACTGTGGCCCCCCCCCCCCCCATATCACCGCAATATTGCTTGAAAGTTTTGGTACAATGGACTTTAAAGTGGGTAAAAATATTACGCATTGGCATAACCACTTGAGTTGTTGATTATTCATTATAAATACTCAAACTTGAGTATTCTCATAAAATTGTTATTAAGCTACGGATCTTCAACAACAAGGTGCTGAACGAACACATGCTAACCATAGAAGAACATGTAGAACGAAGAATTCAAGAGATGTTGAAAATTCAAAAAATCAATAAGTATTATGGAGTTTTAGATGAAAGTTTACTTTTACTTAAATCCATATGTAATAGTTAGTTTTGTTACTAAAATTTACGAAGCGGGAGATTGTTAGAGCATCGCTCAGTCAAACTCACAAGTTTTGGTATGTCAAACTTGTTTTCAATGTTAGATGAAAATAACTATGTCTTGATTTATAGTCTACTAAAGTAAGTCTTGGACTAGGATTAGAGCATGGTATTTGAATAGCAGAATCACTGAATAACCCTTGAAGATAGAAGAAAAACAACGACATCTGCGAGAACTTCATCAACAAAGGCATGTGAAGACTGACTATCCTATTTACTAATTATTTTTACAATTCTATCTACTGAGACAATGTTGTATGAGTTTAATATAATTGATGAATTGAAAAGAAGAAGTTTAGAGGTCAAGCTTATACGTGAAAAATTTCGAGACATGAATTCAAGGAGTGGATAATCATAGGTTTATCGCTTTTGAGGTTGAGAACGACTGATTATTCGAAAAAATATGTATGCGAAAAATATAAGCCCTAAAAACATCAAGAAGTAAAAAGTTTGCAAACTTGTTCACAAAATAAAATTTTCAGTCCACAAAATGGTACAAAATCTTGATGTTCCTCGACACTTTCAAATTTGTTATTTATTCACAAACTGATTTTCCAGTTCGGGAACGGTACACATTTGAGTTTGTTCCTGGACATTTTGAAATAAACTCATGTACACAAACTGATTTTTCAGCTCGCGAACTGTACACTTTTGTATGCTTTTGTACATTTAAAATATAACATGTAGGCAAACCGGTTTTTCAGTTGGCGAACTTGCATGTCTTAGGGTGTTTCTGAACTCCAATGTTGCTTGATGGTTCACGAGCTCTATATGTTTCACTTAGTTTTTTAATCCCTTTCAAACCATAAGATTTAGTCATTCCCCCTAGCTTATGTGTCAGCAATGTTGAGGGAACCCCTTTTCTCCTCCGTAAAACTTAGCCTAAGAGTAACTTAGTAACTTATTTTTTCCTTCGATTCCCTATATCCCACCGACCTAGGTAGTAGTCCAAAAGTAGTACATAAAAGTTTTGAGTAGACCCAAAACAGGGTTCCGTAAACCAAGGGCTATAGGATAAAGTCTAAAACACTATATCCCCTTTAAAATGAATGAGGGTTTATCTGAATGAGTGAGATTTTCACTATAATCTCCCATTTGAGAAAAAAAATTCACTTGGAAGGGTGATCAGTACCGTCCACAAAAATATTTTGTTATTTTAATAATAACTAACCTAGGTAGGACCCGTGTTTTAGGAGTTTAATATCATAAAAATATCCAGAGGGGAAACATCACCTGTTTGGCTTGGACGAAAAAAACATCACCCGTCTAGTGTAGACTACCGCCCACTCTTTCGATCGAAGGTGTGTATGAAGGAGTTTGGATGAAAGGGGGTGTAAAAGGGGGTGCATTCCCTACACTTAATGACACCTAATTTGATGAAACTCCTTCATTTTGAAGGAGGACACTCTACCCATATCCCTTCCTCTTAGAGCAAGGGCTATGGGATAAAATGTTCAAAATGAATGAGTGGCTAGGCGAAGGAGTATTTTTTCCACTATGTGTTAGTGAAGTAGAGTGACCAGACGGGTAAATTTTTTCCGTCTAGTATAAAAAAAATCACCTGGAGGGGGAAAGATCTCCCGTTTGGGAGTTTATTTAATTTTTTAATAATAAAAACCTAGATAAGACCCGTATTTTAAGAGTTTAATATTTAAATAAATATCAAGACGGTTGAAGTTTACCCGTCTAGTGAAGACTAGCGACCACTCCTTCGATTGAAGGAGTGTATAATAGACTTTGGGTGAAAGATCCTCTCCTATGTACCTATAGTGGAGTTTAATTAGCTCTTTTTGAGTGAAACTCCTTCACTTTGAAAGAGGACACTCTACCCATAGCCCTTGCTCTTAGGAGCGGTAATGTGTCATCTGTGATGAGAGTGGGACAAACATGCTACTAGGACAAAAAGCGCACAAATTGGGCCTCCAATACTATGAATGGAGAGGGCCCAAAATAGGCCTAAATATAAAGCACCAAAATAGCCCTTCATTATCTCGGTTAAAACGAGAATCGATATATTGCAACGATTACGTCTCTGGATCCTTAGTTTATCGCACTTTCCTTCGCGAGGAGAACCTGCAGAAGAAGAAAGACATAGAAAGTCTCTGGATATTGTTGTGTTTGTAAACCTATCTACCAAGGTCAGTTATCCTCTCTTCGAATCAATCTATTTGACATCTCTTTTCTAAATCTAGGCTTTGTATAACCATTATATTTTCAAGTTTTTTCTAGGGTTTTACTTTTTACTTTTCAATTTTGTGATTTAGGGTTTTGTACAAACATGGATCCTGAGATAGCTAAAACCCAAGAAGAGAGAAAGAAGATGGAACAACAAATCGCTTCTCTCTCGACAGTTACTTATGATACTGAATTTTATGATAGTACTGGAAATCGATACGAAGGTTATGAAAGTTCAATTGCTGTAACCGAAGAAGAAGAAACTGTAGATCCTAGTTTATCTGATGTTCCTAGAAGATTAGCTTCTTATACTGCACCTCAATCATTGATGCGAGATGTGGCAAGAAGTGCTGAAGAGCACAATAATAATAATGATTCGGGGTTGAATGAAACATCGAGAAGAATTATTGATAGAGAAGATGATTATAGAAGGAGAAGATTGAATCGAGTACTCTCACCTGATCGAGTGGATGCTTTTGCATTGGGAGATAAAACTCCTGATCCATCTGTCAGGACTTATACTGAAATTATGAGGGAAGAATCTTTGAAGAGAGAGAGAGAAGAAACTTTGAGAGAAATTGGTAAGAAGAAGAAGGAAGAAGAAGAGGAGAAGGAGAAGGAGAGAGGTGGTGGTAGGAAGGTTGAAGAGAGAGAAAAAGATGAGGTACCTGCTCCTGTACCCAAAAGAAGGAATAGGTGGGATCAAAATCAGGATGTTGATGGTGCTAGTAAGAAGGCCAAGACTTCTTCGATGTCTGGGTCTGATTGGGATATGCCAGATTCAACTCCAGGGGTTGGAAGATGGGATGCAACACCTACTCCAGGAAGGATTGGGGATGCAACTCCTTCGCTATCTAGAAGGAATAGGTGGGATGAAACACCAACCCCTGGTCGGGTTGCAGATGCCGATGCTGATGCTACTCCATCTGCAGGTGTGACTCCTGCTGCTACTCCCTCGGGTATGACTTGGGATTCTACACCTAAACTTGCTGGTCTTGCTACTCCGACTCCCAAACGTCAAAGATCGAGATGGGATGAAACTCCTGCAAGCATGGGCAGTGTCACTCCAATGCCGGGTGCAACTCCAGCTGCTATGTACACTCCAGGAGTTACACCTCTTGGAGGCGTTGATATGGCTACCCCAACTCCTGGGGCACTTAATCTTCGCGGCGCAATCACACCTGAACAGTACAATTTAATGCGATGGGAGAAGGATATTGAAGAGAGAAACAGGCTGTTAAGTGACGAGGAACTTGATGCAATGTTTCCACAAGAAGGGTACAAAATTTTGGATCCTCCAGCATCTTACGTTCCGATTAGAACTCCGGCCAGGAAGCTTCTGCAAACTCCCACTCCAGTGGGTACCCCACTTTATCAAATCCCTGAAGAGAACCGTGGGCAGCAATTTGATGTTCCAAAAGAAGCACCTGGAGGGTTGCCATTCATGAAACCAGAGGATATGCAGTATTTTGAACCATTGCTGAGAGAAGTTGATGAAGAAACATTGTCGCCTGACGAGCAGAAAGAGAGGAAGATCATGAAACTACTGCTAAAGGTCAAGAATGGGACACCCCCACAGAGGAAAACTGCATTGAGACAGTTGACTGATAAAGCGCGGGAATTTGGTGCAGGCCCACTCTTTAACAGGATATTGCCATTACTTATGCAACCCACGTTGGAAGATCAAGAGCGGCATCTTTTAGTTAAGGTTATCGATAGGGTTTTGTACAAGTTGGATGAGCTTGTTAGGCCTTTCGTTCACAAAATCCTTGTGGTGATTGAGCCTCTTCTGATCGATGAGGACTATTATGCTCGTGTAGAGGGAAGAGAAATTATTTCCAACCTGAGTAAAGCTGCTGGTTTGGCTACTATGATTGCTGCAATGAGGCCCGATATTGATAACATTGATGAGTATGTGAGGAACACTACAGCGAGGGCTTTCAGTGTTGTTGCTTCTGCTTTGGGAATTCCAGCGCTGCTGCCTTTTTTGAAAGCTGTCTGTCAGAGTAAGAAATCTTGGCAAGCTCGGCACACTGGTATCAAGATTGTTCAGCAGATTGCAATCTTAATTGGTTGCGCAGTACTTCCTCATTTGAGATCTCTTGTGGAAATCATAGAACATGGTCTTGTTGATGAGAACCAGAAGGTCAGGACCATTACTGCGCTGTCGTTGGCTGCCCTGGCTGAAGCTTCTGCTCCCTATGGTATTGAAAGTTTTGATTCTGTCCTGAAGCCTTTGTGGAAGGGTATCAGATCACACAGGGGTAAGGTTTTGGCTGCTTTCTTGAAAGCAATTGGTTTTATCATTCCCCTCATGGATGCGATATATGCTAGTTACTATACCAAGGAAGTGATGTTCATATTGATCCGTGAGTTCCAGTCTCCTGATGAAGAAATGAAGAAAATTGTGCTGAAAGTCGTTAAGCAGTGTGTTAGTACAGAAGGTGTAGAAGCTGATTATATCAGAAGTGATATTCTTCCGGAGTTTTTCAAGAACTTTTGGGTGAGAAGAATGGCCTTGGACCGTAGAAACTATAGGCAGCTTGTGGAAACAACTGTGGAGATCGCAAACAAGGTCGGTGTTGCTGATATAGTGGGAAGAATCGTCGAGGATCTTAAAGATGAGAGTGAACCTTACAGAAGAATGGTGATGGAAACTATTGAGAAGGTGGTTGCAAACTTGGGTGCATCTGATATTGATGCACGCTTGGAAGAACTTCTTATTGATGGTATACTGTACGCTTTCCAGGAGCAAACTAGTGACGATGCTAATGTTATGTTGAATGGATTTGGGGCTGTTGTGAATGCCCTGGGGCAGAGAGTGAAACCCTATCTTCCTCAGATATGTGGTACCATTAAGTGGCGTTTGAACAACAAGAGTGCGAAGGTTAGACAGCAAGCAGCAGATCTCATTTCTAGAATTGCTGTTGTGATGAAGCAATGCCAAGAAGAGCAGCTGATGGGTCATCTTGGTGTTGTCTTGTATGAGTACTTGGGAGAAGAGTACCCTGAAGTTCTGGGATCCATTTTAGGAGCTCTGAAGGCAATTGTTAATGTTATCGGAATGACAAAGATGACACCGCCAATCAAAGATCTGCTTCCTCGATTGACTCCTATTTTGAAGAATCGACATGAAAAAGTTCAAGAGAACTGCATTGATCTTGTTGGTAGGATTGCCGATCGTGGAGCTGAATTTGTACCTGCGAGGGAGTGGATGAGAATATGTTTTGAGCTTCTTGAGATGCTGAAAGCCCACAAGAAAGGAATTCGAAGGGCTACT
Source organism: Papaver californicum (assembly GCA_023531435.1). Lineage (NCBI taxonomy): Eukaryota > Viridiplantae > Streptophyta > Magnoliopsida > Ranunculales > Papaveraceae > Papaver > Papaver californicum. The sequence goes on along the minus strand of JAJJMC010015345.1, from coordinate 525 downwards.
GTCAACACGTTTGGGTACATCGCGAAAGCCATTGGACCCCAAGATGTCCTGGCAACATTGTTGAACAACCTCAAAGTGCAGGAGCGTCAGAACCGTGTATGCACAACTGTAGCTATTGCAATAGTTGCAGAAACTTGTTCTCCGTTCACAGTTCTGCCAGCTCTTATGAATGAGTATCGTGTGCCAGAGCTGAATGTGCAGAATGGTGTTTTAAAATCACTTTCGTTTCTGTTCGAGTATATTGGCGAGATGGGTAAGGATTACATATATGCTGTGACTCCTCTTCTTGAAGATGCGTTAATGGATAGGGATCTGGTTCACAGGCAAACAGCGGCTTCTGCTGTAAAGCACATGGCTTTAGGTGTGTCTGGGTTAGGCTGTGAAGATGCTTTAGTTCATCTTCTGAATTATGTGTGGCCAAATATATTTGAGACTTCTCCCCATGTTATTAATGCTGTAATGGAAGCAATCGAAGGAATGAGGGTTGCCTTAGGGGCTGCCGCAATTTTGAATTACTGTTTACAG
>JAJJMC010015343.1:0-24794 GCA_023531435.1 Papaver californicum | reverse complement strand
AAAATTCAATAAATATAAGTGAAATCAAGTGAAATTGATGAAAAATTAAGTTAAACCCTAAATGTATGTGTATTTGTCATATTGTGCTTGATGACCTAGTCGATTGAGTATGAGTTTTCAAGGAAACCCTAAATGTACAATTGTTGTTCATATTATTCTTAATGACCTAGTCGATTGACTGATAATCTTTTCTGGAACCCTAAATGGACTATTGTTTCATACTTTTCTTAATGACCTAAGGTTGATGGATAGTTCAATATTACTCAATTTCACTCAAATTGTTTCGATCTCATTTAGTTTTATCATTTGTGTATTAACATGTTGACATTTTGGGTAAATCATATTGCTTTGAGGGCTCACGAATAACCCAAATTGGAGAAATCAAAGTTGAATTGTAACAAAGGTTGATAAATAAATCGGATGCACGGGTTCGATTTAACATGGCAATTGTGATTTTTTAGACCTATAAACCTCCCCTCTTTAAGGTTCACACAACGAGAAATGTTTGATGCGTTAACTTGTCCGAAACCTTATTTTCCTTTCAAAGTCTACAAAATGAATTCTTCTTAGTGTTCGACATCACATATAAAGCGTTTGGCACCCTATACTTATCCCTTATTATTGTCTAGTGAAACAATTATCAAATTAATTTCTTATTTTTCTGATTCATTCTTACATATTCAAAATAAACATTTATGTATAATCAAAGGTCGATAAAAATATCCTCAATCATTTTTTTTTTTACTATTCTTTGTTTTTTTTTCATATCGAAGGTTGATAAATAAACCTAACATACGAGTTCGTTAAAATGATGGATAAGTGGATAAACTAATGAAATCGAAGAAAAATTGAGTGAGGCCAACTAGCAACATATAAGATTGATTTAAAAAAAAGATAGATAAAATGATTGATAAAAAATAGATAAAATGATTGAGTGAGGAATAACCGATGGAGTTCAAGAGAAATTGAGTGAGGTCGACCGATATTGGATAAAATTAATGGACAACGGGTAAAATTGACTAAAAGTCAATGGACATTTGGTTAAAATGATGGATAACTAGATATTTGGTGTGATAGGTTAAGATCAACAAATAACTAGAGATTTGAGGTTGGAAGAAATAATTGCAAATTTTGTAGATCAACGGAAGAAAAAAACAAGAAGAAATTCAAATTAATTCGACTAAAATTAAAGAGATTATGTCAAATTGGATAAGTTAGAGTGACGAAAATTGAAATTGGGAAAACATGAATTAAAACTGTAGGGTTATTGAATAAATTAAAAAAAATAACTCTTCTGAATTGAGGCGATTGCGTTGGATTGAATAAATATAATCAGAATCTGATACTTCAAATGTAAATCCAAACGTAGATGAGCGTTTTCACGGTGAGGGGCTTACGAAGAAGCTAAAATTAGGTAAATCAAAAATGAATTCTATCGAGATTAAAAGAAAATGGAGAAATTGAAATTTCAGTCCTTTTAAATTGAAGCGATTGCATTAAATTGTATTGAATTGGGCGAAAAAGGATGGAAATTTTGGTCCGCCAGATTCGTGATCCGTATGAGCATAAGATGTTAATTTTGGTCCGTCAGATTCGTGATCCGTATGAGCATAAAATGTTAATTTTAAGCCGTCAGATTAACAATCTGTATGAGTAGAAGATGGAAAACCTAGAACCATCCGATCAACCTAACTTTTAATCTTAAACCGTCAGATGAATCAAACCCTAGTTTTTTTATTTATTGACCACGAAGTTCCCTTTATTTACGTTTAATACCCTTATATATAAACACCCTAACCCTAAGGAAACATTCTCAACTTCTCATTTCCAGCGCCTCCTTCTCTCTGCCTCCCTACTGAATCTCTGTCTTTCCAGCGCCTCTCCCTGCCTCCTTCTCTCTGCCTCACTCACTAAATTTCCAGCGCCTCCTTCTCACTAATGTCTGAGAATGAATACTGTTTTCTCACAATCTTGCTTCGCATGGCCGCATGGACTGCACCACATTTCAGTTAGAATCATTGCTTCACTGAGTGAGATTATGTTGACCCAAGTTTAATACTATCAAGAAGATGTACCATGTAGTTTGCGGTGTCTCTTTAACCTAAATTAAATCTCTCTTTTGTTAGGTTACATCTGTTATTTTGATATCTATTTTTTGATGTCAGAGGCTCACAAGTTCGCTATTTATGATCATGTTGGTGAAGAAAGATAATATTGTATTGATTATAATTTTTCAGTTCGTAAAAAAAGATGTAGAAGATCTAACATGTATAGTACACTTTTCATGTCTGCAACATACAATTGCAGACCGTCATTATTTCAATTTACTAATCTCGTGGTGTATTGTTATGCTAATTTATCAAGTGGGTTTTGATTTAACAGTGGAATTTTTTGATTTTGGATTTTTGAATTAGGGCTTTTTATTTTTGTTTGGGATTTTGATCTAATTTGGGAAATTTTCCAGTTTTGTGAAGTGGGTTTTGTTAATAAAGATGAATTGATTTTTCTATTTGTGTGAATTATGTTCATAGTGACTTGATGACTTTGACTTGATTATGCCTGGTTTTCTTTGATCAAGTTCCAGTTTGTGATTTGTTCATAGCGATAGCTGCTTCTGCTGTTTCCTTAGCCAGATATCTACTTGAGTATGGAATGCGGAGCTATCACTACTTAGATTAAGAGTCGTTTTCAACAGATGATTTTCTCCTTTGATTTGCATACTGATCAATAAACTTATGTATACATGTTAGGATGAGCAAGGCTGCAAGATGATGCAGGGCTTATTTTGGGATACAACTGTGTTAATGATGTTGGTCTGCAAGATGACTACAGGTTAGTGTACGACAATCTGTAAGGTTTAGTTTAATCTTGGTTTAGTCATGATGATGAAGATTGGTTAATAATGATGAATAATTTGTTTGCAGTTGTAGTCTTCTGTTGTGATTTGTTTTTCATTTTCTTTTACGCAGATACTGGGGTGAATAATTTTGGGATTTGTAGGAATTATATTATGAATCTATGTAAGTGGATGTTTGTAATAATTTTAGTTTTTTTTTGTATTTTTTTTGGGTTTTGATACTGTAATAGGATTTTTTTGGGGTTTGTTTTGTATGTATTATTTAGGTATTAAACTTTACTTTTGTATTTAAAGTTTATTATTGCTGTAGGTACACTATTCTGCTCAACTCAAAGCTTCAAGGGACAGAGCTTAATGTCAGTATTTGAATGAGGCTTTTTGAAGAAGATTGGTTGTCAACCTTCTTGTTCTTTTGGGAAGTGAAACTAGACATTAAGATGATACAAGTACTATTCATTTTGTATGTATTTTGGTTCTTGTCGGGATGTATGAAACAATATTGTTAAAAGGTTATGCTTTTTGGTGGGATATTCAAATGAAATATATTTGTAATTATCTAATCTTAATTATAATTCTAAATTAGATGTTTTCATTTTAATTATATCAATCTTAGTTATAACTTTTTTTAATTGTAATTAGATTTTTGGATTATTTAAATAAAAAAATGAACAAAAAAATTGAGTAACTTAAATACTTCAGCAACCAACTTTAAGCCAATTAAAATCTGAATTCTAAAATAATTTGGAAGCTCAAAAATTTAAACAATCAACTTGAGTAAAAACTTTGATACCTTCAAAGTTTAAGCAACCAACTTCACGACAATCAAAAGTAGAAATCGCTTGTAGCAAGTAAAATCATTTGATCGCTTAAAAGTTTAACCAAGTAAAATCAGGTTTAGTTGTTCCATGTATCTTCTAACTAGGTAGTTTAATAGCTCCTAAGTCACAAGCTGCTTCTAGAGAGTAAAAAAATTTGTACCTCAAAAGCTTGAGCAACCAACTTCAGGCCAATCAAAATCATAAATCACTTTTACCGAGCAAAATTTTTGATCGCTTAAAACTTTAACCAATCAATTTCATAAATAGTTGCTCCATGTATCTATCAACTAAGTAGTTTAATTGCTTTAGAATGATTGGTATATCTGAAGCGATTGATATGTTACTTGCTATATTGGTTGGTCTAGATGTTAAGCGATCAAAATTTTACTTGCTCCATGTTAGTTGGTCTGATGTTAAGCAATGAGAAAAACACTCGCTTTAGGTAAGTTGGTTTATTACTAGAGCGATTGCATGGTCGCTCAAGGCTTTGAGATACATGGCTTTGGGCAACCAACGGAGCGAGTGCCACTTTTAGTCGCTATAACGGTTATAGCGACTTAAAAGGGGCTTTAAGCGACTTAAAACGACATGTCGCTTAAACCCATTTTTCTTGTAGTGTCGTTAGGAAAATGCAAGTCGATTTTCCTTTCCAAGCATGATACTCGAAAGGTATTTTCCATACCGTTCCACCTCACCCTTGTTCTGCAAAGGGTACAAGGTCATTAAAGCCAATGGTGAATGCCTTTGGAAAGCATCACATACTTACGAGCATTGTCCAGGACTAACTCATGCCTTGACCTAGCACCTAGGCCATTTCAGCTTATTTTTCGCTTCCTCAACTCTGCTTCGACTAAGCACTGGACGCATGCACCGATCTTGCTCTTGCCAAGAGTGCATCAACTAGGCATATTTCGTTCATACCGTTATAGATGGTGGATTTTTACAAAGGATAAAATAGTAAAATCATCTCTACCTAGTAGTAGAATCAAATAAATAATACTGTATATGCTACTAACTTAGCATCAAAGGCGTAAAATTCGTATTTTATCTACCGCGAGAGAATTGAAATATCGAATAAACATATTTCATATTCCGCAAGAGAATTGAAATATCGAATAAAATATTTCATATTCCGTAAGAGAATTGAAATATGGAATAAACATATTTTATATTCTGCAAGAGAATTGAAATATCAAACAAGCATATTTTATATTCCGAAAGAGAATTGAAATATTAAATGCTTATTACGGGCAAATCCTAGATGTATTATACACTATTATAGAGAAATATTTTCCTCATAATATCACTGATGCTGACAGTAGTCCGTTCCCAGATGATTCCTGACTATTCAGAATAAACATCCAGAACATTCCTTTGTTCCTGAGTGGATGTCGACGCGCATAAATTATTGCACACTAGTATAGAGCAACTTCATTCCTCCTCATATTCCCTGGTTGAATATTTATAGTGACTTTGCATCAATATTAAAATTCAAATTGAATAATTGATTTATCATAACACATAACAAGCTGCATACGGATGCACTAAGTTGAAACATCACATCTTTGTATGATCACTAAGTCACCGTCACGCCAAATGAAAAAACTAAAATTCCAATCATTATTGGTCGAACTTGAATAACAATTCCCAATGTTGGTTGTATTAAAAATCCCAACATTGGTCAAACTACAACGAAACCCTAATTTTGGTTAATACCCAATTGTTTGATACATCATCATAATCACCTTACAAAAACGTGACGATGAGTATATAATGGGGCAAAATATTCTAAACAAAATATATTCCCTTACATGTCTACTACGACACACTAAAAGGGTATCCTATTCCGAGTTACGGTCTAAGAGATATGGCCTAAAACCTAGATGAACTACAAGCTGAAAACTGTCAAAATTTCATCCGAAGGGTTTCTGTTTACTCCGTTAAACAACAAAAACGAGCTCGAAACCTAATTCTTTCCGCGTGACGAAATATCCAGCGATTTTCCGATTCCGAATTGGGGCTGATCCTCGAAAACGGACATCGTATGAAAAATCCACAACGTTTTTACTAAAGAACGTCATGTCTGAAAATTTTGGACGTGAAAGGATAACATATAGCTTCGAAGAGCTTATAGCCGCGAAGAGCATATAGCTTCGAAGAGATTATAGCCGCGAAGAGCATATAGCTTCGAAGAGCTTATATCTGCGAAGAGCAAGTAACTTCAAAGAGCAAACAAGAGGAGGGACTAATAATAATAAGCAAAATAAAGAAAAAGGAGGGTTGTGGGACCGGTGTCAACCGGCCGACCGGTCGGCCACCCTTGGACGGTACCCACTCCCTCTTCTTTTAGGTTTTGTTATTTTTACTTTTATTTTATGGTTTCCTAATCCTCTTAAAACTCATTTGATCTTCTAATAGCTGCACACAACAAGGTCCTGCACACAACAAGGTCCTACAACCATCTAATATATATTAAAATACTATTATTTTAATATCTCTAAAATTTTACTTTTCTCTTTAATGATACGCTTCAACTACCAATATCAATATTAATCAGACTCTTAAACACAATGATGTATTAAGCATCATTGCTAGTCTCAGCAACATGTTAGACTCAGCAATATGCTAGTTTCAACCATATGCTAGTCTCAACAACAATCTAGACTCAGCAATATGCTAGAATCGGCAATATGCTAGTCTCAGCAATATGCTAGTCTCAGTCATATGATAGTCTCAGCAACAATCTAGACTCAGCAACATGATAGACTCATCAATATGCTAAGACTAACAGTCTAGCTAGGTCAACAACTGACCAAATAATACACGTCTATAAAATAAACTCAAACCATATTTGAGACATCAACAGTCACATTAGGGGATATTCACTAGGATTTTGATCTGGCGGCCTACAACACATGCGGTTTAACAATACACCCACGATGAGAAAGTATAAAAGTCGTTTTGCGGTTGAAGGAGTGAATGTAATAGTGGTCGTACAACTGTCAAGTCCCACTAACATGATGGAGTCGGTTTTCACCATGATCTTTACTTCTTTTCTCTCCCACTCCTCTTCATCTGTCACCACTTACGAGATCAATGTGTTAACTTCTACTTCTACAAATAGGTTCTTCAACCTATCGACAAAGGACAAAAGTTTTTTCTTTCAAGAGTTTTATCTCATAAGCACTTGAATGATCACAAAGTTATCATCTTAGATACTCTCAGAAAACTCGCTTTCGTCTTCACAGCAGTTCAACGCATCTCATCATCATTGAAATTCAATCTCATTGATCGCAATACTTTCTCTGCTTCCCTCCTTACAGATCAACCATTTTCCTTCCTTTGTGACCGAAGCGAAATTGGAACGGTCATTTATTGATTTAGGCCAATTTCGTACAGATTGATCTCTCGAATCTTAAAAGCACTTATACAGTACAAATGTTTGGTGTTTAAAATATTTTCTCTTGAATCAATTTGCTCTTTGAACGACTTGCTTCGACCAACAACAACCTACTCCATCATTTTTTTTTCCCTTTTACCCTTTAATCGTTTTTACCCACAAACAACCGTATGGATTGATAGGAAGTATGAACATTCATCAAATGGAATGCAACTACCTCACCAAGTGCGGCAATAATCATCTCTTGCATAGCATTACCGAGCCAGATGATATGATTTACCAAAGCATCACAATCATCTCCAAATTAGATGATATGAGCGACAAGATGTTGCACCTCAATGCATTATATTTCGGCTGCCTACGTACCCAACCCATACCTTGAAGGGATCAAGTATGACCGTAGTTCATCCTAAGGGTCAATTCGAATGGAATAAGCAACTTAAGCCTATTAAGGCAAAGTCAAGATCGATTCCAACTTCGTTGCAAGGAAAAAGTCCAAGCAAATCCTAGTCCGTATAGGCCAAGGGAATTTCGCAAGGTATGCACCAGCTTGTGCATAACTATCGTTACTTAGTATGCAAATATGTATTCTCGAGTACGCCACACGATTGAATGATGATTTCGTATAATTCAAGCTTTATCGGCTAAGCAAAAGCATATTGACATTTATGCATCAAGTATGCACCAACGTCTAGGCCACATCGTATATATGTGCATTACCGCTCATGCACATTTGACCCAAGCTCCCTCCGTATATATTCTTAATCGTATTTCCATATATTTGGAAAATAGGGGTAAGGGACATTCATCTACTGCACTTTAGGTAAATTCGCCAACTGGTTAGCAAGCTGCTAGGCAAATCCTCCAAATGGTTAGCATGGCTAGAAAAATCCGCCAACTGGTTAGCATAGCTAAGGCAATTCAGCCAACTGGTTAGAAAGCTGTTAGGAAAATCCGCCAACTGGTTAGCATAGCTAGGGCAATTCCGCTTTCTAGTTAGCCAAGTCTATTTTCTAGTTAGCATGGCAAGGAAAATACGCTTTCTAGTTTGCAAAGTCTGCTTTCTAGTTAACATGGATATGCAAATCCGCATTCTAGTTAGCCAAGTCTGCTTTCTAGTTATCATAGCTTGGCAAATCCGCTTTCTGGTTAGCATAGCTAGGCAATTCCGCTTCCCTATTAGCATAGCTAAGGAAAATCCGCTTTCCCATTAGCATAGCTAGGAAAATCCGCTTTCTAGTTAGCATAGCTAAGCATCATCGCTTTCCAACCAACACCTCTTCCTTATATATGTTTTACTCGCATTTCTACGAGAATATAAAAGAAGGGGAGATGATATCCATCGAATGCACTCTAGGCAAATCCACCAACTGGTTAGCAAAAATAGCTAGGAAAATCCGCCAACTGGTTAGTAAAAATAGCTAGGAAAATCCGTCAACTGGTTAGCATGGAAAGGAAAATCCACCAACTGGTTAGCATGGCTAGGAAAATCCGCCAAATAGTTAGCATAACTAGGCAAATCCTCTTTCTAGTTCGCATAGGTAAGCAAATCCGCTTTCTGGTTAGCATAGCTAGGCAAATCCACTTTCCCGTTAGCATAGCTGCTAGGAAATTCCTCTTTCCCGTTAGCATAGCTAGGAAAATCTGCTTACTAGTTAGCATAGCTAAGCATCATCGTTTTCCAACCAACACCTCCTCCCCATATATGTTTTACTCGCATTTTTACAAGAATATAAAAGAAGAGGAGATGACACACATCGTCTGCACTTTAGGAAAATCCGCCAACTGCTTAGCATGGCAAGGGAAATCCGCCAATTGGTTAGCATGGTAAGGCAAATATCCCTTCCATATATATGTCTTAATCACATCTCCACATATTTGGAAAAGGAAGGTAAAAAACATTCATTGACTGCACTTTAGGCAAAATATGACTATTTTGCCCCTCGTTCAAAACTTGATGAATATGATTTTTCACTTTTAATTATAAGATTACCGTTTTACACATGGTGTGTAAAATTACTATTTACCCATGAATAACTGTTTTTCCCCCGGTGTGTAAAATTACTATTTTACCCCTTTGTTAAAAATACGGGTGTTACACAGTTGCTTTAATTCCCAATTTGAATTCACTGCCAAAGATAGAATTAGTCTTATAGTTGTTGGTTTCACAACTGGATTAAAGGTGCCATTGTAATCCAAACCCTCTAGTTAGTTGAAACCTTTTGCCACAAATATGACTTTGTGCCCGTCAATAGTACCATCAACATTTTATTTTATTCTAAATACCTACTTACAACCAACAACATTCTGAGAATGATGAGGAAGAACCAATACCCAAGTTCCAGCATCATTTAAGGCATTTTTCTCATTATGAAGTTCAGTTTGCCACTTTGGACATTTATTTGCTTGAGCAAAAGTTTTAGGTATTGAAGGTGGAACTGAAGTCATATAAGATACATGTAATAAATGTCTAGTAGCAAGAAAAACCTTTGGTTTAGAAATACCATTTTTGGATCTTGTAGCCATGGGATGAATTGAAGTATCAGAATTGGCAGTTGTAGAGACAGTTGTAGAAGTAATTGCAGGTATGCCAGCTATAGTAGCTACCTTAGATTCAAATGCAGGTGTATGATGTGAAGTAGTTGAGCCACATGTTGTGACAGAAGTAGGAAGAATAATATCCTGTGAAGTATTAGAGTTTGGTGGAGAAGTTATTGCCGAACTGAGCATTTCCAATCTACAAGGAGAAGATAAACCCTTGTCAATAAGAGGGAATGCATTCTCAGTGAACTCCATATGCCTTGAGACATAAATTTTACCAGAATAAAAAATCAAGACACTATATCCCTTATGGTGATTGTTGTAGCCTAAGAACACACATGCTTTTTTTCTAGGTTCAAGCTTACTCTTTGTGTATGGCTTGAGCCATGGAAAGCATAAGCATCCAAAAATCTTAAGAAAATTATAATCAGTAGTCTTCTTAAAGAGAACTTCAAAAGGAGAAATCATATGTAAATATTTAGTTGGAAGTCTATTAATGACATAATTAGCTGTAGTTAAGGCTTCCACCCAAAATCTATCTGGTACACCAAATTATATTAAGAAGGCTCTAGTAATATCTATAAGATGTCTGTGTTTTGACTCGACCACACCATTCTAAGAGATAAGACCCTACTTCATTATTGACAAATTCTCCACCACCATCAGTTCTCAATATTTTGCTTCTTGTTGAGAAAAGATTTCCAACAAAAGGTTTAAAGTGTGAAAATAGTCTTGAACTCATACTTCGCAGCAAGAGGATATATCCAACAAAATTTACGAAATTCATCAACAATATTTACATAGAATCTGTAACCAGATACATATATAGTAGGTGCAGGACCCCAAACATCTAGATGAAGTAACTCCAAAGGAGCAATACTGACAGAACTAGATAGTTGAAAGGGTTTCTTATGACTTCTAGCTAATTTACAATAATTGTAGAAAAGAGGTTCATGTAAAAAAACCAGAGAGGATAAGTTTCTACGCACTTTATTCATGGTTTGAAAAGAGGGATGGCCTAGTCTCTTATGCCAAGTTGCAGCTGAAACTTTGACACATGATAAGGCTGTGGAAGCAGTTGGTGTACAAGATTGTAGTTGACAGTGAAGAGGATATAAACCACCTTTACTGAGGCCCTTCAATAGTATCTTCTGAGATAGAAGATCCTTTTCCACAAAGTCATAAGGAGTAAAGGTAAGAGAGCAATTATTGTCTCTAGTAAACTTCTGAACTGAAATGAGGTTTTGTGCATATTTTGGAGCATGAAGAACATATTTTAATTGAAAAGAAAATTTGAATTACTAATATGAGAGATAGCCATACCTTCACCTGTAGCAGTAGCCACTTGAGCAGTCCCATCATAAGAAGTAGAAGCACCAAGATCATCTACATTGTATGTAAGACGATTTGTAGTACCAAAATCCATATACCATGGATTTTCACCAAGAATATTAGCACTAGAAAACATAACAGATAGATTCTGTGGAGGTTCCCTGCTTTGATAGGAAAATTTCATTCTTTGATAGCACTCTAAAGCAGTGTGACCAATTTTAGAGCAAATCTGACATACAACACGATTGCTAGAAGGAGTAGGAGGTCTTTTTGACATTGTATTAACAAAAGATGGATTTCTAGGTGCAGTAGATCCAGGAAAACCACCTCTAAAAGAGAAATTGCTACCACAAACATGAAATCTAGTATGAAAATTTGGGCGATAATGTTTGTAATTACCTTGAGAAGATGTAGATGCAAGAAAAGCTTTTGATTCTTCATTAGATCTAATAGCAGCATTTCTTTCAGAGATTATTATTTTTTCGCTCAAAAGAAGGTTGCGAAGTTCACCAAAAGTAGCAGGAGGAGATCGAATCCTAATTGAAGTAGAAAAAACATGATAATCTGGACCAAGACCACCAAGAACAGTTCCAAAAGTTCATCATCAGAAGTTTTAGATCCACGCGCACCCAATTGATTTGAAAGTTTCTCAATATCAGAAATGTATGTAGAAACTTTAGAAGATCCTAATTTCATGTTTTGAAGTTGAGTACGCAGCAGAATTATATGAGCTGAAGAGGAAACGCCAAATATTATCTCATAATTATTTTGAGGTAGAAGAATCCGAGACATTAACAATAACATTTGCAGAGATAGATGCATTTAATAGCAGAAGAACACAAGTATCTTCATCATGCCAGATTGCGAAATTTTGGACAGAAGGAGCATCTCGAGTTCCTAAAGCAATAAATTGAGGAGGACATGGATTTGACCAGTCAACATAACCAAGAACATGAAATTTGCTAAGAACTAGAGTAATTAACGACTTCCATATAAGGTAATTATCTTCCTGAATTTTAATAGGAATGATATTAGCAAGAGTATGAAGAAGAACAAAAGTAACGGAATAATTTAGTGAAACAAGTAATTTAGACATTGTTTGTTCAGATCAAAGAAGATGAAGGTTAATCAGAGATCGATTTTGAGAGATTTAGCGGAATAAAATCGTAGCATGAAAACCAGAGATTATGGTTTTTAGACTGATACCATAGTTGTGATAGGAGAATCATATATTTTCAATACACAGAGAAGAAGAGAATACAATTGTTTTTATTGTACATACTCGATAGAAGAGAAAGTAAAGACAGAGTAACGGTAACTAAAGAAGCTGTTACCAGCTTTCAAACAGACACTGGACAAAAACAAGAGACCACTCAATGATAAGCACGTGTACTCTGTTACAGTTAAAAAATAAATAAACATAGTGTAAGAAAGACACTGACTAAATGTCGCTCTGTCAGTTACAGTTAGAAAGCAAGTAAACAGAGTGTAAGAAATACACTGACTAAATGTCACAGAGCTATCCCCATTAGGGCTGAACACGGTAACGGTTTTCCACGAAAACCCGTCAAAACCGAACCGAATGGACCAAAACTGAACCGAACCGTTTACTAATGGAACGGTTATGGAAAAAAAATGTGAAAACCGGTAGTCACGGTTTCGGTTTTAGTTTGGCCAAAAACCGAACCGTTATACCATGGAAAACCGACTAATTAGAGCCGTTCATCTAGATTTTGATAGATCTAATCTAGACCTTCCATTAACCTTCATATATAACTCGCCTCTTACCCTAATTCTCATTTCCCTATCTTCTCTTCCAACTTTCTTTTTGCAGCGCCTCCACCTCCAGTCTCTTGCACTTCTTGATTCTTTCCATTGAAGTCATTTATCTAGGGTTTCAAAGGCTTTCAATACAATCTCAGTGACAGAAGAGAAAACCACACAGAAGAAGATTTATTCGTCCGCAACCATGGTAAACATCACAAAACCCTAAATCTTCTCTTCCTCCTTCACACTATCTCTTTACCACCATGAACCCTAATCTCTTCTTTTGTTTCATTTTTTTTCTTATCAGATTATGTCCGAGAAGAACCGTCGTGAGATTTCAAAGTACCTCTTCCAAGGTAAAAAAAACTCGTTAGATATGTGTTTCTGCTTGATTTGTTCCTTATTGTGTTATGTATTTAATGGATTTGTGTTTGATTTGGTTTTTTAATAGAGGGAGTATTGAATGCAAAGAAGGATTTTTCAAGGTGGGTTGAAGATAGCATTGAGGGTTCCCAAGGTAAATCTTTTAAACCCTAACTTTTTTTTTATTTCCATTTTACTGGTAGATCTGTTGGCATATGTTTCCTATGACAGAAATGATGTTGGGTTTTTGGTCTGATTGTCGAATTTAGGGGCTTTCATGTTTTATCTGTTGATTTAGTTTTTATTCTTATGTTTTCTACTCCATGAATTTGATGATTCTTGTTCTGCGTTTGTATTATCTTGTATAAATTCAATGATTGTCCTTCTACTTGGGGTTGTCTTGGAGAAGCTCCTGAAGGTAGCATTAAAAGTAAGATTCATAATTGATTTCTGTAGCTCCACTAATCCAATACTCAATTTCTTATATATTTAAATGTATTAACTGAAAATGGGTTTTGGTTAATTTATTTGTAGTTTGGAATGAAACTGTTGGCTCGTACGTGTTAATCCATTTGTTGTCTGTACATCAATAGAGCCTGGGCGAGTCTTGGATATACATTACATGGTGGGATAATTGATGGACAGGGAGATATCAAGCTCATATGTGGCCGAAAGGTTGCTTTCATCAATGCAGGAGAGGGGAATGTTACCAGATTTTGTGCTTGTGTTGTGAAACATTGTAGTTTTTAGTCATTTGGATGGTTTAATGAAGAATGAATTTTTTTATTTTTTTTTGAATTTTTCATTGTCAGTTCCACGAAACTGACAGAATCAACCGGTTAACCGAAACCCGTTGGAAAAAACCGAAACCGAGAAAAAATCGACTAAAACCAAACCGACGGTAAACGGAACGGTTATGGAAAATTATTTAGAAAACCGACCTTGCCGGTTTCGATTTTGGTTTGGCACAAAACCGAACCAAAACCGACCATGTACAACCCTAATTCCCATTAACCATCGCATTAGGTTTTTGACATCATCGTTGAAGATGCTCTTAGTTGAGAAGTGATTGACTATTGCAAAACTGTTGCAAAACAGTGAAACACGTACTAATTTATTACACTGACGCATGTGCAACTTATAGATTGTGGTTGCACCAACAACACAACTGTCTCCATTTTAAACTGACGTGCATAGCAGTACACCACGGATTAACTGTTTTACTCATTCTTACTCAATGAGTTCAATCCAGGCACGTTCCAACTTCCAACCCCCATGGCCATGGACAACAAAGCTTCATCACCCTTTGACCATCAGTTAGTGTATCTTATTTTTAACGCCTTTATTTGCTAGTAATCACGTGTTCATTTACATGTACATGTACATGATAACATGACCAACATTTGTCATTCAAGAGCCTTGATAGAATAGTTAAATAAGAATCTTAGAAAATAGTGGGATCATATTTAAATTCCTTTGTTCTGATATGAATATGTTCCACATCTGGATAGAAGAGTTCTCTAGTCATTGAATATTTGTATACTTTTTATAACCGACAAAAGTTTTCCTGAATCATGACCTCATATCGAGTAATATTAAGTGGTTTAAAAAATGATACTTTTATTTTTATCTAAAAATAAATTAAATTAAAAATATAAAAACATTATTTTTTTTAAAATGGAAGGAATAATATATTTATAATTTATAATCCAGTATTGCTTCAGTTGAAGGAACAAAAATGATTTATCTACCGTGAGCTAAACACCTTGGATAATCCTGCATGACCCAATCATGGTAGATCCCATCCAACCCTAACAGATTGTCCCTGTTAGTCTTTGGACGGATCCATCGAGATTGTGTCACATAAGATTATCCATCCACAGTGCCCAACTCACGGTGGGTGTAGAAAGTTTTTTGAAGAAAAGGAGATGGATTGTGTCCGTGATTTGCGTGGTACAGTCAAACACATGATGCATGTGCCATGTAGTGAGGCTCCCATGTCCTACCGACTTCCCCAATGCATTACGAAAATATGTGACTTTAGAACCCCCACATGCATTATTACTTATTCTATATTGCTGCCGCTGATATATATATAGCTCCTCGTATTTAACATACTTGTTTGCAGAGGCAGAGCCGGAACCGAAGGGGCAACAGAATAACCCACCGTGCTAAAATGAATTTAGCAAGTTTGCCCGCGTCATTTTAGGCTTAGTCTTATGGAGTAGTAAGATCAACTTTTAAGATAAAAAGTGTTGTCAAAAGTTATAGTTTCAGATTGTATTTAAAGGGTTGTTTAAATATAATTTAGAATCAACTCTGTGACGTAAAAGAGTTTATTTTTTATGTCAAATCATTTAGCGTTTTAAATTTTAACCATCAGATTTTATGTTAGAAATTAAAATCTAACAATTATGTTATATTGTGCAAACTATTTGATGCTTTAAATTTTATCCATCAATTTTTTTTTAAATTTTAAAATCCAACAACTTTCAGCGTCAAACCATTCTTGATTCGACTTTCAATTACGATAAAAATAGTGTGTTGATTCACTCTGATGTGTCCAACTATAAATTTTGAATCTTGGAGGATTATAAAAATAATCCTTAGTTTGTGCTCTCTTGCGAGGTTGGTTAAAATGAACAGATGATTGCAATTTTGGCATCGCAAAGAGGTGGAGACATTTTTTGTAATTCAGTTTTTATTCTTGCAAATTATCTATCTTTTCTGGCTGAAAATGGAGCGCACAAATATTTGAATCCTGGTGGTGATTTAAAATCGGCACTGTCGACCTAGTTTTTGGATCTATCCATCTCTATGTACCTACCTTTTTGTACTATGTTTTCCATGGGTCTCTTTCACTTTCAAGTTTTAACTATAATCCAATAATGCATTCCTCTTTATTTTTATTTACTTACAAATGGATGCTGTGTCATGGCTCCTAGTGTGGTTTTTGCTAAATTGCAGCATACCAGCATATCAATGTTCAAAACTCAAATAAAAAGAAAACACCAGCAGTCTTTGACTCTTGCATGTGAGTGCCGCTGCATGTGTGTCGGCACTCGGCAGTGCCTATTACAAGAACACAACACAAGACCCTAACCTTAACGGTGTTTTAGGCCGTGATGACACAAAACTTGACTAGTTCTTCAGTTTAGTTCTCCAACCGATAAATTAGGGAGTTAGATCTAAAATGTTTCTCCCATTGAATTTACACATAAAATTGATTGGTTCAAACATAATCTTTATTGATGATGAGGTTAAAATTGAAACAAACATCAGATGAACATTAAACTGAAATCAACAAAATTACGCAAACCAAATGAATTAAAAACATCAAGCATCATTGATAGGGCGGCGTAAATCATCAGGGAGTGAACGATCAGCACCAAGTTCACTGCGATCTTGAATGGCAATGATATAAACAGCATACACTATGCCAGGAATGTAACCCAAAATTGTTAACAGTACGCAGATGATGAATTCCATCTGAAAAAAATAACCATAAATAAATCAATTAAAATAAATTATTAGAAAGAAAGAAAAAAAATAAACAAGGTGGTTTAATTCTTACACTGCAGCAACCAGTTTTGAAGCAAACTCCCAAAGGTGGAAGCAATATTGCTATCAAGATATCACAACAAGTAGCTACACCCATTTTTTAACAAGAAAAGGATTGATTGATTAATTTGATGTAATTGAAGAAGAAGAAGAAGAAGAAGAAGATTGGAGCGTTAATTATTGTATTGAAAGGTAATGAGGCACTACCCCCTGTATATATAGAGATAGTGGGTTGGAAAATTTCTCCGACACCTGTAGAAATTAAAATTAAAATTAAAAAGAAATGTAAAATGATTGCCAGCAAATTCTAGATATTTTTTTCTTTGGCGGGCCAGTATATGGATATCATATCATGGATAGCATATTCGTGGTGGCCTGGTGGGTTGAATTTATAATCAGATCTCCAAATGTCATTGTTTTTTTTTCAAATTATAGATAACGAAGGTTTTACCATTAAAAGAAATAAAAAAAAAAACAGATGACCATCTCAGGATTGCATTTGGTCTACGCTAGTTTAAGTTATGGCTATAAATTTCAGGAACTTCCAAGCTGACTAGCTCTGATATGTGAAGTTACTAATTATTTTATTTTATCAAAAAAAAAAAAAAAGAAAAAAAAACTAATAATCTTACAAAAATACTAAACTAACCATGGGTTGAATTTAGCGGTCCGCCCCGATGGGATCCGTCCCAAAACCATCCCTGCTAAGCCACGAGTTGGGGAGATTCAACCCGCATTCAAGTAGCAACCAGTGTCAGCCTTGAACCAAAGTTGATGAAGGGCATCAAGTGAAGAGGGACATCAAAAATGTTATTTATATTGGAGCCGTTGCTTATGAAATATTTTATAATTTAAGTTTCTTTTATAATATGTAACAACTAAAGGGCATCTTAGAAATTTAAAAAGCAACTAATGGTTAATTATTATGTGTGGTCCTTTGTAAAGTCATTGCCTCCCATATATGTTGAGATTTATAATTATGTACTGTTAACTACAGTAAAAATTAACTTATATTTGACCTATAACTGTAAATTGCCTACCAATATCATTAAAAGAACAAACATTTATAATTTTCTCTACTCCGTTTCTCCGTTTTCTCAAAGTAAAAGAAAAATTTCTTTTTCTGTTGGCCACTATATCATACTAATAACTTTCACCCGAATTCAACGTCCGTTGATTTGGTCAAATGGCCAATAATCAATTGTAATATGGCAATATTTTTAAAGGTGCTTTGGCCATCATCAACTGCAGGGCTGGCCCTCGTAGCAGCACCCATAATTCTAATATATATTTTTTTGCATAGCACCCATAGTTCTAATTTTTTTTTTTTTTGCATGTGTCACTGTAGTACAATGGTGAAAAAATGGTCCGAGTTTCACCGTTGTGTTTCAACTTTGTCTACTTTTATTCGTCCGAGTTTCACCGTTGTGTTTCAACTTTGTCTACTTTTATTCGTCTTGATCCGAGTTTCACCGTTGTGTTTCAACTTTGTCTACTTTTGGCAAGATGTATTATAAGTCATTCTAAACAAACATCTAAATAAACAACAATCTATTTGATCGTGCAAAACGTGGTGTAGGGTCTGCTGAAAAAAGAATACAGAGAACTTTAATTATACCGAAGAATATCTCTAATATTCCAATCCTCTGTAAAATAGCGAAATTAGTAAACCTTTTGAATTTTTAATCCCAATTCATTGGGCAGAATTTTGCTAGACTATGGCAGTTGGCAACAACGAAAGGGTCAACACTGTTGGGGTTGGTTTGCTGACTAGTCCGAGGCCTAGATTTGTATTGTTATTGAGCGTAGCCACAGTTCTGTAATTTTTCATTTCACCCATCGTTACGTAACTATCTATATACACGTACAATGTGAGAAAGTTTCAGCATTCTGATTACATATATATTGCTGCAAAAAAGAAAGCTGAGGTATGGTGCGAGAAGGAATTAGACATATAAGAAAATTCCGGCACAAGAGACCTCCTCCCCATTCTTCTGCTTTCAAATCATATACTTCCAGCACAGCTGTGTTTCTTCGGCTCCAAATGCTCGAGTTAGTTTCAGCAAGATGTTTCACAAAAAGAATAGGAAGAAGAAATAATGCCATTTCTTTCTTATGGACCTACAATTAAACATGAGAAGCGTACCCTATATAGCTTAGAGCGTAAAATACGTCCATGAAGGATTCACATCCAAAAACATCAGCTTCATTAAATGTGCAGATCATCGACTGAAAGTTCCTTTGTGAGCATCTTCATTTTCTGCAACTCAACGAAACCCCAAAATCAGTATAAAAAGAAATAAATTCGACTTTACTTCATAGCAACAGAATATGGCCAGTCTCTATTTGTAACTTTTCTACAACTTCATGTTTTTATACTTAAAGAAAAGTAGATCATTCTCAGTGAAACCTGCCTATTCCCAACAAAGTCCAACCGCAATATCCACATATTTCAGATCAAAGGTAAAAGGAGCACCATAAAACATATGTAATCAAATTTGATGTCAGTGACAAAGTTTAACAGAATGTGATTCAGTGATGACGTTTCATAACCAGGTATTGTGCAACAGATACTTGCTATATGTGATTTTGATTTGATTAAGCATTTCTGATGTAACGAACATGGTTTCATTATGACAGGGTGTCTGGAGATTCACTTTTCCCCACAGCTATTCTTAAGGACACAAACCAATTGGATTATGATATGAGCATTTATGTTAAAGCTATATTTTCATATTCGGCAGCCTCCAATTATGATGTAGAAAAGCAGTAAAAAAACATAAACAGTAGTTACCGTGATAAATTGTGGAGGATCATCAAGACTAGATGATCCAAGAACAACTTCTCTCTTCAATTTTGCGGTGAGCTTATGGCAAACCCGTAGCTGAAAAGGAACCACGACCTAATAAGAACCAGAAGCACAACCATACACCATCTAAAGCATATATATAACTTTCTCTTACCTCTGATCGAGTAGCTCCACCAATGATAAATACGAATATACGTTGACCCATCCTTTTAAAATCGCTAGATGCATGCCGCAACACTGAGTCACTAAAAATGCAACAGAAGAGTAAATGTTAAGTTCAACATGAAATGAAAGATTGATCAAGTGCAATCATATAACAACCAAAGAAGATAACAAAATTATGTGGTTTCTAGGAAAAGGTCTAATCTCGCAGGCTGCAGCTATTTAAAGGTGGAAACCAGTGACAAAATTTCCTTCCCTTCTTAGAGATACAAAGATGCAACTTTTTCATTTCTATGAGGTTTCGGTTCTGTCACCCTCTTATCTATATTTTATTATTTGTCTTCTAACAAAATATGAGTTAGGCATTTAGCACAAGTCCATTGGTTGAACACCAATTTTGGCTTGCACCAACTATATAACCATACAAACACTCAGATTTCGTACATGTATACACATTATGGTTTAAAAATGTGCATACAAAGGATTAACAATACCACCATAACCTAAAATTCTGCTGCACATACAGTTACAAACCACGGCAACACCGGTGTTGAAGGGAACAAATTACTATAAGATCTATTAACTGTTCTCTTATATATTGTATCCTAAAAATTTCCTTCTACGTGTTATGATCAGCAAATTATTTAGCTATGAATTCAAAATCCTAGTTATTCTTTTCAATGCATGATTTAAATCTTCAATCTGTAAAACAATCTAGTTTTCCTACTATAAAATGAAAAAGTCACAGGTAAAAAATTGAAACTGTAAAAATTATTTCAGGAATCATGCTCTTAAACTTGGAGGTCAAGTTGTCCATAACTGAGGACCTGTGGCATTCAACCAGGACAGTATCTGAACAAATGTAAATAAAATGCATCATGATAACAGATTATGTGAAGGGTAGCCAAATCATGAGTACCTTGAATACCCATCATCAGAACCCCGAGGTCGAGCCCATGTGGCAGTCCGCCTTGATCTCATGGAATGAGCTGCTGCAACGGGAGCTTGACTTGTCCTTGCTGATGCACTTGGGAGGGACCTATTTGAAGTTATTGTGGTTGAAGGATTAGGTTCGTTCATACATGCATACTCATTCTTTGGTAGTTCGCCTTTGCTAACCTTCTCAATCAACTCCTGAAAATTGGCAAAATGATGGAACCATAAGATTTACTACTGCCTCATAGTGTCCACATGTCTTTCTTAGGAGACACTTACTACACAACATCAAGGTTTACCGACTTCTACTCAAACCTACCTCTATCACAGGGTAAAATCGTGAGAGTGCCCAAGTTTCTTCCTCCCCCTCCCCCGTTCGGTCTTTCCTAGCTGCATGTTTCCTCTATAAATAAAAAAGAAAGTGAACAAAGTTATTAGCAACAGGGTCTTGAACTAACCAAACAGGCAGAAAACCAATTTCTACATAATATTATAGCTTCTCATTACATCAGAGGTTTACCTTCTGAGCATCAAACTTCAGCGAGAATCCACCAAGTGAATTTTTTTTGTTATCCGAAGCTCCCTCAAATAATTTCAAATTGTTTACAGCGTTCATGTCATCAGGGGATAATTTTGCCAACTGTAAGAGGATAAAAGATAAGCATTTCAAATTCATTATTGGTGAATCAGATTAGTTTCTCAAAGGACAAGGAGCACTCTGGACTAATTCTGAAATAGTAAAAAAGAAATAAAGCAATAGAAGCATGTTTTGTGCACGAGAAGAGTGAAAATCACAAGAATAAGAAAAGGGGACTGTGTACACATTTATAAAAAGACATAACAATTTCTACACTAACAATCAAATACACGGGGAACGGGTTGTACCGCCACTGTCCCCAAGTGTCAAGGGCCTCGAGGCGCAATGTTGGATATGACGTATGACAGGATAACTCTAATCAAAACTAACTTAGGAAGGCAATGTCATAGACAAATCTTGCATAGTTGCATATAAAGAGACTGACCCTAAACCTAAAGGTTGTGGAGAGTAAATGTGGGCTATGACGTATGACAGGATAACCCTAATCAAAACTAACTTAGGAAGGGAATGTTATAGACAAATCTAGCATACAAAGAGACTGAACCTAAACCTAAAAGTTGCAAAGAGTAACAAGGAGTGGACTCCATACACAACAATTTGAGAGCCAAATAAGGACGAATCAAGATCTAAAAGAAATTTATTGATTATTTTTAAGTTCGAGTTATTGTTTAAAAGGGCCACATAGGCAGGCTAAAAATACAGATCTAAACAGCCTTAGACTAATCAATACGCCAGAGCTATATTGTAAAAATATCAAAAATTTGATACTAACCATGCAAGTAATATTCTTTAGATAAGATGATCATAAGTAAAAAAGAAAAACAACTAGATAAACTACCAGCTGTTATGAAATGAACTATTGTTTTTAATGACATCCTTTGAGATGAAATAATTCAAAATTGAGGAGGAGAGGAACGCCTGTAAAACTGAGATTCTCAAGAATGCGATCAAATGAAATATATCATATTCGAGTAGCTTTCAGTGATCAAATTTAAGGTAGCTTACCAGTGGACTTGTGGCAAAGGCAAGTTATACAGAAAATGGAACTGTGAGAGTGAGAGTTTATCTATCTTTATATTAGGCAACAATGAAACTTTTACATCCCAGTGGTGCATATATTGACAAAAACAGCGTCTAACCTTATCGTCATGATTCTGAAGTACAATAACTAATTTTCGAGTAACAGACTCGTAGTAGTCATATAAGGAGTTAAAAAAGGAACCTACCTGCATCAACTTGGTACCTTTGTCACCCTCAAACTTCTCAGGATAGACACACGCATATATCATCATCAAACGCAACTTATTTTCAGGAGATGCATCCTGCATAAGATAGAGAAATTAACCTGATCAAAAGGAAAAAGTATTCACTGGTTGGGCACTTAATAATCAGTTTTTCCGGAGTATGAAACATAAATCCAATTCCAGATTTCCAAGTTACCTGCTTCATTCGTAGAAAGTTGATAAGTTCCTTTGAGCCAGCATCTCCAAAAACAAGATCCTGCTCCAGTTGGCCAAGATCTCGCAGCCCCAACTCCCTAATAAGCCTATTAATTTTTCCCGCAATCTGCAAGCGTAGAATCATTAGCCAGAGATTAATTATCAAATTAGTATTCATCCTGCATAACTATACTAAATACTGCTTTGTCAGGTTATAACTGTACTAAATACTGCTTTATCAGATTGGATTAGTTAGTTTTACTTATGAATCTAGCCTATGAGTGTCATTTACCACCCTCTAGGTTAAGCAGCTGTTACTGGAGAGCACTAAAACAATCTACAGCGTAAGAGTCGGAACTTCTTTCTAGTCATTTTTGACTCAGCCTTGGCGAGCTAGCTGCTAGGTAAGCAAAATATAGGAGCTCTATCCCAAATTCTAAATCATTTATTTGCAACATAATTATATCACCAGATGAAGTAATAAATCAGAAAATGGAGCACATAATAAGCTCTGCAAGAAGCAGCAGCAGGGACACATTACCCTCTATTAGGAATACACTTGAAATTCTGAACCCAGCTAAAGATATTGCATATAACCATCAAAAGATTTATTACTCAAGAAACTAACCTCTACATGGAGGGAGAGTTTATCCATTTGTTCACTATACTGTGGTAGGGCTTGAACCATCTTTTGTAAATCTCGAGTTGACAGTTCACCACCATCTCTGTATAAAAAGTGATATGTGAGGTGAAGAGACATGGAATTGAGATAATAACCACATGAACTGAAAAGACATCATATACATTTTCAGAAAAATTCTGAATTAAGGATCCCACATCTTTCCATGAAAGCCAATCAACTATACACACACCAACAGTAAGACTTATATTGCAAATACTATTCTTTTTACACATGTTTCATTAAAGTTAGAGTGACCCTTTACCAACTTTATGATTATACAGTTATTACAGCTATTTTAGATACATCCAGAAAAACGGAACACATTATATATATTTCCAAACATTGCCATCATCTTAATTTACTAAATCCATAAAATTGAAATGACTCAATGCTCATTGAATAACAGAAACCGCATAGAACAAACCTTGATTGCATTTGCGCCGCTTTATTTTTTGAAACAAATGTTGTCATCTTCTCATGTAATCTTTCGCTAGCCTGTAATACATGTACAAGGATCAAAACATAATTTCCCCAATTGCCCACACACATACAAGCTCTAAGAGATCAGACATACATCAGCAATATGTGCATGGCGTAGCTCCAGCCACACAGGATCATGGTCTTCCAAAAGAACATCCTTCTTCTCAGGTTCACCACCTGACTTGCTTGGAACCTAACAGCATGTTTGTAATGTATCAGAATATGAAAAGTAAACCTCAAACTACACATAACAATAATAGCGGGTTACTGAAGTAAGAATGGATAGGGGCATACCTCGTGAACATATTTATTTCCATCCAAGTTTAATAAGTCATGGCACATGGCATCATAGGTCCATTCATGAATTACTGGGGCAATCTGAAGGTGTCAAGCCATATATCAGAAACAAAAATTAAAATTGATCATAAGCAATCTCTTTCAAAACAAGAAACGTCACTTACATGGTCTAAAGATCTGTCCAAGATTAGCAACTCGCACGTTTCTGACTGGGGAAAGTGAGGTATGCTACTTTTGTATTTTGTAATACAGTTCCACACAGAGGCGGCAAGCTTTGTAGGAATTAAATCTCGAAATGTCGTCTCTGTGGATTCATCAACCTTCGCAGCACGGTAACGAACATATGGAAGTTCCTGAAGAACGTCAACAAACAACGAATTGAAGTTAATTAAGTATCAAATCCGTAGGATAGTTAGATATGACAGTCATAGACATTGATCAGCATTTGTTTGTTGTATATAAAAGGATTGTGGATGTTACATAAAAGTCCAACATGCAGCCTAATCGGAGGTATTCAATGTATAAATTTTTTAAATCCATACTCTCAGTGAAGCAAATACTGTAGCAATCCGAGTTGCCATCACATCCAAACAAGCTTCATGTTGGCGAGTGTTCTGCATGTTTTCCCCATACAACTCCTCCAGTGCTCTCTCATTATCAGTGACAAATCCCTACAAAATTAATCACAAAACAAGAACAGTTACAAAAAAAAATGAATAACCATTAGCAGCTCCTTCCCAATATATATTACA
>JAJJMC010015340.1:0-11771 GCA_023531435.1 Papaver californicum | reverse complement strand
GCATTCTATTTCGTGGCTAAAATAGTACTCCTATAGGGTTAATGGTGCTTGGACCATGGGGTTGTTTTTTTTTGGGTTCCTTGAATTTTTCTTTTGTATGTATGAGTTTAGTGTTTTATGAATTCTGAGTTGATTAAGCAATGATAAGTACTTGATACTATATGCGGTGTCACTGAATTAAATTAACTCAGTTGGGTTTCACGAATATGTTTTTTTAGACTTCGAATTGAATCCTTTGATTAAACATCGCTTGCATTTTCTTATGTCGAATGTATTAGTTTTGTTGTGTTGGTAATATAGGTCTCACAAATTATGATAGATATGTGCTGTATATTTTAGTAAAAACTAGAGCACTGTACATGGTAAGTTGGAAGTTTTGGTTTTTTGATTTTCGGTTGATTGGAGTTTGGGTTTTAACTTACAGGTTCATTGAGCAGGGATTTGAAAGCCGAACATAGTTTTCAACTGCATTAGACCAGAGAACTACATGACCACTTTCAAGTTTCCTTTATTTTGAAACTTATGCTCCTACTACATCTTTATTTATATTGTTGCAGATTTGGTTGAAACTGATCTTGAAGGAGCGTTGAAAGGATTTTCTGAAGTGGTGCGTATGGAACCGGATAAGGCAGAATGATAAGTTTCTCGAAATGCCAAGCTTGCTGCACAGCAAGGTGTCTCATAGATGGTTCAAATGTGAAAGGAGCATTCGATTTTCATCTAACTTGCTTGCTTGACCTTTGTCTCTTTCACTAAGTAATGTCGGTTGATTCTATTTTAGGTCTTATGCTATCCATATATATATATATATTAGGTATTATCCGGGTCTACGGTACGGAAATTCACTAGTATAAATTTGGGCTTCCGTGACAGTTCAAAACTGCCACCAAAATACTTATGTGACAGTTTTAAAAAATTATTGCACTGTCATTAAAGGCTCTGTTACGAAAGGGTCTATAAGAAACTGTCACGGAACCATAATTATTAGTATCAGTTTTTTCATAAACCTGTCATTGTTGACAATATATAATAACAATTTCTAACTAAAACTGTCATGGATAACTTAATTTCTTTTACTAAGGTGACAGTTTCTCTATAAAAACTGTCATGGATAACTTAATTTCTTTTACTAAAGTGACAGTTTCTCCATAAAAACTGTTATGAATAACTTAATTTCCTTTACTAAGGTGACAGTTTCTCTATAAAAACTGTCATGGATAACTTAATTTCTTTTACTAAGGTGACAGTTTATCCATAAAAACTGTCATGGATAACTTAATTTCTTTTACTATGGTGACAGTTTCTCCATAAAAACTGTCATTAAAAACTTAACTTCTTAGACTAAGATGAGATTTTCTTCATAAAACTGTCATCAATTACTCAACTTCTTATACTAAAATAGCAGTTTTCGTTTTTAAAAAGAACTGTCATTGTAAACCCTCTTCAATTGCACTTTTTATGTGAAACTGTCATCGTACACTCATTTCAGTAACATGTTTTTCATACAAAAGTCATCATATAATGAGTTTTAACAGTGGGTTAATGTTACAATTATTGATGATACTTTAAATTGAAAGATAAAGCTAAAAAATAATTATATTTTATAAATACCTTGTTCAACACAATGATACAACAAAAAATGAGATAAAATAAATAAATTATATCATTTTTTTCATTACAATAAAAAATATTTCTTGAACTCTAATATTGTAAAGTAGCTTCCACTACCTCAGATTTCTTGAACTTCAATGTTCTAAAAGTAGCTTCTGTTGCCTCTTGATTGTAGGAGGTCTTGTATTCTCCATTATTAGAAGAATTTGTGTGCCTGCATCATACTAACAACAAAAGGAACTTGCAGATATTTCCTAGTTAACCTATTACAAACAAGTCGAAGTTCAGATGGAACTCTAATTGAGCTTAAGTGTTGATCTTTCACAGATATTACAAACAAAAGGACATCGACAAAGTCAAAAGCGATTTCACTTTCAACTATCCCAGAGAAAAAAAAACAGAATCCATGTAAGACTACATAAGACAATATCATTATTGGATCTACTATACTATATGGATATTGGACCTGTATGGATGTACAACAATCGCACAAGCACTATCATACAAACACCATTTAGTACAAGATGAGTTGAAATATAGAGAATCAAGGATAATATTATAGAAAGATATGGATCAGCAATACTTAAGCCCTTCATATAGTTTCAACGTTCAACATTCATTTCTAATATTTACCACCTATAAACGAAAGACCTAACTAGCACCACCAACCAGCAGATACATCAATACAGATGAACTGAGCTAGAATCTCATACTTCTAAACAGAGACCGATGTAATTAGGTACATTTTAGTGTACACACATCCAATACCATGCCTTTACTCAAATGATTTAAGTCGAAGTCTTAAAACAACATATTTGTGAAGCCCGTCTAAGTTAATTAAATTCGGCGACACCACTAACAACTCAAGTACTTATCATTTCTTAATCAAATCAACATCCACAAACAATAAACTCATCCGAGAAAAGCAAAATGTGGACAAAATTGAAAGCAATCCTTTCTCTACCGTTCATGCATACACAAGTATCGTGCAATAAATATGTTAGCTATTCATTGAGATTGTAATCACATACCTCAATGCTGAAGTCACTTGTCCACTTCTTTCCCTTCTGCACTACAACAACAATAAAATCATTTTAATAATAGTGTTAGCTCTAATTCCATAGCATTCTCCAAACTTATATAAGAGAAGCAGCAGACAAAAGATGCATAGAAACTAAATGATATCCACATTTCATCATCTAAAACACATGAAGCTTTACATATTGAAATAGTCAGGCAAATAAACAGAGGAAAGTAACAAGTACAACAGTACACTGCATGTCTGCATTACCATATTTTATAGAATCCTCTGATCCAATTTTGCATCTCCAAAACCCATAAAAAAAGATACTTCCAATTACATAACTTATGTAAATTAACAATAAAACAATAATCGATAAAATGAGCAAGAAAAGAAGTTGAAATATATGAACAAGTTAACCCTGTTTTGGACAGGCATATTGCTAAAGGTTAAGTCACAGAACAACGGGTAGGGCAGAAAATTTCGCGATAGTACATCACTATATCTAAGCCAGAAGCTCTTGTGCATGAAGTGTAGAAGGAGACGGAGAATCTGAGTAGATAACCTAGGATAAAGATTTATTGGAGAATGGAAATAAATTTTATTATCAGTACTTACTCCTAAGCATCATATGGTAGTACGCCCTACCATGATGTGGAGTATGCCCTTTTCGATATTCTGAGTGGTACCTTGTCCTGAAAGGATGCAAAATTTGCAATCATTATTATCGAGGCAACCATCAAAAGCTTAAGCAAAACTAAGGAAATGTCCTTCATTCAGAGGTAATATTAAGTTCTACATGAGAGACAAATATACCTGAATAGGTGCACGGTTTTCTCTTATTGGTGATTACAACATCATAACCATGCATCTATCTCCTTCACAAACGTTGTTTTCAGAAGATCTATTGAGTTGCCTATTACATCACATCGACCAATCTGGAGTGGAAAAAAATAGTGGCCTTTCAGGAAAAAAATAGTGTCCTTTCATAATCCACGCATACTGCATAACAGCAATGTATTGTCAAATTCACATACTTACCGGCAAAAGGTTACCATCCAACTATCTAATATCATCAAAGAAGCTTCTCATCTAGATAGATGCTATAAAAACATCCCTTAGATAGTTAAAAAGTATTAGTTCCAACTTTTCAGGTGCGAGTGGTTACATTGTTAACAGGAACTAACAAAACAAGCTAACATAACACAATATACTCACTGCTCATCCAATGCTTCAATCATTAGCAATAGATAATACTATATATGTTACTTCCATACACTCATGAAATGCTCGACTATTATATAAGTAGGAATGGATCAAGCTGAATAAGGGTAACCTAAAAGTACAACACATAAACCAGGACCATCGAGTAGGAATGTAAAAGAATAATGAATGTTAGTACTAGAAGAAAAAATCAGCAGTAAACTACAAAAATAAATAACTTAAAATCACTAGTACAAAATAAAACTAGAGACTACCACATAACAGATGCAACTCGTACCTTCCTCGAACACCTCACAATACATTCTAGCTGAACCTGTGTCTCTAAAAATACAATAAATGGCTTTTTTAATACTTCAAAATGTCCCAGAATATAAACAAAATCCACCTTTATTTACAACATCATAATTTCAAACACACATATTCTCAGTGGAAGTTCACATTTCATAGAAATGATAGCCGTAAGTTCACAGTTAAATTTTTAGAATAACCCATCTATGATTCCAATTTTGTTGTTAAAGAGTTTCATATTTTGATTAATGATAGACACATTTTAGTGTCTAAATTGCACCTTAATTTCTAGTGAGTTAGTATTCGATTTTGTGTCTATTACGTGTTTTTATGCTTTTGTAGGTACATTAGAAGAATAAAGATTTGTGGAAAAATTGGCTCAAAAAGTGTTCAAAGCACCCGGGAAAATGGATCAAGGCACCCACACTTTGGATTGGGGCACCCTTGGATCGGGATGAACTGGATCGGGCCAACTCAGCGGGTCAACTCGGCCCAGTCAACTCGGTCAAAGTCAGTTGTCCGAGTCAAACCTTCATCGGGATAGTTTCATCGGCAGCAAACATCTGATTTTCAAATCAGATTTTCTTTGCGATTTCAGCGCAAATTGGGAGTTACCCAATCTAATTCAAGATTTGTACAATCGATTAGAAGCTCTAGAAGCCGAAGATAAGGGCCAGATGAGCATGAATTTGGACGGGAACAGGAATACATCCCTGTTTTGGATTGATATCAATTTCTCGTCAAATCACCGAGTTATAATGGGATTAGAACATCCTAGAAGACTCACAGGATCTATATAAAGAGTTTACAAGCTTCAGAAATAAGGTACGCAGCTCCAGGATCAAGTTTTCTATTTTCCGGCTAACTCCGTCAACGCTGCTACACCGGCCGTCACCGGTGTTCATCCTCACCTTCACCGAAGAAGACAGCTCACCCACACTTTTATCTGTTGCAAAATTTGAAATCTCTGTTGCTATTTCTCATTGTTATATTCTTGGTTGAATTGGGTTGTAACAGTTGGAACTGATTCTGTAACGTGTGTTCTGCGTTACTGTTTAGCTGTTACAGCGTTAATCAATCTTGTAATCTTTCTTTTGAGCAATGAAATCAACTTTTGAGCAAGTTTTCTTCACCATGGGCTAAGTCTAATTACTGGGATGATGGATAAGGTAATTTTCTCAATTTTTTGTGATTTAATTATTTTCTAATAATTATTTATAATTCTTTTATTATTAAAATTGCATAGTTTTGAATAGTAAAAACGGTTTTCTTTCAACAGTTGTGCTTTTGCTTGATGGATTATGCTTAGTTAATTAATTTTTGATAATCCATGCTTGTGATTTACCTCTGTTTGTTAGCATAACAAAACCAACTTTGGCAATTATTTGTGCTTTAATTAATTTAAAAAGAATTATCTGATTAATCACATAGGTTGTTAGATTTACCTGATTCCTGATTCTTGGTACGTTTAAAATTATTTAAAAATCATATTTAGGTTATTTAGTCTTTTTCTTACTCTTGGAATTTTCTAGAATTAGTTTAAATCATTATTTTCTAAAATCATTACCTTCACAAGTTCGAGAATCGAACCTCTTTTTACCACTATATAAAATCACATCAATTTTTGGCGCCGCTGCCGGGGACTTGTTTTTAGGTTTATGGTTTTAGATTTATTTTTAGGTTTTTATTTTTAGTTTTATTATTTTACTTTGTCCTATTTTACGTTTCTTTTGGTATTTTTCCTTTTTACTACAGGTTCGATTTTTGGATCGAAAAGAGATTACGCCCAAGTTTTGGAATTAAAGCTAAAGACTTGGAATTAAAAAAGGGAAAAGCTTAAAGAACGAAAAACAAGATCGAAGATTTTATTTTTTTTAAATTAGATTTTTAGTTTATTTTAATTAGTTTTAATTAGTTTAAAAAATTGTATTAGGGTTTTTATTAATTCTGTAATTTTTATTTTATTTTTGGGACATTTTGGACATTTTATTTTTAAACCCTACGGAAGGGTAATTTTAAATATCAAACTGTGTGCAGGGACGGACGACAATTACGATATTGTCTCGGCCCCTCGGGTTCGCACACTATTAAAAAGGATATTAGTGGCCCGAGTCGACTTCAACGGTTCGTCGCCCGTCTAGAACGGGAGGTAAATTTCGACCAACCCAGGAATCTCCTGTCAGTGGGTTTTCTGGACGCCTTTGTATGCATATATGCTGAGGACTGAATACGGAACTTAATTTCTGCATAGTAAAGGGCAAGGCCTGGCCATACAAGATAAGGTTTCGGATTTCATCACCGTCTCCTTCTTGCCCGCCTTAGGAAAACGAAACCTACACGAACCTAAGCTTAAAATCTTGACTAGAAAGAGACCGATAAGGTAACGAGCTTATAGGAAAATCGGTTGGAAGGACTGTATTGGTTACCTTATTAGCCTAACTCAAAAAGCAGGAAGATTAGATTAAAGTTGATTAGAGCCGCCTTGTAACCCAGGGAAGCGTTGCCAAAGAGACAGGGGTATCAAAGCTCCATTGAGCTTCTCCTGTTTCTCTTCAACTTGATTTAACTCGGATCGCTCAGAGAGATTCGCTAAAATTGTAACCAGTTGCCTTCTAAAAGAATAGAAGCTGGTCTAGAGACAATCTAAGTGGAACCATCATGCTTGTTGTTTGCTAGATTAAGGTTTGATTTGGTTGAGTCAGGGCACGATTGTGTTTGATTGTTAGGATTTAATTTTTATATGCCAAGAACGCCCTTAAGGCGAACTTGGAATAGAGACCCTCAAGGTAGGTTAATCAGTGGAAGACTTGTAGTTCACCTTGACCTTGAGAATCCAACTGAGAGTGAACTAGTCACTCCCGAGACTGTGTCAGCAATGACGTCTCTGAAGGATTTGTTGAATCCAACCCGGACCTCACGTCCATCTTGCATCAAGTTAGCCGCTACTGAAGTGAGCTACGAACTGAAACCAGGAATAATCCAGATGCTCCCATTATTCTTAGGAAAAGAAAACGAAAATCCCTATTTTCATGTTAGGGAATTCGAGGAAATATGTAGCACGATCAGAATTAGAGACTTGAATGACGAGTCTATTAAACTTAGATTATTTCCCTTTTCACTAAGAGATAAAGCCAAGTCGTGGCTGTATAGCTTGGCTCCTCAGTCAATTGAAACCTATGCCCAACTTACTTCAGCTTTTATTCAGAAGTTCTTCCCTAGGAACAAAATTTCGTATGTTAGGCAGAAAATATGCACGTTTTCCCAGCTAGAGGGAGAGTATCTGTATGTGTATGTAGATAGGTTCAATGACTTATTATCCCAATGCCCAGACCACGGTATAAAGGAATTAAGGCTAGTTCAAATCCTCTATGACGGTTTAGATTATGCATCCATAACCTTGGTCGAGTCTTTGTCAACCGGAGGGTTCGACAGTAAGACTCCTGCTGAGGCGATGAAACTTCTGAGGGACATCGCCGAGAAGACCCAGCAGTGGGAGAGTAGTAGAGAGCCGAAAAGAACAATTCTTCTAGGAAGAGGAAATGTTAATAGGGTAGAAGGATCTTTCGATTCAAAGGCCCAAATAGAAGCCTTATCTAGAAGGCTAGAACTGGTCGAAATGAATCAAGTCAGTAGTTCAGAGCCCAACCAATTCGAAGAGCAGGCTTTTGCTCTCTATAATAACACTAGATTTGATAACCAGAGAAAGTTTGACCCATACTCGGAATCTTATAACCCTGGCTGGAGAAACCACCCGAACCTTTCTTGGTCGAAAGGCCAGGCTCAAGGTCAGTTTAGTAATGCTAAAGGTCCTCCAGGCTTCAGTTATAAGAATTTGGCTGGTCCAACTCAGCCCATCAATGACGAAAAGAATGAGCAGAGATTCCATACCTTAGAAAAAGCTATTTCTATCTTACAAAATTCAGTTAGTGACATTGCTGCGGCTCTGAGAGAGAGAGAACCTGGTAGGTTCCCTAGTCAACCTCAACCAAATCCAAGAGGAGTTAATGAAATGTCGACTGGTGAGAAATCATCCAGTCATGTGAATGCTATTAGTACCCTCAGGAATGGTAAGGTAGTGGATAACAAGGTAACTAGGCCTGATAGTGAACAAACAGTAGTTCACCCTGATCCAATAGTTGAAGAGACTGATAAAGTCTCTGACGAACCTGAGGCAACCCCTCAGAGAACTGAATTCATGCCTAGAGCTCCATACCCAAGGTTGTTAGCACCTACTAGGAAGGAATCCAATTTTAACGAAATAATGGAAGTGTTTAAGCAGGTCACTATCAACCTTCCATTATTAGATGCAATTAGGCAGATTCCCCCCTATGCCAAGTTTCTTAAGGACTTGTGCACACGAAAGCGAAAGCATAGTGTGAAAAAGAAGGCCTTCATAGCTAGCCACGTAAGTTCTATTCTGCAGGATAGTACAATACTTAAGTACAAAGATCCAGGTTCCCCAACCATTGCTTGCACGATAGGAAACTACCGTGTAGAAAGAGCTTTACTCGATTTAGGAGCCAGTGTAAACTTACTGCCGTACCATGTGTACCTCCAGCTAGGACTAGGCGATTTGAAACCTACCCAGATGACTTTGCAGTTAGCTGATAGGTCCGTAAAAATTCCTCGTGGTGTCATAGAGGATGTTTTGATTGAAGTGGATAAATTTATTTATCCAGTGGACTTTGTTGTGCTTGATACCAAACCCGTGCCTGATCCAGAAAATCAGATACCGGTTATACTAGGTCACCCGTTCTTAGCAACATCTAATGCGATCATTAACTGTCGTAACGGTGTCATGAATTTGTCTTTTGGTAACATGACTATTGAGATGAATATCTTCAACATTAGTAATCAACCACTAGAGTTAGATGACCCCAGCTTAGAAAATATCAACATGATAGAGACTCTAGTTCAGGAGTCATTACCAAACACTTTAATAGAAGACCCGTTAGAGAAATGTCTAGCCCACTTTGGATTAGATTTTGATGATAGGGAAATTAATGAGGTGAATGCTGTGTTAGACTTAGTATCCGTGTTAAACACCAGCAATAGGTGGACACCTAAGTTCGAACACTTACCAGTCCCTAAGTCAAACCTAGTTCCTTCCCTTGAAGAACCTCCAAAGTTGGACCTTAAGCAGCTACCAGATACTCTGAAATATGTGTACTTAGGCCCATCAGAGACCTTACCTGTGATTGTGGCTTCAGATTTGGATATGGACCAGGAGAATAGGTTAGTAACCATGCTTCAAGACAATAAGAAAGCCTTAGGATGGACCATATCAGATATTCGGGGAATTAGCCCAACAGTTTGTATGCACCAAATCCATTTAGAAGAGGAATCCAAACCATCTATGGAGATGCAGCGTAGGCTAAACCCAAACATGAAGGAGGTAGTTCGAACGGAAGTGCTTAAATTGCTAGATGCGGGTATTATTTACCCAATTTCAGACAGTAAGTGGGTCAGCCCAGTTCAGGTTGTCCCCAAGAAATCAGGTATCACTGTAGTCAAGAATGAGGATAATGAATTAATCCCAACCCGAGTGACCACGGGTTGGCGTGTTTGTATAGACTATAGGAAATTGAACAAGGCCACAAGGAAGGATCACTTTCCCTTCATTTTATTGACCAAATGCTAGAAAGATTAGCTGGACATAGCCATTATTGCTTTCTGGATGGCTACTCTGGTTATAATCAGATTGTTATTGACCCAAAAGACCAGGAGAAAACCACTTTTACCTGCCCCTTTGGCACTTTTGCATATAGGCGCATGCCCTTTGGGTTATGCAATGCACCGGCCACATTTCAGCGGTGTATGATGAGCATATTCTCTGACATGGTGGAACGGTTTCTAGAGGTCTTTATGGATGACTTTTCTGTGTTTGGTTCTTCGTTTGATGAGTGCTTGCATCATTTGTCGCTAGTGTTAGCTAGGTGTAAAGAAAAGAATCTAGTACTCAATTGGGAGAAATGTCACTTTATGGTTAAGTCAGGAATAGTTCTGGGTCACATAGTCTCTGCCAAGGGCATAGAAGTAGACAAAGCCAAAGTAGACATTATCAAGACTCTTCAGGTTCCTAGAACCGTCAAAGACATTAGATCTTTCCTAGGGCATGCAGGATTTTATCGTAGATTCATCAAGGATTTTAGTCTGATTGCTAGACCTCTTTGCAACTTACTTGCAAAAGATACCAAATTTACCTTTGATGATGACTGTTTAGGAGCTTTTGAGAAGCTCAAGACCCTACTTACTACTACACCTATAGTTCAGGCACCTGATTGGACTCAGCCATTTGAGATCATGTGTGATGCATCAGACTATGCCATAGGCGTAGTCTTAGGACAGAGGATAGGCAAACTATTACACGTGATCTATTATGCTAACAAAACCCTGAATGATGCCCAGTTGAACTACACCACCACGGAGAAGGAGTTGTTAGCCATAGTGTTCTCCCTAGACAAATTTAGGTCTTATCTCTTAGGATCTAAGGTTATAGTCTTCACAGACCATGCTGCCCTGAAGTACCTTCTGTCTAAGAAGGACTCGAAACCTAGACTGATAAGATGGGTCCTGTTGTTACAGGAATTTAAGTTAAAGATTAGGGATAAGAAGGGTGCAGAAAATATAGTGGCCGATCACTTGTCTAGGCTAGTCCTAGACACTCCAGACGATTCCCCTCCTGTGAGGGATAGTTTTCCTGATGAACAACTCTTTGTTGTTTCTGAGTCACCTTGGTATGCACACATAGTGAACTATCTTGTTACTGGTCGAATGCCCCAACACTGGGGTAGACAAGATCGTTCTAGGTTTTTAGCTGAGGTGAAACACTTCTTTTGGGATGATCCTTACTTGTTTAAGTATTGTCCAGACCAGATTATCCGGAGATGTATCCCTGAGACTGATCAGTCCAATATTATCTCTTTTTGTCACAATCAGGCTTGTGGAGGTCACTTTAGTGCCAAGAAGACTGCTGCTAAGATATTGCAGTGTGGATTCTACTGGCCATCACTGTTTAAAGACTCCCGCAGCCACTGTGTTGCTTGTGACAGATGCCAGAAACTAGGAACCGTGACCCGTAGAAACATGATGCCCCTGAACCCGATTTTGATTATTGAGATTTTTGATGTATGGGGTATTGACTTTATGGGTCCCTTTCCTAGTTCTCTAGGTAATCTTTATATACTTGTTGCCGTAGACTACGTGTCTAAATGGGTAGAGGCGGTGTCGTGTAAAACTAATGACCATAGGGTAGTGGTCCGATTTTTGAATGATAATATTTTTGCACGTTTTGGTACACCTAGGGCTATAATTAGTGATGGTGGGTCACATTTTTGTAATAGACCGTTTAGTCTTCTGATGAAGAAATATGGTATAACTCACAAGGTGACCACCCCTTATCATCCCCAGACTAGTGGTCAGGTAGAGGTTTCTAATAGGGAAATAAAACGCATTCTAGAAAAGACAGTCAACCCAAATAGGAAAGACTGGTCAACAAGGCTTACTGATGCCTTATGGGCTTATCGTACTGCGTTTAAACCCCAATAGGAATGTCCCCCTACCGTTTGGTTTTTGGCAAAGCATGCCACTTGCCTGTTGAGTTAGAACATAGAGCATATTGGGCTGT
>JAJJMC010015339.1:0-10500 GCA_023531435.1 Papaver californicum | reverse complement strand
TCCACAACAGCTGTATTCAAATTCTTCTCTGCAATAACCTTCAAGTCTGAGAAATTGAATTCTTAGAGTTCATCATAGTTGTAGCAATAAAGCTTTGTTTATCACCAAAGCAGACAATTGCTGGTGTTTCTCTCTTTGATTCATCGTTGAGAACAACATCAATACCTCTTTGCCTTGGTCTTCACGAATTTACCACAGGAGCAAAATCACTATCTATTGTTTCCGAATTTCTGTTATCTACAGTTTCACTAATTCCTGATTCTACAAGTATCAGTGTTGATTGAATTGCTAGTGAAAGGTTGAAAAGTTTAGACATAAAACTGGACCATAGTCCATAGGCATCCAGATAGATGATTTTTCTAATAATTGCTCACTCTCTGTTTATAAGCATACAAAAGACTCCATGATATGTTTGGGATCATTGAAATGAGAAAAATGTCTGTGTTAGTGCTACCAAACACATACTTAATATTTCGTGTCATTCAATTCACTTTTCAAGCAATTTGACATTCTCTGATTGTGAATTGTGATACACATTCTCATTCGATAGTGAATTCACTCATAAATATTTTTCTCTCTTTCTGATCAGACATCAACAACTTAACAATTCTGAATTGCTAAAAAGAGAATAACCAAACAAAACCAATCTAAGAAGCCACAAAAACGTGAAAAAAGAATTCATTCATCATCACCCTAAACTTGAATTGAACAAAATTAGAACAGAAAAAATAACATAACCATAAACCAAAGAAGATTGAAAAACATGATCAAGAGAACTCGGAGGAGGAGAGTAAAAACAAGCACCAAAGCCAGGATTTCGCGAAGGATTATTTGGGTGTAATGTTGCTAGTGAAGCCACTTTGAAGAAGCCTCTCAACATACTTTCCAAGAATATCAACCTCCAAATTAACTTTTTGCCCAACTTTCTTTAAAGGAATAACAACATTTTGCTGAGTATAAGCAACCAACATGAAATTAAAACATTCTTCATCATCGAAAACCTTACAAACAGTCAAACTAGTTCCATCCACAGCAATAAACCCTTTAGGTACGATAAATTTCAATACTTCTGGTGGTGTTTTCACTTTCACCCACAATGAATCACCTTCAAAATCTAGTGATACAATCTCACCAGTACCATCTACATGCCCTTGAACAAAATGACCACCCATTCGAGTACTCGGTAGTAAAGCTCTTTCTAAGTTAACACGCGAACCCGGTACGAGCTCGATCAATGAAGTTTTTCTTAGGGTTTCTGGTGCTAATCCAACTGAAAAATCAGATTTCTTTTTATCAAATTCAGTGACCGTAAGACAAGTACCATTAACTGAGATACTATCACCAAGTTTAACATCTTCAAGAATAACATTTCCAGAGATTTTCATCTCAAATCCACCATCCTCAGCATATCCTAATTGTTTAATTTCACCCATTTCTTCAACAATTCCAGTGAATAGATTTTGAACTGGATTGTAATTAGGGTAAGGAAGAGACTGAATTGAGGGTTTTTGAAAACTGTTAGCATTGTAGAACAGATTATGTACTGGATTTTTGAAACTGAGATTAAAACTCATTTGGGTTTTTGAGGGAATTCTTTGTTGATTGGTAAAGAAGGTTTTTGGAGGGGAAGATTTTAGGATTTTTGATGAGATTGCAGCGAAATGATTAGAAACTGCCATGATAGGAGGTATTGAGAAAACTGAAACCCTAGAATCTTAGTTCAGAAACAGTGCAGAGACTACCAGCTAACAAAATAAGACCTTAGTTTGCCTTTCACTTGTTGTTGTAAGTAAGAAAAAATATACTAAGATTATTATTTCACTCTAACTCGGGTAGATGCCTCTTAATCTTAATGGTGGTAAAGGCGTGATTGTTGCAAGGTTTTATTCTCTACATATCTTAGTTACCGACAAATATTCTCCCCTCTTTGATTTTCCGTCTAGTTAGTTGTTAAAGATATTTGAGAAAGCTAGCCTATGAATTTTGTCGCATTCACCTTATCTAAAGGGTGTTGCTGGTAAGTGGTATGAGTTTAGAGGGTATGTGGTTTAGTAATCCACCTCAAGACATTTTGTTTCATCTTCAAGCTGACAGGCATGGACAGGGCCGACCCTCAGATTTGCTACCCCGAAGCGGTAAAAAAATTGTTGCCTCTTCAACCCTCCCTAATATCTTTGAAGTGAAAACATAAAACAGGAAAAAATATAAATAGATACCTCGTAACTGAGGTAACATAAAACAATATTGACAACTAGTGGTGAAGACCGATTAAAATTTATCATTTAAAACCATTACATTAAATTCAATGTTGGACAAATAATTTTATACTGAATTTATATTTTTAAATTTGATAAAAAGAAAAAGGAAACAGTTACAAACTATACATACCTCTTATCAAACATGAATCCTACTAAACCAACCCATCTGGTTGAAGAGAGACGGCAACGTATGAAAGCTCACTGCAATAACTTTTATTGAATTTGATTAAATTCGAGGTTAAAGTATATATGCCCTAAAAATACAATTTAGGATTAGAAATAATCAAAGATCATATACAAAATAAATCATGACTCTTATATAAATATAAATGAAAATCTATATATTCATAGAAAAATTTCCCTTATAAGGGAGAGATTCTGCAATTGGTGGTAGGTCCAGTACGGTCTCCATTCAGATTCGTCACTGCTGGGTTTAAATTTTTTGGGTTTGAAGTTTTTTTGTTGGTGTTTTCTTGTGCTGAGAATTATGGCACTGTTTATTCTCGGTATTTGATCCTGTAAGATTTGGATCGGGAAGTTGATTTTGGGATTTTCTCAGCGAATAATTAAAGAAAAGCAATGTCGAATATTTTCAAGTCGATCAAAAGGAGTTCATTTTGACATAAAAATTTCAAGTTAGGGCAAAATATAGCTCTTGATTACTACTCTGCCCTTATTGAAAAATAGGTTACTGAATCTTCGAGACTAATTTTTGGACTGAATGTAAAAGGTATTTTAAGGCTTAGTTTGGTATTGTGGTGAGCTTTATAAAAGTGTTTTCGGTTGTGCATTACTGGGTTCTGTTGTGTAAAAAAAAGACAGTCGAATGTTTGGTAAAATATGAACCGTGAAACCGTTAATCTCTGGATAGGTTAGACAGGATATGTGCAGTCAAATAAAAATGAATGAACAACTTAAAATTGGGACGAAGTTAATGATAAGAGATATCTCAAAGCCCAAAAAAACAAACTTCTCTGCTAGTGTTCTTAACTAATAACCATTGGTGTCTCAAATCTAACCAAGTTTGAAGGATAGGATCCGTTGACATAGTTATTCTTACATTGTCTTATAATTACGGTACCAATTTTTCTTAAAAAATCCAACTAACAATAAATTTTAAGCTGTTTTTTTTCCTGTGATATGTTCTTTTACGGTGTTGTACATTCATATATAAAATGAACACTGTAATGTAAATCTACATCCGTTAACATGGTTATTCGTTGCAAATACAGAGACGGTTACATTGATACATACTTAAATACTTCGATCTAGAACAATCATATCACCATATGTGAGGAAAGGAACAACTGTACTTGTATTGTTATACAATGCAAGAATTGTTCTTTTATATTGGCATAAATTTTGTTCCCAAACCAATTGTCAAAGCCACGGAAATGCATGTATGGAAAAATGGAATCTTCATGCTGTTTATGCCAAAAATTCCTTTTGGTAAACAACCAATCAAACTCTTGGATACAAGTTAAATAAATGTAAACGAATAACAGAGAAATCTCTTTTAAAATAATAAAAAATCATCTTTTTCATAAATTGTTTAAGCTCAATACAATAAATCATCTAGGTTATGTAATTTCTGGGTTTATAATCTTTACACCTTTTCATTCAATACAGAAATTCAAACATTATACAATTACTTCTCATAAGTTTGTACCTAAAAATTTCTTCTCCTCCCTCTCTTAGGTTTTTTCTTCCTAAATTTTCCGTCCTCTATTCGTTGTTTGATCTTCTCTATTTATAGATCTATTTTTCTGATCGCTCTTTATACCACGTGTCGTTTTCTTCAGCCTAGTCATCGATTCTGGATCAACTCTTCTCTGGGTCGATCCATCTTGTTTCGATATGTTTATCATCCTTGTACTTTATCTTTATTTGGTGCGATCGCATAGATGACAGATCGTTCTTTACAGCTTCTTGGTTCGATACTTTATATGTCCAACACGTGTTTCTTTATCCCTTAAAACTTCTGTGGCCTCGATCATAGAGTATTTATTATAATCTGCTTTCTCGATCATTAAGATAATATAATAATAATTAACTTTTACTTTCTCGATCTTAAAAAGAATAGAGTAATTATTATCTTTTACTTTCTCGATCATAAAATAATATAGTATTAATAACTTTTTGCTTTCCCGAACAGCTATCAATCAATACTGTTTGTCTTATTCTTTGGTGTTCAGCTTTCTCGATCTTATGTGTCACTCATGCAGCTCTTCGCTCAGGAAACATCTCATGTCTTTCGATATTCGATATCTTTGATAGTGATCACCTTTTTTAATCTAGATGCTTCTTTGCTTGATCTTCTTCCATGTGTCGTGATTCTTTAATTTACTAACACATGCTACAAAGTATTCTCTGCATCATTACAATAACAAAGTATTT
This sequence comes from Papaver californicum, assembly GCA_023531435.1. Classification (NCBI taxonomy): domain Eukaryota; kingdom Viridiplantae; phylum Streptophyta; class Magnoliopsida; order Ranunculales; family Papaveraceae; genus Papaver; species Papaver californicum. Next base: position 5,845 of record JAJJMC010015339.1, on the reverse strand, counting down.
CTCATATTTTTTCTACGAACTTGACTTTCATTTGTGGAAAATAGCTTTCCGTTGTTGTTTACTTTAAATCATTTATCTACTTAAACTTGTTTTAGTGATGATAGTTTATATCTTAATGCAGGATTACATCATGTATTTGATATGCATCTATGGATGCTTTGGCCATGTTGTAGGCCATTGACATTAAGTTTACAATAGAAGAATATTATAATAGATACAAATGTTGTACGGAATAAGTCTGATGGCTTAAATGCTTAATTTAATTTTTTGTTCTTGGACTGTTATTTCCGGGAGCGATATATTTAAAGGACACTTGGAAGAATCTTAGACCAATGACAACAAAAATAGGGCAAGGAAGAGGACCCAATCAAAGTTTCAAGTTTTATACTTCAACTAAGACATCTACCATTAGGGCGATTGATTATACCACGTGGAAAGTAGACGAGAGGATGAATGGCCAAGTTTAAAAAAAGGAGACGAAACATTTAACGCAACTGGTAAAGATTGAGAGCAGAATCAGAGCAAGTTGGGACCCAATTAAGTGAGTGTTAACGAACAAATCCAGATCGGGGCAACAAAAAGTATATCGCGGACGAAACAATAAAGGTCGAGTCCAGGACTTCGATTAAAACATACTGAATTAGGGCGTTTGTATTTAACACTGTAATTTTAGTTGTATAAGCAATTGTATCGATAAGTTCAGCGTTAAAATACTGAGGAGAGGGTCGGTATTTTGTGAGGGAGAGAGATTAAGCAAAGATATTTTGAGTGTTCTTGAACTTAGAGAGAAAAAAGTTTACCCGAGATCTTTTGTAAACCTTTATTCGATAAAGAATAATCACTTTTTCTCCCGTGAAAATAGATATAAACACCAAACCATGTAATACCTTATATCATTTTTATCTTTGTAGTTTAATCATTAGTCTTGTTACTTACTGATGCATTGTGAATTTCTCAAATCAATGTTGAAAATACTACTTACATCCTTTTTAAAGACATTTTCTAAAATACCGTCTCAAGTATTAGTATAAATAAGAAATTAACTTAGAATTTTAGGGGAATTTAGTTTGTTTTAGAATATTTGTGTGAGAATGAAAGTTATCTCTTCTTTCAAACTTAATTATTGTCTTTAGGGGGAATTAGATCATCTAATTCTAGAGCCTTAAACAAATACCTTTTAGTATCTTGTTGATTTGATATTGGATAAAAACTATAAGCCGTAGGAGAAAAAATTTTATTTTAGGTTCTTCCTTTATTCAAAGAGTAGAAGAAACTAATTTGGATGATCATTTATCATCTTAGTTTATATATTTTCAATTTATTTCAGTTACGAGGTTTCGCATCTCATCACTTGCTGCACGATAACTTTAACTTGAATGGTGTGAGATGTAGAGTTAGAAAAATAACTAATGCGTTTATAAAGGCCATATTCATCCAAACATAAGTACAAGAACGAGAACATGTTATACTGCCACCGCACTGCCACAACACGAAGAAAGAGAAACAAGAAAGCTAATGTTTTGATATTTCTTTGTTAAATCTCACACAGTCACACTTGTCTCACCCCGTGTCTCCACTCCTCTTTGCAACTTTATTTTGTCAATCTCTTTGCGATTTGAATGTTAAATCGCCGTTCAACAACTCACATTGTTTCTGCCGCTTTGGTAGCAGCTTCATTATTCATTACCAGAAACTTCACAGGTCATTCACAAATCTAGAAATACACAATCTATATATATAGGGTGTTTGTTTTTTGCACTATATAGTGATTTTCACTTCAAATGTCTTTAAAATGGTGGGACCCAAAAAAATGGGGTGTTTGTTTTTTGACTATATAGTGATTATCACTTCAAGTGGTGGTGATTTGAAGTGCTAAATATGAAGTAGCAAAAAGCTACTTCAATTTTACCACTTCAAATATTTATCACTTACTACCCATTTTATCCTTCAACAACTATTATTATTCCAATCTCTCACAAACCTAAAAATCTAAACTCTCACCATTCTCACGTCTAAACTCCCACCACTTCTGCCACCACCGCTTCTATTGGTGGTTAGTATACATGATTTAGGTATGTCTTTCTTTCATTTCTTCTCTTGTAACCTCGTTTTACATAATAGTGAAGCTTCATATTTCTTTACAATGATTTTTTTTTCCTTCAAAAAATACTTTTGATTCTGTGAAGAAATTTACACCATTTTCTTCCGGAAGACTTTTACCATTCTTATGTTCTTTTTCAAATAATGAGATTCTTTTACTTCTTCTAACTTAGTTCGTCAGATAAGTTAACAACACGATTGAGATTTCGTTTAATTGCAGATTAAAATTATTGTTAGGGTTCCTGTAGATTAAACTATCATGAGGAATGATGATAAATTTAATCATTAAAATGGACGAAACATATCTAAAGGTAAAATAGACAGTTGTAACATAAAAAACACTTTAAAGTGAAAAAAACAAACACATAACAACATTTAAAAGCACTTTAAAGTGCTTAGAAAACAAACACACAACACTACAAAATAGCATTTGAAAGTGCAAGCAATTTAAAGTGCTAATTACTATACATCGAAAAAAAACTAACACCCCCACCTCCATGAAGGGGCCAATCCACTTGACCACACGCTCCATTTAACCCTAAATAGGGCCAATCTGCTTCACCATACACCATTCTATGTCTGCCTTGAACATCCGCCTGGATCCTCAAAATCAATCTTCTCCTTTGCCTTTGACGACCTAAAACGAACGCCCCTGTTTTATTGTGTTAATAGCAAGAGCGCTAGTCCTAGCAGCTGCTGATTTTGAAAAGACACATCGAAACTGGGCAGCCCATCGAATTAGCCTGAGCTATTCAAGCTTGGAATCAGGGTGCAACCATCAAGGGCATAATCACTGATGATTGCACCTGGAACGAGTCATAGTGGGTGGTGTAGCTCAACTCCTCTCTGTTGGCCACTGGGGAACCTCCTTTTCTGGTGCAAATAGACTATCACAGAAAGTGGAAACTCAGAACGGACTCCTCATTTTTTGTGGGGATGGAACAGAAACGGGAAACAAATTATTCTAGGAAAATTGGAGGTCCTTCCAACCTTGGGTGACAAAAACTCACTCCGGGCTACAGTTCCTTGGGAAATCCAAACGATAGACTCCCAAGCATAGATGGCTGTAGAAAACACTGACTCTCGACGATTGGCCGGAATAAACAGTCAACTCGGATGCCCAAGTACATGTACTAGCCAAAAACTCGGTGTCCCTAAAGGAATGCATTAGGAACGTCCAAAGCTAAAAAAAACAAAAAAATGCTAAAAGAGCGGGGGATCCCAAAATACCTGTACTAACCTCAAAGTGGCTATAGCCCTCCAAAAGAGGGCCTAGTCCATAAAAATTGTTAACAAAACAAAACAGAGAAGGACAAAAAAAAGTCTAATTAATTACTAGTATTTTTCTCTTAAACCCATCCAGAAAAACTGGATTATAGAGATATTCCTAGACAAATATAAATGAGGAAGAACCCAACTTGCAGAAGACAAGAGTTGTACACATTAAACACTATATCACCAAGATGTAGAAACAAAGCATCTTCCATCCTAAATCATGTCATCTAATCTCTTGGAACTCCAATCCAACCCGACTCAGTCGGAGGACCACCACATTCGAATCATACTGTAACTGACAGATGTACGGACAGGATGAATAGAAGAAAATCCGTAAAAAGTAAGAAAAAACCCAGGGCTATATGCAAAAATTATGCAGGACTAGGAGCAGTTCCAGATTTGTCTGTGTCCATTGGCTCGCCTCCTGCTGCGAATTCAGCCTCAGCTGCGCTCTCGTCAATGTCAGCACCGTCGGTTTGGGGTTCAGCAGTGCTTTGTGGTAGAGGTGATGGTGATTCTGCTGGAGTTGGTGGCTTTGGCGCTGCTGGCTTGGGTTTCGTCATCACTGGCCTGCAAAACCTATTCCAACAGAACAAACAAAAGAAATCCGTAACTCGGAGAAAGAGGATGAAGCAAAATCACAAAGCCAAATTAGCAGGCTATACAAGGAAAGTTTCAAACAAAGATCCTTTCAATTAGTGGTGGACCTCAGCAAATCACGAGTTTTGTCAAGTTCAGATCACCAAATATTATGGTGGGGATATTTATTTATTTTTTTGCTAAAAAGAAGTAAAAAGGCAGAAATTGTAATGTACCTATCAAGGGCCTCTGCCTTCCTTTTAACATCAGCAGACAACAACACTGGGTTAGCATATTTAGGCAATGAGTCTTGCTGCTGCTGCTGCTCTCTCAACCATGCTTCTGCTTCCACACACTCCTTTATGACCTGCCGCATTAATGAATATGAGTAAGATAAGCTGATGTTAAAATGATTCATGCAGAGAAAAGACGATGCGCCATCCAACGACTAACAGAATCAATCAGAAGGATTACCTTCTCATGAATATGAGTAAGATAAGCTGATGTTAAAATGATTCATGCAGAGAAAAGACGATGCGCCATCCAACGACTAACAGAATCAATCAGAAGGATTACCTTCTCTTTCTCAGAGACGTCAATGTGCTCAAATTTAGGATCATTGGATATAGCAGCCTCCTTGAAGCTATTGAAGCAATATGTAAGTTGCTCAATGACTGGTACCCTTTCAGTGGACTCCTTGTAACGCTCCTCAATAGGGTCGCCTTGCTGAAATTTCATCATCCATAACAAGTGTGAACATATTGATCAAAAAAGCCCAGATAAAAACACCTACAATGGAGAGGGGGGGGGGGAGACCCGCGGGGGGGGGGGGGAGAGAGAGAGAGAGAGAGAGAGAGAGAGAGAGGCTAACCTTCTTTAGTTCCTCAAGTTTGGCAACGTAAACACCTTTGGTTTCATCTTCACCATCTTCATACAACCAGTCTTCCACAGTCTGAAGTTTAGAAATTAATTCCTCCTTCTCTTGTTCAGTAACAAATCCATGATACTTGTCGTTAAGCTGCACGTAATAAGAAAAAAATACAATCACCTATAAAGAACAGAAACATGGCTGATAACAAATTAATTAGAAAAACTGCTCCTTACCTTGTTCCTCATGTCATAAACATATGCTTCAACAGCATTCTTCTTGTCCTTAGTTTCTTCCATGACTCTGTCTTGCAGAGCCATTTCAAACTCCTTCTCGGTTGCCTTCTGTACATCAAGAGGCAACATCCCCCCGTGAACCAACTCTGAAACTGGGACATTAGTTTTCTTTACCTTTCTTTTAGGAGCTTCAACCTGCAGAAGCAAACCAAGATGTTAATGCTGAAGGAGGAATAAGAATTCTGTGACCCCTAATTTCCAGATGACATCACCTTGACATTAATAAAATGCATATCTTTCCACCAAATAGAGAACTTAAATTGCTCAACCCTAGAGATAAAAACTGAATAAGGACAGGACACAGCAAATATATAACCATAAGTAGAAAACACGGCACCTTAGCATCAGTTTCCATCTCCATAGGCTTCTCTCCAGACTCAGGAGCACCATTTTCAACTCCATCCTTGGTATCTTGCATATTGACATCAACTCCGGCAGGTGCTGCATCTTGTGATGCATCAGTCTCCATCTTGGGAGTCTCCTTTGAAACTGAAACATCTGATTCTTCTTCTTCTAGAAGCTGAAATAACCAAATACACTTTCACATTAGGACATATAAATAGACAAATGAAGCATGATTTTGCAGACTGCACTAACATTGAACTATCATGGCATTCAAAACTTACCGTTGCTGAATCAATAGAGACAATGCCATGGAGATTCAACCGGGCTTTAACTTTCAGCTTTGAACGCTCACCATTCTTGGATTGAAAAGGACCAATCTATC
>JAJJMC010015331.1:17915-22915 GCA_023531435.1 Papaver californicum | reverse complement strand
CTTCTTGAATGCCCTGATTCAACGCCAAAGAATTTCCTGCCGACACCATATAGTATTCATCTCTGCTTGGCGATAAATAAACTACCCGTACCCCTTTGAATCTCTCATCAATTTCAAAAAACGGACTTTCTAGCGACCCCCAATGACCAATCCTAGCATGAATAGCTAAGGATCCAATAAGTCCAACGTTGATTCCTTCAGATGTGTCAATTGGGCAAATACGGCCATAGTGACTAGGATGGATATCTCGGATCCGAAAACTAGCAGTTCGACCTGTCAATCCTCCAGGACCTAAATAACTCAATTTTCGCCCATGAACTATTTGTGTCAATGGATTAGTTCGATCCAAAACATGAGATAAGGGGTGTAGACCGAAAAATGATTCATAAGTGGTTGTTAATGGAGTGGATGTTACTAAATTATGGGGAGTAGGTATAAATTTATGCCTAATAGCTCCACATATAGTTCCTCGAACCACATTTTCTAAACGAACCAGAGCCAATCCGAATTGGTCTTGTAACAGATCCGCTACAGAGCGAATACGTTTATTTTTCAAGTGATTCATATCGTCAAGTGTACCCATTCCAAATTTCATTCCGATCAAATGATCCGCAGCTGCCAATACATCTCGTGGTAACAAAAATGTATTGTTCTGAGGTATATCAAGATTAAGTCTCCGGTTCATATTTCGTCGACCAATCCTTCCTAATTCACATCTTTGTTGAAAAAATTTTTTTTGTAATTCCTTACATAAGGACTCAGAAAATACCGGATCCCCGCCGACACAAGCAAACTGTTGATAAAATTCCAAAATGGCATTTTCTTTTGACCCAATCTTTTTTTTCTCCTTATCGTTCGGGAAAGACAAGAAAATTTCAGGGTAGCAAACATTATCTAGAATTTCTCTTAGATTCGAACCCATAGCTGATGATAGAACGAGAATAGATATTTTTTGTTTCCGACTCACACGAGCCCATATCCTTGCTTTTCGATCAATCTCTAATTCTGATCTTCCTCCCCAATCGGATATTATGGTGGCGGTATAGACCGAAATTCCGTTATGGTCCAATTCTGAACGGTAATAAATACCGGGGCTTTGCAATATTTGATTGATTACAATTCTGTATATTCCATTTACTATAAAGGTTCCCAGGGAATTCATTAGAGGAATGTTTCCAATAAATATGGTTTGTTCTTGTATATCCCTACCGGTTTTCCAAATTAATCCCGCAGGTACATATAATTCAGAAGAATATGTCAATGATTCATACACAGCATCTCTTTCTTTTATCAAGGGTTCTACCAATTGATAAGTTTCCACAAATAATTGAAATTCAATTTCTTGATCTATATCTTCAATTTTTGGAAATTTATAAAGTTCTTCCATCAAGCCCTGATCAATGAACCTACAAAACCCCTCAAATTGTATCTGACTAAACCCAGGTATTGTAGACATTCCCTCATTTCCATCCCGGAGCATCTTAAGCTTCCCATTTATAGCAAAATCCCATTATTGGCTCATTCTTCATCGAACCATATGGATCGATCTAGCAATGATGGAATGTATATTCTGTTTACTGAATCACATGAAATTTTACCCAACTTCATACCATTGAGCGGAGCAATAAGGAGAATTTTCTACTCAAATTAGAATTTGCAACAGGATAAAACATTCCTGGAATCATAATTATGCCGATTATACTTTTTTTAGAGTCTTGTATAGAATATCAAAAGGAATCCAATTTCTACCTATTATTATGATATTACAATCCGGTTGGGTACCAGAAAAAGAAATGATTCAAGGTTTGATCTGTTCTCTATGAATGAGAGAAAAAAAGAAAAAAGGAAGCACGATAATTCCTTATAGACATATATGGCTAAGATACCTGATTAGGATATCTTTGTAACAATCTCTGTTCCGGGGTTTACATATATATATAATTGTTGTTATAATGTAAATTTAATTGAAAAAGATTGATTATTGAAAAGAATTGATACTGATAAGTTGTGTATCAACTTCATTTTGATGCCGTTGTTAAGGAAACGAAATTGGAGTTCCAAGAACTCTTCATGAATTCAAGTCAATAGTTAATGGTTCCTATTTGCCCTGCATTTTTCATTCTGTAACTGAAAAAGCACATTCGCTTTTGAAAGATAAAAAAAGGGGGAAGTTTTTAGGTGTTGTTTATTTTGAGATTTGAGATACCATACAATCAATCGAAGGGAATCAACTGGGTTCAAAAAAAAGGGTTTTTTAGGTTTAGGAAAGGGATAAAGACAATGAGATTCAAGAAATAATAAAGAAGAGAGCGTTCCCTCTATTTTATATCCGTTTGGCGGCATGGCCGAGTGGTAAGGCGGGGGACTGCAAATCCTTTTACCCCAGTTCAAATCCGGGTGCCGCCTCATCTACAAAAACCGAGAAATACTTTCTTTTTTTGCTCAGCAGAAGCAATAGATTCGAGAGGAAACCAAAAGGAAAAAACCCTCTTTTGAAGAGATATGGGGTAGGTAGTGATCTACCTTGATTGTATATTTTATGCTTTTTGCTTATGAAGGTCAACAAAAGAAACTAAACAATAGGCCTTACTATTCCTACATCTTCCATTAAAGAGGATTTCCTTGATAATACAAAGAAAGTCCCTGTGTATCTTGCTTGTGGTTAATCCTTCCCTTTTCTACCAGAAATCATATAGGAACTTGTTGTGGGTGGATTTTTTGGATTGTTTGATCAATAGCGTTTGGTCATAATCCCTTTTTGACTCTGCACCATAGATTCCACTATTATTAGTGATCAATAATGGACGAATTCCTTCATATTCATAGAGATAGGGGACATAATTCACATGGATATAGTAAGTCTTGCTTGGGCCGCTTTAATGGTAGTCTTTACATTTTCCCTTTCACTTGTAGTATGGGGAAGAAGTGGACTCTAAAAGCACTACTAATTGAGTTGAGTAATCAAACTGTAGCCATTTTTTCATATATCGTAAAGGGATTTTAAATATGAAATTTCCATTTGCAAATTATATTGAATTACAGTAATGGACTATATGAAAAAAAACCTTTCAATCAAACAAAAAAATAGATGCAAGGAAGAACTAGAATTGGGGTGTTATTTACATGATGTACATCACATATATGAAAATACAAGATACATATTGTAGATTAATCTAGATGAAGCCTATCCCTCTTTATACAGTACCAGTACAACTTGAGACAATACAATAATAGAAAGTATGGTAGAAAGAAATTGATATCTTTCTACCATACTACCGGATCTCATATACTGCTGATTCTAGTCCGCCCATTTCATTTAAGACGTGGAATGAAAATACCTTTCATTTCTTCAATCATTGATAAGAATAAAGAAGTCAAGCTTCATTCGAATCAATTATTTTGACTGACTGTTTTTACGTAGATGATAAGTAAAAAAGCAGTAGGAACTAGAATGAACAGCGCAGTAGCAATAAATGCGAGAATATTTACTTCCATAATCCCATCGTTTTTTACTTCACAATAACTCGGGATCTAATCCCATAGAGATGATAAATCTTCTCCTCTAAATTCAATGAAATGAATTGCATCCCAATGTTATTTGATATTGAATCGGATCAATATCATGAATAACAATATCTGAGCTTTCAGATCGATTCATTGTCGAGAATTGAATAGTATAACATAGGAGGATCTTTTATCCATAACGAATTAAAAAAGGAATTCTTGATACAACAAAGAATCCCTTTTCGTTTTTCATTCTTTTCTATAACCTACCGTCTTCCGTATACAACCAGCTGATGAGGTATCATCTGACCCGTCTTCCATTTCAATTGGTCACAAACCCAAACAGTAGAAATGAAATGGAAAAAAGTGAAGTTCGAAACTCATTTAGTTTGTTATGATCTAAATTTCTTGGAAGACAAAGAGGTGTAATAAAGATGGATTCGGGTATAAAAGATCTCGTTTTTTTAGAAATGTACTTTTTTGGAGTTTACTCTTGCTTCGATAGGACCCCTTCATCAAAGAAAAAACAGGAGAAGAAATATTATTAATTTCTTTATTAAGCGGGGTAGGGCAGATCTTTCTTTGATCTCTCTTTTTTTAAAATAAAAGCTTCTTTCGTTGGATTGAAACCGGAACATATATCATATCCGAAATTCGGTATGGAAGTGAGATAGATAGATTGTTTCCAATTAGGAATTGCGGTTCCCAAAAATAGGAGCTAGAAAATAAGGAGGTGGTTTTAATAGAATCTGAAAAGGATTCTGGCGCGCCAACTATGTTAAGGTCAAGTTAATTTTGTATCACACAATGAAGGAATTCAATTTGTAGGTATGCTCTCGGGAACCGGGTGGGTATTATATTGAATTCCATGGATCAGAACCAATAGAAAAAGGAAAACCTGTGCGGTATCTCTTGAAATCCCGAATAGGACCCTACCACCAATTGTACCAATCTAGCTCTCCCCACGAATCAGTACTAGTCGAGAATTAATGAAAATTCTTGTATTTCTTCGATGATAAAAAAGACCTCCGGCGGAAATTAGATCTTGTTTTCAGTCCTCCCTCTTCACCGAAAATAGAGAAATGAGTTGACGGATTCATCGGATCCTAGGTCGGGACTGACGGGGCTCGAACCCGCAGCTTCCGCCTTGACAGGGCGGTGCTCTGACCAATTGAACTACAATCCCAGGGAAATAAGATGTAAAGGATACATATTCTTATTATTAAATTCATAGCATATTTCTATTTAGAATCGCTGTATTGTAACAGAGATAGAAGCGATATGTTGATATTCATATGGGTATGGGCTTTAGTGAGAACGGCACGTATTACTAGTAGTCAAATCATTTCATAATAAATAAAAAAGAAAAAGTCTTTTTTTCTTTACCCCTCCCTTAGAAATTAAGGGTACAGACCAGATCATTAGAAAGTAGAATCTATGGGAACAAAAAAATTAAGGATATAGCATAAAAAAGTCTTCGTTTCTTTGTCTGGTTT
>JAJJMC010015331.1:415-7915 GCA_023531435.1 Papaver californicum | reverse complement strand
GCCTCTAAAATATCTTTCAGGCCATGACCAATCCCCCAGTTAGTCCTATACATGTGACCGGCTATCAGGAAAAGAATTGCAATAGCTAAATGATGATGTGCAATATCGGTCAGCCATAGACCCCCTGTTACTGGATCTAATCCTCCACGAAAAGTAAGAAATTCGGCATATTTTGACCAATTCAAGGTGAAAAACGGGGTTGCTCCCTCGGCAAAACTTGGATAAAGTTGAGCCAAAAGATCCCGGTTCAAGATAAATTCATGGGGAAGTGGGATCTCCTTAGGATCTACTCCAGCGTCTAGAAATTGGTTAATTGGTAACGAGACATGTATTTGGTGTCCCGCCCAAGAAAGAGATCCAAGTCCTAGTAACCCCGCTAAATGGTGATTCAACATGGATTCTACATCTTGGAACCAAGCCAACTTTGGAGCAGCTTTGTGATAATGGAACCAACCAGCAAAAAGCATTAACGCCGCAAAGACCAATGCACCAATTGCAGTACAATAGAGTTGTAATTCACTAGTTATTCCGGACGCTCTCCAAATCTGAAAAAACCCAGAGGTTATTTGTATTCCTCGGAAACCCCCACCCACATCACCATTCAATATTTCTTGGCCCACGATTGGCCAAACCACCTGAGCGCTGGGTCTAATGTGAGTAGGATCGCTTAGCCATGCTTCATAATTGGAAAAACGGGCACCGTGGAAATACATGCCACTCAGCCAAAGAAATATGATGGAGAGTTGACCGAAATGGGCACTAAATACTTTTCGGGAGATCTCCTCCAAATCACTGGTATGGCTATCGAAATCGTGAGCATCGGCATGTAGGTTCCAGATCCAAGTGGTAGTATCAGGGCCTTTAGCTATTGTTCTTGAGAAATGACCTGGTCTGGCCCATTCCTCGAAAGAAGTTTTTACGGGATCCCTATCCACCAAAATTTTAACTTCTGGTTCCGGCGAACGAATAATCATTGAGTCCTCCTCTTTCCGGACAACACATACAAAGAGACCTGCCAACAGTCAAGTAATTAGTGAACTTCTGAAATCTATTTATAATTAGTTCCTTTCCTTCCTATCTCCCAGCTATTTATTTTGTTTAGTTATTTACTAGAGCAATTATGATCTGGAAGTCGATCCGGGGCAAGTGTTCGGATCTATTATGACATAGCCATGAGGCGCTCAACGGACCTTTATAATATTTGAAAATCCTTTCCCGGCTTTGACTTGACACAAAAACTCTTTTTTGGATTCATATGTAAATTACAGGTGCTTAGATGGAGCTGCTTCGTATCTTACATAGAACGTATGACTATTGCTCGATTCCAAATCACTTCATTGGGGCAGTCATGAATAAGACCAAGACCCCAGTATCCACATTCAAAGGCTTTTTTAGTTTGAATAGCAAAAAGGGATGTATGATGTACTGTAGTCGGGTATCGTTTATGCCTACGAGGTACTAAACGAAATAGAACAGAACAATCTTAGAAGGGATACAATGAAATTCCTTGATTAGCTCTTCCCAGAGGAAAGATCCATTTTTTTTACTGACGGATAAAAAGAGTGTTCTTATTCAAACCGCCGCGTGATCTTCAACCAATTATGCGCTTCAATATAATTACCTGGAGTAAGCGCTATAGCTTGTTTCCAATACTCCGCAGCTTGATCGGACCAAGCTTCCGCAATTTCAGAATCTCCCTGCCGAATGGCCTGTTCTCCTCGGTCGGAATAGGTGGGTCGATTCCTTCCCTTAGAACCGTACTTGAGAGTTTCCTACCTCATACGGCTCAGCAATAAATTATTTTGGTGTCCCATCTTATCTTAATCGACCCTATCTAACTAAATAAGATTTTTCATAAATCTATCCCATTTTTGTTTCTCGGGTTAACCAGAAGGGGTTAATTACATTTACATAAGTTTTAAACTTTCATTTTGATTCAAAATAAGTTTTATCTTTTCTCCTACCTTCAGAAAAATGAACCCCACTATAGTTATCTTTTTCTGAAAGGTAACTATCTCCGTTTCATTTTCATATAGAATCTTTGAAAAAGACTTTCCTCTCTAAGAAAGAAAGGACTTACTATCTTTGGGATCTGATGCTACACCGCTGCTCAATACCTTAGTGGATCAACCCTATTACATAAGTTGATTCCTAACTTATATCTCATATCATGACATAAGTAAGCAGTTTTTTCTTATTGTATCGACCCAAAATCTCACTAATTGATCTTTACGGCGCTTCCCCTATCAATTAGATCTTTTATCTATCCATAGAATATAGTATTATAGGCATATTCATTTCTTCATTTTTTGGCTTTTATGAAGTATCTTTCTTTGCTACAGCTAATAAAAATCGTTGCTTTGTACGATACATATGTAGAAAGCCTATCCTCTAGTATTTACTAGCGTATTTTATCTTTCTTTCCCTCTTTCTATAGTGGAGATAGTCGCACGTAATGACAGATCACGGCCATATTATTAAAAGCTTGTGGTAAGAATGGATTTCGTTCTAGTGCCCGGAAATAATATTCCAAAGCTTTTGTATGTTCTCCGTTACTTGTGTGGATAAGGCCTATGTTATACAGTATATAACTTCGATCATAGGGATCAATTTCTAGTCTCATAGCTTCATAATAATTCTGTAAAGCTTCCGCATAATTTCCTTCGGATTGAGCTGACATCCGTTACGGTCGTTCATTCTATTCAAAGAATCCCCGTTTCAGAACCGTACGTGAGATTTTCATCTCATACGGCTCCTCCCTTCTGTGCATAATGAATGATAATAATCCATGGAACCAAAAGAATATTGAAATATTCTCATTATGAACTGACAGGGACTAGTGTTTTTACAAGAAATCTCTAGCCAGCCTTCCTGCAAGAGGTCTTTTCTTAACACTAATCGTGTTGTTGCTAGATAGAAAAGGTTACTCCAACAATTTCTTTGTCCTCAACGCCCCCTATTTCCAGGAATTAGTCACTTCAACAGTCTTTGATGGTTATATAGGTATCCAAAGTACAAACGAGATGGATGTTTGTTGTCCCAACCATTCTTGTTAGTTCCGATCCCGATAAGGAAAGGGATAATTTATAACAAAGTTTTTTTTGTTGATTCCTAGGTGTAGTGCTTCTTCCCCTATGCCGCCTATTGGTACTGATGGAGTAGGATGGACCTCTAATACAGAAGAACCTATAGGTGTAACCTTTCGTTCAATACTAGATTAGAAAATTGAAGTATCTGAGGCTGCATCAATCGGGGATACACAATAGAAGGAATTGTTCTATTTCCAAACTTCACCTTCAAGAAGCGTAGATTTTTTGCAGATTTATTTCAATAAACGCCTTTCGTTTTATACCGAATCCAACCCTGCGTGCCTTTACTCGTAAGACGGAGAACACTAAATAGAATCAAATCACACCATCTCTATAATAGGTAAATGCCTCTTTTTCTCCGGAAGTTGTCGGAATTATGCGTAATAAGATATTGGCCACAATTGAAGAGGTCTTATCAATAAAATTTCCATTTATCCGTGATCTAGGCATAGTTCGCAATCCATTCTATAATTCTTCTCATTACCTCGCATGGGAAAAGAATCCCACAAACAAAGGAATTGTACAGGACGAAATAACATAAAAAAAGACTCGTTCTAAACATTCAATTAATATTTCCTACAGATTATGATTCAAAGAAGGAAAAAGAATAGAATAATAATTCTATGACCAAAATCCCATCCATTTTCATATTTCGAATTGTTATAATCGGTTAGTCGTACCTATATTGCAAAAATAAATATGAATGGCTCGCTATTCACCCGATTTCTGGGTCATAATCATAAAATTTTGTAGGAGAGATGGCCGAGTGGTTGAAGGCGTAGCATTGGAACTGCTATGTAGGCTTTTGTTTACCGAGGGTTCGAATCCCTCTCTTTCCTTATCTTTGCCTAATTCAAGAGCGTTATTGACCACAATGGATCAAATAACAAGGAATAGGATTATTCCACGAGGTAGACCTTTCTTTGAAATGAATTCTATATTCCTAATTGGGGTGGTACGAAAAATACTGATTAAAGGGTCGCCAAGACATAAAAAAATCCCCGCGGATCCATTTATGATACATGAATGGGAAAAATATCCGGATCAAACCCCTTAGCTTCGGTCAATTTACTTCGGCGAAAAGGGGGAAAAATTCTCCGAATCCTTGCCTTGCTATTTGAGTTAGGTTCAAGTCTGACGGGAATAATATTCTACGACTAGCAACTCGTTTATTTTCAAGCCGACCCACTTACTATCTATTATTTGATTGACTAACCCTTTATATTGGGATGAGTGAAGAGTCAAATGTTTTGGCAATTCTTCATGGGAGGATGAATCAAGATAATTTTGAATCAGAGCTTTGGATTTTTGTTCATCCCTCGTCGTAATAATATCTCGGGGTTTGCAGCGATAACTTGGTATATCTACTATATGGCCATTAACTAAAATATGTCTATGGTTAACTAATTGCCGAGCTCCAGGAATGGTCGAAGCCATACCCAATCGAAAAAGTATGTTATCCAAACGCATTTCAAGTAATTGTAGTAAAACCTGACCAGTTGACCCTTTGGCTTTTCCGGCGATACGAACATATTTAAGTAATTGTCGCTCTGTCAGACCATAATGAAACCGCAATTTTTGTTTTTCTTCTAGACGAATACGATATTGAGACTTTTTCCCAGAACGCGATTGATTTCTAAGATCATTTCCGGCTTTAGGCCGTTTACTAGTTAGTCCCGGTAAAGCCCCCAGACGGCGTATTTTTTTGAAACGAGGCCCTCGGTAACGAGACATAAAAACTCCTTTTTTATTTACAGAATAAACCTAAATTAAGACTGAACTAAACGATAAACGAAAAAAATATACTGAAGTTAAGTACTGTACTACAAAGAAGAATGAGATGAATTGTATCAATATTCAGACTCTTTTGTATATATAGCAAGGTAAGGAGACTTTGTCCTAATTTGTTCTGTAGAGATCTAACCAACCGCTCGAATCCGTTTTTTATTCATAGTTGGAAGTTCTTACGACATAATAGATCCACTATTTTTGAGAAAAGGAAAAAAGTATTTTCAATATACCTTGAGTTCAACCAGACATTATTAATCATGTAATAAAGTATAAAATGGAACAAAGAGAGAAAAGCCGGCTATCGGAATCGAACCGATGACCATCGCATTACAAATGCGATGCTCTAACCTCTGAGCTAAGCGGGCTCACATAACAGAAATTGTGTTGTGCATAGGAATTCAGTCAACTACTTAGCTCTTAGCTATTCAAAATCGATAATGAATATGAATAGAGAAAAAATGAATACTGAATAGAATGGTATTCTATAACAATATAATATAACATAAGAATTAATATAACGATAAATAGAGTGATATATGATATCAAAATTTTCAATGGGAAGAAATTCTACATTTTTTCTTTTCCATAATTCTCTTTTATATTTATAATTTATATGAATATGATTATCAATATCTTAATTCTAAATTATTAGAAATTAAGAAAAATATGGCATTCTAAAAAAAGAATCGAACGTTCAAGTATTTAAAATCGGGCGGGAAAAGTGAGAGGAAGAGAGGAATATATATGTGATATATATCCATCCATATTGAATTGCGGATACATCAATGATAGAATCATTTCTGATTAAACCAAATGTAGGTCCTTCAATAGAGAAAAAGGGGTAGATAAAAAAGAAATCAAAGAGGAGTAAAGAGAGAAACCTTTTAGATAGATAAGCTGTATCTAATGAATTCAACGGTTAACGGTTCCAGCATGAACGAAAAAAAGAAAGGGATGGCATCCCGGCCAGATCTTCGGCTCAAACTAAAAAGGGGATATGGCGAAATCGGTAGACGCTACGGACTTGATTGGATTGAGCCTTGGTATGGAAACCTACTAAGTGATAACTTTCAAATTCAGAGAAACCCTGGAATTAAAAATGGGCAATCCTGAGCCAAATCCTGTTTTCAGAAAATAAATTAAGGGGTTTCTGAAAGCGAGAATAAAAAAAGGATAGGTGCAGAGACTCAATGGAAGCTGTTCTAATGAATGGAGTTGACTGCGTTGGTAGAGGAATCCTTCTATTCAATTTGAATTTAAACTCCATAAAGAATGGGGGATAAACCTATATACGAGACGTACGTATACGTACTGAAATATCAAAGATTCTATGAATGCCGCCCTAAAATTTTTTTTACATAAAAAAAAAGGAATCATTTTTGTGAATCTATTCCAAGTTGAAGGAAGAATCGAATATTCAGTGATCAAACCACTCACTCCATAGTCTGATATATCTTTTGACGAACTGATTAATCGGACGAGAATAAAGATAGAGTCCCGTTCTACATGTCAATATCAATACAGACAACAATGAAATTTATAGTAAGAGGAAAATCCGTCGACTTTATAAATCGTGAGGGTTCAAGTCCCTCTATCCCCACAAAAAGGCCCGTTTTACTCCCTAACTGTTTATTTATACTTCTACTCTTTTTTCTTTTCGGCAGCGCCCGAAAATTAGCTATATTTATCATTCACTGTACTATTTCACAAAAGGATCGGAGCAGAAAAGCCTCTCTCGTATCACAAGTCTTGTGGTATATATGTACAAAAGAAAATCTATGATCAAGGAATCCCCGTTTGAATCATTCACAGTTCACAGCATTATTTTCAACTTCAAAAGTTTTCTTTTTTGAAAATTCCGGAAATTCCAGGGCCTGGGTAAGATTTTGTAATGCTTTTTGATTCTCTTGAATTGACATATACCCAAGCCCTCTAGTAGGATGGGGATGGTGCCTCAAGAAGGGTTGGGATAGCTCAGTTGGTAGAGCAGAGGACTGAAAATCCTCGTGTCACCAGTTCAAATCTGGTTCCTGACATTGAGTATCTACTGTTAAGTTCCTGACATTGAGCATCCATTATTAACCCACAGGTTAATAATAGATACTCATACAAATTCGATACGAATCAGCATACATACATGCTATCGTCCGAATGTCTAGAGAGAGAAAATCCTACCCTTTTTCTTAAAGTCTGTATAAAAAAAGAAATAGAATATCTTCCAAATTTGGGAATCTCAATGAGGACCCATTTTTTTGCGCATCCATATATCCATATATAGGAAAAAGAGTTCGATTACTCTGTTTGCTCTAGAAGAGACTGTAAAAAAATTCCTTGAATATCTCGCGGCGTAAAAAGAAAATTAGGTTCGTATCATTCAATGAGCATCTTGTATTTCATAGAATTTTGGAGCAATATAATCCTTACGTAAGGGCCATCCTATCCAACTTTCAGGCATCAAAATACGTTTCAGGCGTGGATGATTATCATAAGAGATTCCCAACATATCATAAGATTCCCGTTCTTGGAAATCCGCACTTTTCCAAATCCAAAAAACAGACGGAATTCTGGGATTTATCCTTGGGGCAAATACTTTAATGCATACCTCCTCTGGCTGATCCAC
>JAJJMC010015322.1:0-13274 GCA_023531435.1 Papaver californicum | reverse complement strand
CCGTAGGAAAGCTACGGGATGATAAGTAATACACTAAGAAAGACTTGCGGGATTACATGACTCATCAAAGATAGATAGGAATGAACAGGTGGCAAAGTAAATTAGAGGGACCCCTTGAATTGGCTATAAATACCAAAATCATGAACAAGAAAAGGGGTTGGAAAATCAGAAGAGAAAAGGAGAGAAGGCGTTAAAGAAGACTAAAGAGCTTAGGTATGATACATACGAGATTTTTTGATTCTAATTAGAGTGGTTGATTTTAATTATGATTTATTGGTTAGAAAATGTATCTTTTATCCAAATTTCTATATTTATTCTTCTATTGTATTGATAAAAGTTTGATGTGATTTATAAATCTAATCATTTTATTAGTGGATGTACACAGTTAAACTGTGGAACCACTATAATTTTTGTGTCATCTTGTTATTATAGTGATCGTCTTTCATTATTTATATTTTTTATTGTGCATCGATTCATCTTAGTTATCGTATTATTGTTATCTTTAAGTAATTTTGGTTGTGCCACCACTTCCTTTGTATGTTTGGTGATCATAATTTGGCGCTAGAAACAGGGATTATTTATTCTACATGTCAAAAACTTTCACTTTTTAGAAAAAATCTTTTTCTTTAGAAAGTTATATTTTATCGAAGAATTTTGTTGAATAAAACGCAGTATTTCATAGTCTTAGCAATAAAAGAAAAATTAGGTGCACAAAATTCTACTAAGTTGTATGATCATAGTTATCAAGTTTTTGACTTAAGTCACTCGCAAAATTTTAATATTTAACTGAGTTATTTGGATTTCACATAAACTTGCTTGTATATGAATTTATGAGATTTGAGGTAAAAAAAAAAAAAAAAATTTACTTGGTTCGAAGGGGATTTTTCGCCTTTCAAATTAGATCGTATTAATTACCCTTATTTTTAAGCGAACCATTTCTGGAAACATGTAATTAATTATCTGAGCTCTCTTAGGATTCTGGAAAGAAATTTTCAATAACAACCAAAAGGCTGAAACAGAAAGGTGCAGAAACATTTTAAAAGGATTTACATAAACAGGAGTTATGTCTCAAGAAGCAAGTTCGAGAAATCAAGGGAATAATGCAAGAGGGGTTCTCCAACAAAGACAATTGATAGGAACTTCGCAAGTACAACAATATTCTAATGATCAACAAAATAATTCAGATAGTCACGCAAATATTTCATCATTTGAAGAGTATACACAAAATACAATTGATCATCTGCAACGAATGATGGAAGAAATGAATGAGATGCGTAAACAACAAAAGACTTGCACTGAAAAAATTGCATTCCTGACTAGAGCAAATCAAGCACTAAAGGAAACAATCCAACATGGTGCGGGATCAACTAGAACAAAAACACAGGGGCAAGAAGCAAGCTCCAGTGGACCCGTGAGGAGGAGAGAGAGAGACAATCGGGATCAAAGAATGATGTTAATGGAATCCACATCTAGACAGGACAGGTTGAATCATGGGGACTCAGGTTCGCAACATGATAAGTGGAAAAAATGCTTTGAAGCTATGGAACAAATGAGGGAAGAAATAAAGAATTTAAAAAATAAAGAATGTGGACGAATAGAGGAAGTGTTAAGGGAAGCAATCGAACACCATTGGCACCACATTTGGCGTATGCACCAATCTCCCAAGAATGTAACACTCCTATTTTTGAGTGTTATGATGGTACCAGAGACCCAACTACTCATTTGAAGTATTATAACCGTATCATGGCACGATGGGGGAAAGATGATGCAGTTATATGTCAGAATTTCCCGTCAAGTTTGAAAGGATTGGCGTTAGCATGGTATGATAATCTGCAAGAAGGGTCTGTGCATTCATACGCATAGTTAATTCGAAAGTTTTTAGAGGCGTATATGCACAACAGGCCCGCAGATTCGGGAATGGACAAATTGTACTCCCTCGCCTCGTGGCCAGAAGAAACTATTCGTGATTATACAGATCGTTGGCATGCGGTTTGTCAGGCAATTGGGGATGTTACCCCAGACGCCGACATTAACAATTATAAGTGGGGAATAACTGACCGGAAAAGCCATCTTTTTGTTGATATTCATAACGCCAACCCAAAAAGTGAGGGGCACCTCAGAGAAATCATTGAAATGTGTGCAAGGTTGCAAGACATTCAGAGGCAATGTCCAAGAGTAGCGTCACAACAGCAAGGAAATGCGAGAAGAAATAATTCAATAGAGCCTTCATCTGGGTCAGGGAAGAGGTTTGCAAGCAAAATTGAAAATAATGAGTCAAAACAGCCAAAGACAGATGAAAGGAAATTTTTTTTACAAGAATTTCAGGAGCGAGTATTTACTAAACTCAACATCCCTTATTCCGAATTTTTAAAGGTAATAAAGAATAAGCCGGATTTTCAATGGCCGCGAACAAAAGAACATCAACCTGAATATACCCAAAATTCTAAAGAGTATTGCGAATACCATTGTTATCGGGGACATTCAACCAACCGATGCAGAAATCTAATCTCTCTAGTGCAAAAGATGATTGACGCAGGGGAATTAAAAGAATTCATTCAATTACCTGATCCTTCATTAAGGCTTGATAAGGTGAAAGCTGTCAATATTCCTTACAACAACCAAACTATCGATATGATTTCTTTTTCTGAATCAAACCAACCATCCATGAATGCAGCGATCAATGAGAAATTACTAAAAGAGTCCGCAATCACGAAATCTTCAGTGTCATGGGAAGGGTTACTGAGTCATGGGAAGATTGGATGGCGTCCCCATTAACTTTCTCCGCAGCTGAGGTCGATCAAGAGGTAAAGATGCATAATGATCCGTTATTACTTACGTTGCCAGTATCCGGATAGAACGTAAGGAAAATTCTTATGGATGGGGGCAGCTCGCTAAATGTTATGTTTTATGATACTTTTCAAAAAATGGGATTGAAAGAAGATCAGTTGACCCCATCCCGTTATACAATTTACGGATTCAATGGTATATCCTCAAAACCGAAGGGAGAAATTGAGCTAGATGTTATGGCAGGACCAATAAGTATCATGACAAAATTCAGTATAGTGGAAGCTCCGTCCCCATACAATGCCATCATTGGGAGGCGATGGGTACATCAGTTGAAGGGGGTAGTTTCGACTTATCACTAGTACTTGCGATTCCGAACTCCACGAGGGGAAATGGAAATAAGATGAGATCAAAATGAGGCCAAATCCTGCATTCTAGCAGAAATTCGAATGAATGAAGAGCGACAACAGCATCAGCAAAATAGCAAAAAAGAACGCAAGATAAAGGAAAAAGAAGAAGCATTAAATCAATATATGATTCAAGTCGCGGGAAGAAATATCAACAATGAAATAAGAGAAGGAAGTAAGGAAAAAGAAAGTACATCAAGAAATGATTTAGGTAGTTTTCCGGCATAGCAACCAAAGGGGACCCCTACATTTCTAGGAGTTCCCAAACCCACCTTTACCATGGTTGAGGAAACCAAAAATGTTAACATAGGCACGGAAGAATTCCCAAGTGGATAAAGATTGGAACGCTGATAGAGATGGAAAGAGAACAAAACTTGATCACACTACTCCGAGATTTTGTGGACATATTTGCGTGGAAGATGGAGGATATGCCAGGTATCGACCCAGATATTGTACAACACGAATTACACATACACCCTGAAGCAACACCTTTTCGGCAACACATACGGAAAGTGGCACCAGAATATCATGTATCAATTGAAAAGGAATTAACAAAACTCATGAATGCGGGATTCATCGGAGAGGTGCGATACCCAACTTGGATCTCCAACATGGTAATCGTACCAAAAAATAATGGAGGAGTAAGGATTTGTATCGACTTCACCAATTTGAATAAAGCCTTCCCAAAAGATAGCTATCCACTCCCCAACATTGATCAATTGGTAGATGCAGTTGAGGGACACGAAGCCTTGTCCTTTATGGATGGACAATCCGGATATAACCAAATAGCATTTGCATAAGAAGATCAGGAGCACACTGCATTTTTTACTCCTCGAGGATTATATTGTTACACCAGAATTCCATTTGGATTGAGGAACACTGGAGCAACATATCAGCGGTTGGTTGACGCAATTTTTAAACCGTGGATTGGACGTACCTTAGAAGCTTATGTGGATGACATGTTGGTAAAAAGTAAACTTTCAGCAAATCATCTACAAGATTTGAAAGAAATATTTGAAGCGTTACGGAAATACAGAATGAAAGTCAATCCAGAAAAGTGTGTTTTTTGGGTCACATCAGGAAAGTTTTTGGGATATTTGGTCACTAAGAAAGGAATTGAAGTTGATCCCGCGAAGGTTCCAAGCAATAGTAGACATGCCATCTCCAAGGAACATTAAAGATGTACAGAAGTTGAATGGCTGTTTGGCCGCACTAAGCAGGTTTATATCAAGATCTTCAGAAAGGTGCAAACCCTTTTTTGATATTCTAAAAAATAAAAATAAATTCGAGTGGAATGAGAGATGTGAGCAAGCTTTTCAAAATATCAAGGTTTATCTTGAAACATTACCTGCTCTACAAAAGCCAAAATCTGAAGAAGTTCTAGCCTTATACATTGCGGCAACTGAGGATGCAGTAAGCGCGGTCTTAGTTCGAACCAATGAAAAGGAGGAGAAAACTGTGTATTATATCAGTAAGACTTTGAATCCTGCAGAAAGAAATTATACAAAAATTGAACAATTGATCTTAGATCTAGCTTTTGTTTCCCAAAAGTTACGCACATATTTTATGACGCATTACGTGAGAGTACCAAGCAAAGCACCATTGGAATCAGTACTGAAAAACGCAGGAAAAGTTGGAAGGATAGCAAAGTGGAATGCCCAGCTAGAACAATTTACCATATTATTCGAATTACAAACTGCACAGAAGTCACAAGTTCTGGATGGCTTCCTTGCGGATTTCCCGGTGGAGGATGATTATGAAATCCAAGGTTCGCCCGGATGTCAAAATTAGCTATATTTCAATTTTTACCTTTTAATTTTTATTAATATGATTGTTTACTATTGTACGGTACTGAAATTCAAGGTTTGCCCGGAATTGAGGATGATGACCCGCAGGATGTCCTGAATTCTGCAAATTCCCAAAGATGGTAAATATTTGTTGATGGATCCAGAAATAAAGATGGTGTGGGAATAGGAATTGCAATCATAGCACCTACGGGGAATCAAATGGTGCATTCATTCCGGCTTGAGTTTGATGAGCATACAAACAATATAGTGGAATACGAAGCTGTGGTTCATGCCCTCAGACTCATTATTGAATTAGGGGTAAGTGATGTGCGACTCGCAATTGATTCACAATTAGTGATTCGACAGGTTTGAATTAAAATACTAGGCACATGATGAAGGTTTGGCGGAGTATAAAAATCTTGTACAAAAACTGGCGCTCCAAGTTCCAAATATAACTTTTCGGCATCTATCCAGAGAAAAAAACCGCCATGCTGATGCATTGGCATATATTTCTTCAATGATAAAAATTAGGCGAATCTATGAACCATCAGTTAAGCTAAGGACAGTCCAAAATGTGGAAGAAGAAATTGAGGAAGATATTGAAGATAAAGCTATCCAAGATTATCCAGACTTCCCACGAGAAACAGAAGATAATCTGATTGAAGAAGATTGGAGAGTCTCAATCCATCAATATCTACGAGATAAGGTGTTACCCCCGAATTCTAAAGAATCAAGAAAGGTGCAGCTGAAGTCTGTAAATTACCAGCTTCGGGATGGAATTTTATACCGCAAGTCCTTTTTAGGACCGTTACTTCGATGTTTATCACGAAAAGAAGGACTTCGGATTCTCAAGGATATACATTATGGAGATGCGGGAAATCATAGTGGAAGGCGATCACTAGTGTTAAAAGAAAAAACGCAAGGGTATTAATTGCCATTTATGCATAAGGATGCGGAAAATATGGTGAAAAGATGTGAAGAATGTCAGCGTTATGCGAGAAAAATAAAGGCTCCCGCAACAGAACTTAATTCGGTGTTTAGCCCCTGGCCGTTTGCAAAATGGGGAATGGACATTGTTGGACCGTTGGTAGAAGGTACTTAAAAGAGAAAATATTTGATCGTAGATACATATTATTTTACTAAATGGGTTGAGGCCAAAGCTCTTGCACGAACCAAAGATACGGATATCTTTAAGTTCTTGTTTGAAAATATAATTTGCAGATTCGGAATCCCGTCAGCCATAGTTTCTGATAATGGGAAACAATTTCAAGGGAAAAATATAGATATGCTTTTCGAAGCATTCAATATACAGAAGAATAAATCAACTCCATTTTATCCGCAAAGTAATAGACAGGCCGAGGCAACAAATAAGACAATTGCTACGAATCTAAAGAAAACACTTGATGGACATCACAAGCGGTGGTGCGAACAGCTTCATAATACACTTTGGGCATATCGTACAACAAGGAGGGAGTTCAATGGAGAGTCACCATTCCTTCTTACCTATGGGACGGAAGCATTCATACCCACAGAAGTCATTCTACCTACAACAAAAACAGAAGCATGGGAGAAAAATTTGAACACATATTTAATGCTTGAAAAGTTGGATGATTTAGAAGAAAAGAGGGAGGTTACGCTTCAAAAAATGGAAAATTACCAAAAAAAATTGGCAAGAGATTATAATAAAAAGGTAAAGTCACGGAATTTCGTAGAGGGAAAATATGTTCTGTGGTAAATCCCGGAGTACCAGAGAGATAGGAAAGCAGGAAAATTTTCGCCAACATGGGGAGGACCTTATATTATACAAGGACTTGCGGGACAAGGGTCATATTATTTACGAAACATAGATGGGAATATTTTACAACACCCTTGGAACACACAATACCTCAAACAATATTATCCTTAATCAATAATACAATTGCGCAGTGGATTGCATTCATAATAGGTAAAGCATATCAAATGCACTTTCTCTTGAAAATCCAAATAAATGTGAAAGGATTTTCCAATACAGAGATGCCTAACATGGAAGTGATTACTGTATCAAGTATTTTTTATTTCGGGAGAAGCTTACGATCAGCAATACAATCTTACATCAAATTAGTTTCATATTAGGTAAAACTATAAACATAACCTCTCAAAGAAAGTCCATGTCTATGAGTGCATGATTCTTGGATATTTCGCTAAAAGGGGTACCTAACATGATAATTAATTTCTGTAATTTCTCCATTTCAGGGGACTCTTGGGACCGCACTCTAATTTCCTTTTGGCCAAAGAGAAGTTAAATGCATAGTACTCCCATAATATGAATCAAGGTATGAAAATTCCCGACAGTCAAATAAATTACACTCATATCATGAACTAATAATCAATATATATATTCAAAGTATGTTTTGCAGGCATAATATCATAAAGCAAAAGGGGAAAGTACAACTATAAATAAAGGAAGGCGGGATGATAGCAACAATATCAGCAAAATGAGAAAAACATTCTACAAAAGAAGCTAAGGAGCGAGAGGAGTGCCTTTGAAGGAAGGAACTTCCGGAACTTTTACACGACTGTAAATTGTTTTAAATCCATCAGCTTGTACTCGATCAAAAGTGTTATTGATCACTTGAGCAATTTTAGCTTAGCATATTTTTTCAGCCATAATACAAAAGCCTGTCCTTCTTCAACTTCCGATTTAAGTCTATTTACTTCATTTATATAGTTATGAACCTTTACTCTTTCAGCATCTAGACTTCCAGCAAGGCGCTCATTCTTCAAAACTTCTACTCTAAATTTATCTTCGGTCTCCAATATTTTAGAAGATAAAATCTCAAAGCGAGCCTGTGCTTCATTATCTCTAGTAGAGGCGTTTTCTAAAAGAGTTTGCATTTCTTTAACCTTTGAAGAGGTTTCATCAAACTGCTTGTTAAGAATATCAATTCTGGAATTTGCCACACCAAGCTCACCCTCAGCTTTCGCGTCCCTTGCGGTCGCTTCATCAAATTTCTTTTCAAAATCTAGAATTAAAGCATAGAGTTAAACAATGTGGGAATAGAAGCAAACCAAAAATATGTAGCAAACGAAGTACCTCGAGCGAGGGATTTGAACTTTGCCTCTTTATGGACCATAAGTATCGATAACTTCTCAAACCGAGACTCTAATCTATTGCGCCTCCATTTCATTAAATCATAGCTATTAATAAGATCATTAAATCTTGCTTCGTTATATGCGATCTTATTATTAACTCTTGATACATTACTTTTCAATTGAGAAATTCTACACCCCATCTTAGACAAGAGTTCTGGATCCCCCGCTGATTTCAGGGAATAATTCAGAATGCAAGAAAGAAATTACTTAAAGAATATGATAAAAAAGAAGAAATTTAAACCTTGGTTACGAAGATCAGATAATTGTTGACGAAGAATGTCATTTTCCCGTTGTAGATCCGAAGCTCTATTATTCCTTTCTTTATATTGAGTTTCTATCATTATGGACCGAGCTTTGTAGAACTTATACATAGTGTATAAAACATTATGACTCTGTGCAAGCTGTAAAACCAAAACATAAGTAAAATAAAAATAGAGAAGGACATAAAGAATAAATATGATAAAATTAACTGTGTGAGAGCTTGCTGCGGGAATGCATAGTGTTGTCCCTCTGCGAGAGCAATAGTATTTCCTAGAGAAGAAGGAGGATTCATGGAGAAGGATGGATCAGCAGTATCATCAAACCAAGCATCGCTAGCATCTTCACATGCAACAGTTCCCATGGATCGTCGCAGTTGAGAAACAGCAACACTTCCAGACTTCACAGGCATCGTAGTACAGGAAACAGACACAAGTTCTTTAGAAAGAAACCATTGAAAGGCTTCATTTTCATTCCCTAAAAGAGTTGAATCATCTGCGATCCCCTTACCTTTATCTGTATGAGGGATTCTTATGTTTGGTTCTGAGGAGTCCGCAGCTTGAATGTCCAATCCCGTAACAGAAGCATTGGCAGCGGGACAAGAAGAAGTTATTACCATAGCACTTGCGGGAATGGCCTCCTCAGCATGAATACCCGAAGGTTCATTCAATCCCGTAACAATAGTGTTGGTGTCGGGATTGTAAGAAATCAATGTTGTAGTGTTTACGGGAATGCTTCCCGCAACAGAGGCCCCTCGAAGGTTCACATAATCCCGCATCTGGAGAAATACCATCGGCAATTGTATCATCCCGATGAAGACGATCTAGAATTCCAACAGCACCACTTGCATTGATGGGATCTTCTTCTACAATATGATCCGTCTCTTCAGCTACTTCATCCCCATATAAAATCACCTCAATAGCAAAATCAACAGAAAGAAGAGAATGTTGTTGATAAAAGCTGGAAGCAGCAATGTTATCAATTGGAGGATTGACAATAGCTTCAGGATCCCCTTCCACAACACCCACTGCCGAAGTTTCTTCTATAACATTAGATGAAATGGTGGGTTCGAAAATTGATATTTGAGGAATGACCTCTTCTTCCTCTAAGATGATGTTGGCAGAGCTCCCACCCCTTTTTACAGTACGGCGGTGAAGAGGGAAGTCTTCAGCTTCGCTCTCTTCTTCATCAGAGGGGGTACGGGATACTGATAGACACATTTTAGTGTCTAGATTGCACCTTAGTTTCTATTAAGTTAGTATTCGATTTTACAAATATTACGTGTTTTTATGCTTTTGTAGGTACATTTGAAGAATAAAGATTTGTGGAAAAATTGGCTCAAAAAGTGATAAAGGCGCCCAAGGACAAGTGTTATTTGGCACCCTAGAAGTGGATAAGGGGCACCCTCGAGTCAACTCGGTCAAAATCGGGTCAAACTCGAGTCAACTCGGTCAACCCGAGTTGACCGAGTCAACTGCCAGTCACGGACGGGATCGGGACGGAAAATGCTGTTAAGAACTGCACACTTTGATTCATGATAAAACTTGGATATTCTTGGCTCAAATTGATACACAAGATAGATGGGACCAATACAAGATTAAACACGTGAAGAATTAGAGGTTTACGCCGGAAAAATAGCCCCAAATCCGAGTTTCGCCGAAAAAAGGGAGTTATATTTTGATTCGGATTTGTGAAGATTTGGAGAGATTTTAAAGAGTTCTATTAGGTTTAGAACTCTCCCTAGGGTTTGTAGAGCCTATATATATGAAGAGAAGCCAAGAGAAATCGGGAAGGAAGCCTAGAGATTGATTTTCGGAGTCACCGGAGTTTGGCCGGAACTGGACAGCGATCCGGTCACCGCCGGTGCTGTTCTTCATCTACCACCGTCTGAGAAGACGACTCAGCCACACTTATAACTGTTGCTGATTCAAACTGCTTCTGTTGCCTATCCTTTTAAACCTTTGTTGCTTAGAAACACTTCTGTAACGGCTGAACCCTATTCTGTAACACTTATAAACGTATCTGTTCAGCTGTTGCACTATTATTTCACCTTGTAATCAACTTTTTGAGCAATGAAAAGATCTTTTGAGCAAGTTTTCTTCTCCATGGGCTAAGTTTATTTACTGGGATGATGGAGGAGGTTTATCTCTCAATTTTATGTGGTAAGTCTATTTTTAATTAATTATTTATAATTCTTTTATTATTATTTGCATGGATTTAAATTAGAAAAAAATGGTTTTTATTAAATAGTTGTGTTCTCTTTTGATGGGTCATGCTTAGTTAATTACTCTTGATGTCCCATGCTTAGGATTTACAATTATTCTTTTAGGAAACATATTATTGGCAATATTTGAGCTTAATTTATTTAAAAGAATTACCCGATTAATCACATAAATTGTTAGAAATAACTGATTCCTGATTCCTGGTTTTCCCCATATTTTCTAAAAATCATCTCTAGTTTATTTTTCTGATTTTTATTAGTTTAGGTTAAGTATAATATTTTCTAAAATCGTTACCTTCACAAGTTCGAGAAACGAACACTTTATTTACCACTTTCTAAACCACATCAGATACCCTCTTGGCCTTTTTCTTGCTCTCCGTTGCAGAAGCCTCAGCTTTACGCTTTCTAATAGCGTCACCTCTTTGAACATTTTTATTTATCAACAGCATAGGCAGCGGCTCAATATACGACACAAGATTTAACTCATCTTGTGGCTAAGTGGAGGTTCAACCTACGGAAATGAAAAATGAAGGAGGATATTATACTTCAAAGGAAAATAGCAATACAAAAGAAGTAAAAACAAACTACATGTACCTCGTACTCATGCTTGAAACTAGAGAAGTTTAATTTTCAAGGACAGTAACCAGGAAAACGATTGAGAACATCTCGAACCATATCATCTGGAAGAGACCCAAACATCCAGGGACCTTCGATCACTAAGGGAGTACGGTACCATCTATAATCATGATCTAACCGAATTCTTTCTTTCAGAGGGATATTAGTATTTGGGATACACTTTATTCTGGCATTATCTATTTCATGAAGTAAGCGGAATCCCGAACCAGCTCTCCGACCAGGGCTAACGCTCCACTTTACATAATTATTCAAGGCATAGTTATCTGAATAAGTGGCATGAAAATTCTCGACCGTATATAAATGATGCTCTGCGGGATCAGGTACGTAGCATGTAAAATGAGTTAACCCTTGACTACGAAGATTACACTCGTCCAACATACGCCACCGATTTCCAGTATATTGAACGATGGAACGAGCACGACCGTATGGAGATTCGCTACGGGATGCAAGAACTTCAAATTGAAAGGGACTCTCATGACGATACAGAGGAAGACGAAGCCATGCTTCTAATGCTCCCGCTGAAATCAGTAATCTATTCCTAGAATATTTAAACTTTTTTACCATGTCCAAGGAAATTGCATCTGAACCTTGATCATAGAAAGAAACTTTGAATCCTTCAAGAAGATGTCTCTCCTTGAAATCATCAAGATTCACGGATCTTAATCTATAGAATACATTATCACGTTTCTTCTTGGGAGTAAGATTGATAGCAGGAGAAGGAACGTTTGCTGGCCGAGAAGGATCGGCGCGAGAACTGATAGGCCTGATGGAAGCAGGAAGACGCCTTGATACGGGATAACGAGATGATTTCCTGCTTGATTGATGATCATGATGGGAAGAACCACCAGGTGCTATGGATGTTGATCTATCGGCCATGATAAGATTTTTATCTACACAGAAAAAACAGAGTAAAGAGATCAGCAAAATCAGTTGATCAGGGAAAAGAAAAGAAAAAGAACATAGGCAAAACGTTTATCAACGTAGCAATCATCATTGTCAATCGATCCAACAAATACTAAACAGACAACCGTCAATACCCTTAATAGTTATTCCCAAAATAAATCAAGCACAAACATATATGAACAAATAAAGTACAAAGAGAAAAGAGATTACTCACAGAAAAATGGAAGAAAGAAGAATACGTTGATTAAAATGAGTGCAAACTTGATACCGATGAAAGATGAAATCCAAAAACACCGGAGTCTAAAGAGAATAAAGAAACGATGAAGAGTCTTTGAAAAGTTTAAGGAAAGCAGTGCAACTTTAAGAGGAAGAAAACAAAAGGAACGATGGAGAATCTTTGAAAAGTTTAAGGAAAGAGAAGCTCTACAACTTTAAGAGAAAGAAAACAAAAGATGTAAAGAGTAAAGTAATAAAGACAATTGTTATTAAACGGATCAAAGTTGACGAACCGTCGAAGACTGAAAAGAGATACACTTTTTCAGGGATTTGATTTTCTCGTACAAACAACAACTGACAGAAACGTGCTAATGGGAGTTATTACAAGCGTGGGAGAAAGAAAAGTAATGATTATTCTTCTTTTTTTCAGGAATTGATATCAACCGTCAGATTCGAAAAAAGAAAGGAAGAAAAGGGGGCAAATTGTGAGAGAACAAATCTCGATTGACACGTGTCCAGGAATTATTAAAGGAGTAATGAATTAAAGTACGAAGAGAAGCACCCGAACAAAATTTTGTAAATGAATTCTGAAAAGTCGACATATATAAAGTCTGACATAATTGCCGCATGAGTAACACGTAGGTTACGGGAAAGTAACAACATTAAATGCATATGTTGCGGGATAGTACGGAGCTCTGATTAAAACAGATAACTTTAACTGCATGATTGACACCAGGGTGCGGGAAAAGTGTGACTCATTAAAGTGCAATGATGAATATTGACCCGAGAGAAACACGTGTCGACTCTACAAGTTGCGGGACGAAAAGGACTAAAGCATGACGATTCACTGATAAGAAGCTGCGTGTCAGACATGCTATAATCTTAATCCGAAAGTAATAATAAAATACAAGACCGAAGGAGAACAACGGG